>CM054160.1:11000732-11005732 GCA_028751875.1 Rapana venosa
TCTCTGTGTTGTCTGTGTTGTTTTTATATATATTTTTTATATCAGCTTTTCATAGATTTGATTTGTTGATGTCAGAGTTAGATTGACATATACTTCTCTTTCACTCTCATATCAAAGTAACATTGTTGATGTTTGCTTGAAATTATTAGTTGCGATTATTAAAGATAGTCCCTTCTCAGGGCAAGGGCTGGATGAAAAAAGGCACAAAGAATAAAAGTTATCAATCAATCAATCAATCAATCAATCAATCAATCAATCAGTCAATCTCTCTCTAAGCCAGTTGGGATCATGTGTTCATTGAACACACATTTACCTCCTATCTTACATTCATTGTAGTCCATGTACCTCTTTAACATTAGTGTTCAGATCAAACTGGGGATTAGGAGTTTGTTGAATGCACATTTATGGTTTTTCTTTAAATATAGGGTTGAATTTTGTTGTCTTGTGGTAGTTGCGTGGTGTGTGTGTGTGGTGTGTGTGTGTGTGTGTGTGTGTGTGTGTGTGTGTGTGTTGTGTGTGCTGGTGTGTGTGTGTGTGTGTGTGTGTGTGTGTGTTTTTGTAGAAGTCCCTACTCAGGGCAAGGTCGGTTGAAAAAAAAGAATACTTACTCTGTAACCTTTGAAAACACAAGATCATCATTCATTCAACCATTCTTCTCTCTCTCTCTAACATGGATTGTGATTATCACGTCTTGTGAACCTCTCTCTGTCCAGTCAGCAGGTAGAACAGCAACAGAAAGAGTCACCTACCTGCACTGGCCTCCACTCTGCTCCTCGCACAACTGAACAGCCTCAGATCCTCTGACAAGGCTGTTGTTGCTGTTGTTGTTCTTGTTGCTATTGTTGTTGTTGTTGCTGCTGTTGTTCTTGTTGCTATTGTTGTTGTTGTTGCTGTTGTTGTTCTTGTTGTTGCTGTTGTTCTTGTTGTTGCTAATGAGATTTTATTAAAATCTCTGAAGACATGTCCAACACAGGTACTACTACCACAACCCACCCAGATGTTTCACATGATCTCACTCAGCTGCTGGCCTCTGTCATGACATGACAGCCACACTAACACTAATGTCTTTCAAGGCTTTAACGTTGACGAGAGTGTCTGTATGTCCAAAGTTGACGTTTCAGATTGTATGTTAGTCCCAGTGGAGGTATCAGATTTCGGGACAGTAGAATTTGAATTAAAAAAAACCAAATCTACATGTCCCCTCTCCCTCACTCAGCTAGATAGCAAAGTCAAGCAGCAGCTTCAACACTCCCGGAGAATACACACGTCCACAGCAGCTGGCTGGACTGTTTGAATTGCACATCCTCATAGGTGGCAGCTTTCAGGGACAAGGCGGTGTGTGTGTGTGTGTGTGTGGTAGTCATGGGACCAAAGCTGCGTGTGCAGATCATATAATACTTCCTGTCTCCATTTCTCCACAAACCCATGACCCTCACTGCTTTTCATGGAGAGCCTTGCCCTTAACTCCTTTGTTCACATGCATAGAACACGTGTAACCTCTTTTTTTGGGCCACACTTCTGTACACACAATGTTGTTTACTTACTGGCTGAAAGGGAGCCCAACAATCCGATAGCAAGCTGTACATAATGCACACACAGACACAAGAGAGACACAGACACAGAGAAACAGACACACAACACACACACACACACACACACAACACACAACACACACAAACACATACACACACATAAAAACACACACACAGAGAAAACACACACACAAACACATACACACACAGAAACACACACAGACACACAGAAACACACATACAGAAACACACACACACACAGAAACACACACAGAAAACACACACAGACACACACAAACACACACACACACAGAAACACACACAGAAAGAAACACAGAGAGAGAGAAACACACACACACAGAAACACACACACACACACAGAGAAACACCACACACACACACAGAAACGCACACACACACACACAGAAACACACACACAAAGTAACACACTCAGAAACACCACACACATAAACACACACACACAGACACAGAAACACACACAGAGAAACACACACACACACAGTGTTATTCTCACTTCTAAGCTAACTTGGAATGCACATATCGAAGACAATTTAACTAAAGCAAAGAAAGGCTTAAACTTTTTGAAGATGGTAAGTAAACAGTTCTGGGGCCAAGACACATTAAATATGAAATATTTAGCTACATCCCTTATTCGTTCAAAATTATCGTATGGTCAAGAGGTCTTTTTCAGTGCGCCTAAGTATTTACTTAAAAAGTTACAAAGTATAGACTGCAAAGCATACAGACTGGCTCTTGGTGTGCCTTATCACGCCTCAGCCCTGGGAACATATAACGAAGTCGGCATATTGCCTTTAGATGATTACCGTCAACTGGCATGTGCTAAATATTTGCTTAGAAACAAAACGACAGAAAACTTTATTTCAGAAGAAATAGAAGTGAAATCAGAGTTTAATTTTCCTAAAAGAGCGAAATATATATCCTCTTTAATGCCCATAAGTACATATGTGTCTGATCTGGTAGAAAACTCTGAAGTCAATCAACACAGCATGGACACACGAGAAGCAATCTTACCTTGCCCATCATGGGAGATGAATAAAGCACACTTTGATATAGAGGTGTCTAATGAAAACAAGAATGACAACCAGAATATAATGGTTGCTGATGTCCGATCCCACATCCATCATAAATATTTTGACCATTTACAAATTTATACAGATGGATCACGCATAGATAATCAAGAAACAGGTTCTGCTTTTGTTATACCAGCGTTAAAAATTGAAAAATCATATTATATTGGTAAACATCACTCGATATTTACAGCAGAACTTGTAGCAATACTAATGGGTCTTACTTATATCTTTGATTTGCCGTTGGGTATATTTCAAATTCTTCTTTGCGTTGATTCAAAATCGGCATTGTTTGCTTTAAAATCGCCTTTTTACAAAAAAAACTTCAAAAATTCAAAATTAGAGGATTAAGAAATGTATACTTTCTTTTAAATTTTAAAGGGGCGTAAGTTAAATTTTTTGTTGGGTGCCTTCACCAGGGGTTTTCTTTAAAAAATGAGTGGGCGGATAGGCTGCGAAAAGGGTGCAAAACATGGCCCGGGATGCAATAAAATTTGCATGTCCCTTTATCCTTACAAAAAGGGTATAGTTACTGGGAACAAAAATCAGGGAAAGGAAAAGGTAAATGATAGTAATCAGCAAAAATGAGAGACTTTTAACTAAAAACTGAAATTTAAATTCCCCAAAATTAACAGGGGGGAAAAAACCTTTCAAAATTTTAATAAAATTTTTTTTAGGGCAAGGGAATTAATACTTTATTCTATAGAATGAAATAAATCATTGAAAACCCCAAATTCAGCAAAAAATGGAAAATGCCTGTGTGGGTTGAGAATATCATGATATCATATACTTTTTGATGCCAGGGGTGAAAAAACCTTTCATGCCCTTTTTTTCTGAAAACTCCCTCACCGGGCATTTTTCAGAAATTTTAAAAATTTGGGCTTTTTGGAAAATTGTAAAAGGGGTCTTTGTTACAGTCCCATAGGACTTTTTGTTATGTTACATTAACTTTAAATGACTTGTTGGTTTTTTTTGGGTTGTTTTTTTAAAATTCCTTTTTGCATTCCAAAGTTTTGGGGATTTTTATTATTTTTTTTTTTTTTTTTAACCCGCAATCCACATCTCCCGGTTTTTTTTTTGTTTTTTTTTTTTTTTTTGTTTTTTTTTGTTTTTTTGTTTGTTTTTTTTGGGTTTTTTTTTTTGGGAGGGGGGGGGGGGGGGGGGCCTTTTAAAATATCACAAAAAGTGAACAGACGTAAAATTAAAAGTAAAAAAACAACACACCCCCAAAACCACACAAGAAACACCCCACACACACACAGAAACTTTAAAAAGAAAAACCACACAGGAAAACACACACCCCCAAAAGAAAACAAAACACACACACACAAAAAACACACACACACCCCACACCACACACAGAGAAAAACACAGGAGAAACACAAAACCAAAAAAGAAACACGAAAACACAACACAAAACCAACAAAAACACACACCCCAAGAGAAACAAAGAAACACCCCACACCAAACACCCCAAAAACCCCACCACACACCCACACAGAAACCCCAGAAAAACCAACCACCAAAACCAAAAACACACACACACCAAACACACACAAAACACCCCCACACCCCCACACACACACCCCACACCACGTGTGCGGGGGACACAAAAGTCTGGGGAAAAAAGGGAGTGAAAAAACACAAGCGGGGGGCAACCAATTCCCCATTCTTTTACCTTTCTCAACAACTGATGTAAAAAAAACAAATGCTTTCTGTACTTGATAGCACTTGAGGTATTTCTTTTGAAATTCTCTCGCTCTCTCATTTTGTATGTATGCATGTATGTATGAAAATTTTTCTATACAAAAACCCCACACACAAAAACACACAACACCCCACACACACACACCCCACGCACACACACACAACAACAAAACCACACACAAGCACAAACACAACGGGTGTGTGCTGTGTCTCGGGTTGTGTGGGGGGGGTTTTAAAAAAGCAATATCAATCCATGTTTTTTTTTACTTTTTTTTTAAAACGTTCATTCCGTGTATAACAGTCAGTCTTTCATACAGGGGAAAAATGCATAGGTTGGTGAGTAAGGGAAAAACACCCCCTTTGGGCCCCCGAAATTTTCCCCCCCATCCATTACACCCTGAATGGTGTCGGGGCGTAGTTTTTTCGAATGGACGTTTTAAACTGAGGCCCCGTTTTTGTTATACAAAATTATTTGCGCACTTTAAAAAAAACCCCCTACGGCAACAAGAGAGTTGCCCCTAGCAAAATTTTGAAAAAAAAAAAGCCACTTTTGATGGGGGAAAAAAATTTTCAGTTGTGGGCAAAAAAAAAAAAAGGGGCGCTGCTCTTGTGGGCAACGCACTCCCCCGGGGGAGCCCCAAAATTCACGCAG
>CM054160.1:11012579-11066853 GCA_028751875.1 Rapana venosa
GACTCATTTATTTTTGTTGTTTTTGAACCACTATAAAAAAAAGACCCCCTTTAAATGTTGAAATTTTTATTTTTTAAAAAAATCTAAAAAAGGTATAAAGGCAATACATTAGCTGGGGGGTAGAATGTTTTGATCCTTGGGCCGGTCACTCCCAAAACCTTTAGTCCTCTTAAATTTTGGGGGAAAAAGTTTTGTTTTATCTTCCTATGTTTTGTTTTTATTTTCAATTATTTTCGGGGAAAAAAGGCTAGGAGGAATAGGGGGGATGGGTGGAAAAAGAGAGGGGAAAATAGGGCGGGGGGTGGATGGGGAAGGGATAAATTGGGAAGGATCAGGGGAGGGAGATTATTTTTTATAGAGGCGGGGGTTAGGATGGGGCAAAAATTTAAAATTATTTTAAATTTTTTTATTTTGAGGGAATTTGCATGGGCGAAAAATGTTTTGAGTTGCAAGCATTTGATTTCTTTTTTTTTAAAATTTTTCCCGCTAAAATAAATTCCATAAAATTATTATTTTTAAATTATTTATTACAAAAGGGGGGAGGGAAGGGTTGGGGGAAAGTGGTTTTGGGGGGAGGAGGAGGGGTAGTAAGGGGAAGGGATAAGAATGGGAAGGGGGGTTAGGGAAGGAGAAGGGGTAGGCATTTTGTGGGGGGAAAAAAGGGTTTTAAGGGGGTTTATGGTAGGATGGGGTAGTGGGAAAGGGGTTGGGGGGACAGGTTAGTGGGGAAAGGGGTCCCGGTAGTTAGGAGGGGGGGGGCGGGTTTGTTTTTCCCCAAAAGTCAAAATGGCCCAATTTTCAGGAGCTTGCTTTTTTATCCCAGAACTTCCGGGGAAAACATTCATTTTTCCCCTAAAAATATTTAAATGTTCCCAATGACGGTAATTTTATATGTATGCAAAAGGGCCCTGCTGTCACTCTTACGCCCAATTTTTTCACCCTTGAGGAGTGCTAACAATAAAACTATATAGGGGGGTTTTTTTCCTAAAAATAAAATGTCTATCCCCACTGCAAAATGGGGTATATAAAAAACAACTAAAACATGAATGAAATGAAACTATTTGTCCATTAAATTTGCTGTTGATTTTGGGAGCAAATTCAGTTTTTATTCTCAGTAGGTCCTAATTTTTTGTGGAAAATGGTGTAAAAGTCTAGGGGGGGGGGGGTAGGACCTTAAAAACCCCACCCCCAAGGAGTGTTGATGGTGGTCGTAAAGGGGAGGGGGAAATTTTTCTCAGCCCTGGCTCCGCTCAAAAGCTAGCATTTGAACGTAGGGGCTACCACACGATTTTGGGTATGTTAGCCCCAGAAAGGCCAAATGAACACCCAAAAAACAGTACCCAGCAGGTGCAGGGCGCCTTGGTTGGGGGCCCCGCGGCGGTATAACAGTAATACCCCTTTTCCAGGGGTTTTGACCCCGGAATTTTACATGACACGCCACTTTTGGCGGGGGAAAAAACCCGATCCAAAAATGGGTGGCAGGGAACTAGCAAGATGAGTGGGTTTAACTCTTTACTGATTTTCTAAAAAAGATTTTCTTTTATTTTTTTTTAAACATGGGTTTTAAATTCAAAAATGCACACTTTTTTTTAAGGGGAGACGCAATACACCCGGGGGATGGGCATCAAACCAAAAAGCTTTTTTGAAGAATTTTTCGAAGGTTAAGGGGAAAAAAAAGCATTCGTGTGCTTTTCTTTTTATATTTGTCCCCCGGGGTGCGTGAAATTTTTTTGTTTTTTTTGTCACCTTCCCCTACGATACACAGAGGCTTCTTTTTAGAAAAGGGAACAAGTTTTTTTTACGGGTGTGCAAGTTTTTCCCCGTTCTGAAGACTTGCCCCTTTCCCCACTTTGGGGGTAGCCAATCGACGGAAAAAGGGTTTTAACCCCTGTATTAGCTTCCTGGCCAGGGTTATAATTTTCCCCTTAAAATGCTAGGGGGAAACCATTTTGGGCGATTTCCCCAAAATTTTTAAATTTTTTTTAAAAAATGCATGGGGAAACTTGATTTTTGGAATGATGACATAGCCCCAATCCCCGGTAATTTTCAAAAAGAAAGTTGGAAAGCTCGTCAAATTAAATTGATTGTTTTTCCCCCAGTGTTGTTTCCGCACATGCATATTGGGGCCCGGGAAAGCTAAAAGACGACACAGGATTGAAGTGGTACAGTGTTTCCGCGGGGAAAAAAAAAATAAAACCCTTCCCAAATGTGTGCAAAATCACATGAAATTTGAGTCAAGGCTGATTTTTCAAAAAATTGTTTTTTTATTTCCTTTTGGAATTGTTTTTGGTTGGCGAAAAGAAAATAAAGGTCAAGAGAAAAGCTTAAAAAAAAATCCCTATTTCTAAAGGGAAAGGGCCTGAAACCCAAAAGGGAGTGTTAACTTTCGGATCTGTTTTCCATTCGCCCTTAAAGAGTAGACGAGCCCCCCCTTTCGCCCCAGACCTTTTTTTTTTTTCCCTGGGACAGAAAACGGTGGGATTTGTGCTTTTTTGGGCCCGTGTTTTTTCTTTCCATTAAAGGTACCCAAACATTCCACTTCGGGGATGTGAACCCTGTTAACAAGTGTGACGACCGCTACGCCACGAAACCTGAAAAAAATTTGGGGACCCAGGGAATTTTGAAAGCTAAAAGGGGCGTCAAATCGTTACCCCCCAAAAGGCCCCGGGACGTTGGGGTCAAGGGGACTCACTACTTGGGAAACGCGCGCGCGGGCGCGCGCACACAAACACACACACAACAAACACTTGTGTTGTTTTTTTATCTTTTAACAACCGGGTGATTTTGATTTTGCATTGATCCAGACACGCCCCTCTCCTCCGTCTCTCTCCCCCTTTTTTTTTTTAAAAACCCCAATTAAAATAATTTTGTGTTTTTGGGATATTTTTGATGTGTTAAATCTGCCTGCCCTATTGTAATTCCCCCTTTCAGGGGGAAAAAAATTTTTAAAGGGGTTTTTTTTTTTGGTTTTTTTGGGCCTTGGGGGCTTTTTTTCTGTCTTTCTCCTGTCTCTCTTCCCCGTCCCCCGGGCCCCTGTTCCTTGTTTTTTTTGTACCTTTCTTCAAGGTTCCAAAAAAAACAAAAAACCAACATCAAAAAAAAAAACCAAAACAGTCAAAAAAAAACCAAAAAACCTTGGGGAAAAGAAAAAAAAAGGGGAATTCAAAATTTTTGGGGAAAGGAAATTTTCCAAAAAAGGGTTTTGGCCCTTTTGGGGGTTTTTTTTGGGGTAAAGGGGGGGGAAAAAATTTAAGGGGGAAAACGAAAAAAAAAAAGGAAACACCAAAAATTTTTTAACAAACGGTTGTGGGGGTATTGTTGTGCAAAGGGTGTGGGTGTTGGTGTGAAAAGTGTGTGTGGTTTAAAATGGGCAAAAACCGAAGCAAAAAAGAAAAAACCCTTAAACCCCAAAATTGAAAACAAAAACCCCCTTGTCCCCTACTTCGGGGCTGTGACCTAACAGCCAAAAAATGGGGAGTCCCGTTCACGGGAAAAAAGAAAAAAATTTTGGGCAAAGTTTTTAAACCCAAACGGCCACAAAACCGAAAACCAAAAACACCAACAAACAAAAAGGGGGGGGAACAACTTTCAAAGGGGCCCAATATTTTAATCCCCAAAAACCAAAAACCCTTTAAAAATAATAAATCAGGGCGGGGGAAAACGCCCTCAAAATGGAGAAAAGGGGAAGGCCTAACCCTGTACAAAAAACCCAAAAGGTAGGGAAAAATTTTTTTAAACCCAAACCCCAAATTTTCCCACAAAACCCAAATAACCCAAAATTTCCGGGGCAGTTTTGGGCCATGAAAAATTCTTCCCAAAAAAAACCCCAGTGGGTGGGAAGGGGAGCCCCAAAAAAGGGGTTTCCCAAAACCGTTTTATCTACGGCCGGTTTCGCCCCAAATAACCAAAAGCCCCCCTTTGGGGAGTCTTTTTCCTTGGACCAAAAAAAACACCGAAAAGAAAAAAAAACCGCCGCCCAAAAACAAACCCTCCCCCTGAGAAAAAGGTCCCCCCCCGCCCAAAAAACAAACCAAAAAATTAACACCTTTCAAAAACCCCCCCAAAACTTCCAAAATTTTTCCCCGAATTCCAAAATTTCCAAATAAAAAGCTTCATTTTGGGGTTTTGTGTGGCATGACCCGGCATTTTAAATTGTTTTCCTTTGGGAAAAGAATACCCCTTTTGGGGTGAACGGTTTTAAAAATTTAAAGAAGGGGAAAAAAAAACCATGCGCAAAAGTGTTTTTTAAACATCATTGGTCAAATTCCAGCACTTTTAAAGGGGGGAAAATTATCTCCATCGCTCAAATCTTTCCCTTTTGGGGGAGAACTTCTCCTCTGGCCACCCCCCCCCAACAAAGAAAAAAAGGAAAACAAAGACAAAAAAACCCAAAAAGCAAAACCCAATCCCCACTTTTTTAAAAAATTTTTTAAAAAATTTTATCGAATTTTTGGTTTAACCAGCAAACCTTTTTTTCAAAGCTTCCCCAAAAAAAGTATCCCCAAAATTAATCAAAAACCCAAAGCCCTTCCAAATTTACCATAAAAACCTTCACATGCTAAAATTTGGCCCATACCAAAACATCCTTACAAAAAATAATTGGGGGAAAAGCGGGTTTAAAAAAATCAATATTAAACAAAAAACATACCCCCCAACTTAAAAAGGTTAAAAACCAAGCGGGCAACCCAACTTAATATCTCCTCTCCACGGCCCAAATACCCCCCCACCAAAAATGAGGGGGCCTCCGGGCCCGAGACATGCCCCCTCCCAAAAGAAAAAAAAGGGAGAAAGGACCTTGGAGAAAAAAGGAATTGTTTTTGGGTTTTTTCATGCAATGGTTTTCCTTTTCTCTCCTTTTTCCCTTTCCCCCTTCCCTTATTTGGTTAAAAAAATTTTTTATCTGTATTTCCTTGGGTTAGACAAAAAATTCGGAAAAAAACCCCTTGGTAAATTTTTTTATGCTTGGTTTTTAAAGGGCCCCAAATATCTGTTATTTCTTTTTTAAAATGCTGTTCAACTCATAAATTAAACAAATACTTTAAAATATATAAAACGGGGTTTCCTTTTGGGGGGGTTTACTACTCTTTTTTCATATCGGAAAAAACATAAACCACTTACTTTTCATACAACTAAAAATTTACGAAAACAAAAATCTTTATAAAATTTTCTCCCTTTTTTTTTACTTAAAATTTTTCAACAAACCCACCTTTTTTCCCCACCACACCGGGAGGGGGGGCGGCGGGGGGCCCCCCTTTAAAAGGGGGGTTGGGGGGGGGGGGGGTTGGGGGTTTTTTGAGGTTTTGGCTTTTTTCCCTTTTTTTTTGTTTTTCCGGGGGTTGTGCTGGGTAAAGGGGGGTCTGGGGGGGGGATTGGGGGGTTTTTCCTTCAGGGGGAACCAAAAACCCCTTTTTCGGTCCACCCCACCCGGGGCCAAACTGGCATTTTTTTCCAAGGGTTAAGGGGTTTAACCCGGCATCTCAACCCCTTTTTTTTAATTTTCGTTTTTTCCTTTTCCGGATGTTTTTCACTTTGGGGTTACTTTGAATTTTGTTTTGTGTGGGGGGGTTTTGGGTTTTGTGTTTTTTCCCTGTGGGGGTTTTTTGTTGTGGGGGGTTGTTGTTCCCCTTTGGGTGGGTTTTGGTTTGGGGGGTTTTTTGTGTGTATGGTGTGTGGGGGGTTTTTTTTAATTTTTGTTGTGGTTGGGCTTGTGTTTTTGGGGTTTCTGTTTTTTTTTTTTGTCTGTTTGTTTTTTCTTTTTTTGGGGTTTTGGGATTTGTTGGGGGGTGTTTGTGTGTTTTGGGGTGTGTGTGCTGTTTGGGTTGTGTTTTTGTGTTGGTGTGTGTGTTGTGTGTGTGTTGGTGTTTGTTTTGTGTGTTGAGGGTGTTTTGTTGGTGTGTTGTGTGGGGTGTTTGTGGGGGAATGTGTGTTGTGTGTTTTTGTGATGTGTGTGTGGGGTGTGTGTGTGTGTGGGGGTGTGTGGGGTGTGTGTGTGTTGGTGTGTGGTTGTGGTGGATGTGTTTTGGGGGTTTTTGTGGTGTTTTTGTGGTTGGGGTGTGTCTTTTTGTTGCATATGGCGGAAGAGAAGAGCCCAACCGTTGAACACCATTGAACTAACAAAAAGGTTTGTGCGGGTACTTCATTTCGGTGCCCTGACAGTGACCCATTTGGGTTTGAGCCGATTACAGATTGCAAGGGGATGAAACCAAATTTATGCAAATTAAAATTTTTTTGGTTTTGAGTCTCTCTCTCTCTCTCTCTCTCTCTCTCTCCCCCCGCCCCTCTCTCTCCTCTCTCCCCTCTCCCCCTCTCCCCCTCTTTTTCCTCTCTTCTCTCATCTCTCTTTTCCCTTCTCCCCTCTCCTCTTGCCATTTCGCTCGTCGTTCGTTCCCCTACCTATCAAAAATGGCTGTTTTTATTCTAAAATTTTATTTACGTTAAATTTTTAAATTATGTTTAACAACGATGGTTCCTTTCGGGGGAAGGGCTAAAATGGAAAGGGGATTTTTTTAGTACTTATCTTTTTTTGGAATATAAGAATTTAATTTTTTTTAATATATATCAAAATCTTTTTAAAATCTGTCTGTTTTGTAAAAAAAATTTTTTTCCCCCCCCCCCAAAAATTTTTTTCTTTTTTTTTAAAAAAAACCCCCCCCCCCTTTCCAAAAATTTAGTCCCATCTTTTTTTTTCCTTTTCCCCCCTTTTTATAGCATTTTTTTTCTGCTTACATAAATGGTTTTTGCACCCCTTTTAAATTTCCCCCGGGTAAAAAAATCAATGATCTTGCGTGCTATTTTTTAACTGGGGTAAAAAAAGGACCTCAGCCCAATTTCCCCTGCCCCAAAGGGGACTTTTTTCAAAAAAAAAAAAATCTCAGCAGTAGCCCTTGGGGGGGGGAACAACTGACTCTGGAGTGATTTTTTTGGTTTTTTTTCTTCTTTTCTTCTTTTCGTCGGGGTCGTCTTCTTCTTTTCTTTTTCTTTTTTCTTCTTCTTTTTCTTCTTCTTTTTCCCTTTTTCCCTTCTTCTTTTTTCTTCTTCTTCTTCTTCTTCTTCTTCGCATTCTTTTTCGCATTCTTCTTCTTTTTCCTTTTTTCGTCTTTTCTTCTTCTTTTTTCTTTTTTCTTCTTCTTTGGGCAATTCCCCATTTTCCCTTCTTCGCTTTCCCTTCTTCTTCGCATTTTTCTTCTTCGCATTCTTCTTTTTTTTCGCTTTTTCTTCTTCTTTTTTTTCTTTTCGCATTTTTCCGCATTTTTCTTCTTCGCATTTTCTTTTTTTCGCATTCTTTTTTCCCTTATCTTCTTCTTTTCGTCGTCGTTTTTCTTTTTCTTCTTTTTTCTTTTCTTTTTCGCCCAGACAGCAACTATTGTTGTTATCATATGAGCAAAAATGCGTTGCGTTGCCTTGGGGTGTTACTTCATTTCGATGTATAAAAGGGTTTTTAAAAATAAATTTTGTGTTATTGTAAAATCCCAATCAAAATTTTTTTAAGTTTTGAGTTTATTAAGTATTCTTGATTTTTTGTGCCTTAAATTCTTCTTTTTTGGGGCCCAGAAACTAATGTTATAACAGTAAAAACTATCCAATTTTTTTGGCCCTTAAGAATAGCTGGATCCATTTTTGAATGAGTGAAAAACGTGAATGAATGAGCGAACCGAAAAAAAAAAAAACAAACGAATGAATCCCAAAATTTCTTAAATGAATGAATGAACAAAACAAACACGCGAAAAAACGACTGAAGAAAAAACAAAATGCCCACTTTTGAACAAAACAAATTTGAACAAAATGAAAGATTTTTAACCAAATTAGTAAATTGAAAAAAAAGCATTAAAAGCCCCCAAAACACAATCCTCTGCACAAAAAGGAAAGATCACCCAAGGGGAGAGAAAATAAAACTACAAACAGTGGGGGAAGGGGGTAGGTGGGGGTGTTTTGTGGGGGGGGGGGGGGGGGGGGGGGGGGGGGCCGGAGGGGGGAAATTTTGGGGAAGGAAGAACATACTAGGTACGAGCACACTTACAAGCACGCAAAAGGGGGAATGGGAAGAAGGGGACAAACAGAGACACAGAATAAAACCCCAGATAAAAGGGGAAACAGGCCCACTACGCACTGTTTTAGAAAGTTACGCACCCCAAAACGACAGAAGAAAATTTACCGCATTTTTCATACTTTTTTTCCCAAAAAACCAAATTTAAATCTTTTTTCAAATTAAAAAATTTCACGATCTCTTTATACCATTTTCCCTCTTTTCCGTCACCACCTTTCTCCCAAAACAGTCCCCAAAAACCCCCTCTCTGTAGCGAGAAGGGCCCATGTGTATAAAAACGAAAGGGTTGAGGCGGGCTTTGATGAAGGTAAAAACACCTTTTGACCCCAAGGGGAGTGAAAAACAGGTTGGATTTTTCACTCCCATGTTCACCCCCCGGAACCAAGCCAGATGACACAAAATCGGGAGAAAAGGGGGAAAATGCAGCCCGGAACAGGAGGAGTTGCCCACCAGCACCTCACCAGCGCCACCCCCCGGGGGAGAGAGGGGAGGACGGGGTTCCAGCCCCCACGTGACGTTCCACGAAGCTTCATCGTGGTCGCTTCGTCTCGCTATCACCGTCTCACCACCCCCCCCGGTACCCCCACCCCAAAACACGAAACTTCCGGGTTTGTAAATAAGCCCCCTTTGGTGAGCTTTGTAAAACCCCTCCCGTCCCCCCAAATCAAAACCCTTTAGAACCCCGGTTTGTACACGCGGGGCTTTCCGATACCGCGTGGCCTTTGCAAAATACAGACCCCGTCCCAGGAGGGGGAGGGGGCCCGAGATGATGATGCCCATCTTTCGTGTCCGCAGCGGGTTTTGGGAAATTTTTGAGACCCAGAGAACGCAGAAGCATCTCTCACAGGCGATTTTGGCAGACATGATTTTGGAGAGTAGTTTGAACCCATCAGCCCCATAAAGGTTGTTGTTGCCGGAAGGTGTCTTTTTGGGACCGAACTTTTCCTTGGGGGGGGTGAAACTGAAGGGGAAGGCTTTTCCCCCGTAAATGGAACATGGTCATGATCGGGTGAAGCTCGTCAGCCAAGGACAGAGCGAAGAGACACAGGTTGACACGATCTTAAAGGCCCCTGTTTGTAGAACACCCCATGTTGATGCCGGGGGGCCCCCCAAATCAAAAAGAGGAATTAAACCAGGACTGTCTTTGATCCTCCGTGGTAACCCCTTGCACATCTGAGGGTCACTACGCCGGGGTGGTCGTTTTCGGGGGTAAGGGGTCCCCATCGATAAAGATGACGTTGTCTTTAGTGCATCCGCCGTAAAAGGGCCCTGTTGCGGGCAGGGTTCTGAAAAGGCTGTGGGTTTGAGGGGTATTTTTGATCTCCCAGGGTTTTCTAGGCTTCTAAACCCCCCATCCTTTTTCTTGTGTTACAGAAAGTCTCCCTTTGTTTTTAACCTACCCTTTTTGTCAAAAAACTTTTTTTGATTTTTATTTCGGAAAATTTTTTTTGGGTTTTTTAACACTAAAAAATACAAACATTGAAAATTTAAAAAAAAGCCAAAAAAATAACCATTTAAATTTGGGTTTTTGTTTAAAAAAAATGAATATTTCATTGCTGCTGTCTCCCGATTTGGGTTTTACTTTGCGGACTATCTTTTCAGTACAGGAATTTTTGGTACTTACTTCAACTTTACTTCTAGTGTGATGTGACCTAATACAAATGGACCACAATAGAAAAACCCATTTGATCTTTACACCTATTAAAAAAAAAAAATTTTTTTTTTCGTTCACATCTTGTGAAAAACTTACCCATTTACTTTGAAAAATGGGGACACATAAAAATAAGCGTTAACTATTTTGGATATTTTTTTTGGGCATGTATCAAAAAGAAAGAAAATGATTACCAACGTTGTAAATATATTTTTTCTATTATTCGAACTACTGTCCCTCAATATTGGGTTAATACTAGAAAAAAACCCCGAGAAAGGGAGAACAGAGAGGGGAAAAGGAGGGGAAATGGTTTTTTTGAGGGGGCTTTGAGGTGCCCCCCCGGTCCCCCTTTTAAAAAACTTTAAAAGGGGCAGATAGTAGATAGATAGTAGTTACTTTTTCCAGACCGGGGTTCTTTCATTTAAAAAAAAAATTTGGGGTCTTTTTTATATGAAAAAAATTTTTTAAAATAGTTTTAATTAAAAGGCACATAGAAATGCGCTTTTCCTGTTTTTCAAAAGATGCCCTATTTGGCCCCAGAGCCGTCCCATCTCGGGGGCAGTTTAAACCGGAATGAAAAGGGTTTCCCAATAAGGGAAAACCCGCACTGGAAGTATCAGAAAAAAGAGGAGAGGGACTTTCCCCCTTTCACCACCAAAAACCAACCCGTATCTAACAAAAAAGAAGAATTCGAAGAAAGAAAAATTCAAGAAGAAGGGAAAACGAAAAAAAGAAAGCCGAAAAAGAAGAATGCGAAAAGAAAATGCGAAAAAGGGAAAAATGCCCAAGGGGAATGCGAAGAAGCAGGGAAAAAAGGAAGAAAAGAAAAATGCGAAGGGAAAAAGAAGAGTTTTTGAAGGGAAAAAGAATGCGAAGAAGAAGAAGCTTTTCGAAGAAGAAGGGAAAAAATTTTCGAAAAAAGAAGAAAAAGAATTTCGGGGAAAAAAAGGGAAAAAGAATTGCGAAGAAAAAGAAGGAAAAAGAAGAAGAAGAAAAATTTCGAAGAAAAGAAGAATTGCGAAAGAAGAAGAAAAAAGAAGAAAAGAAGAATTTTCGAAGAAGAATTGCGAAGAAAAATTGCGAAAGAAGAAGAAAGAAGAAGAAAAAAAATGCGGGAAAAAGAAAAGGCCCAAAAAATGCGAAGAAGAAAAATTGCGAAGAAGAAGAAATTTCGAAGAAGAAGAAATTTCGAAGAAGAATTGCGAAGAAGGGAAAGCAAGGGAAAAAAATTCGAAAAAGAAGGAAGAAGAAAAATGCGAAGAATTGCGAAAAGAAGAAGAATTGCGAAAAAGAAGAAGAAGAAAGGGGAAGAAAAAGAAGAAGAAAAAAAAGGGGAAGAAGAAGAAGAAAAAGGGGAAAGGGAAAAAAAAGAAGGGAAAAAGAAGAAAAGAATGGAAGAAAAAGAAGAAGAAGAAAATTTCGAAGAAAAATCGAAAAAAGAATGCGAAGAATGCGAAAAAAAAGAATGCGAAAAGAAGAATGCAAAAAATGGGGAAGAAAAAAAGAATCGGAAAAAAGAAAATCCCAAAATGCGAAGAGAAGAAGAATGCGAAGAATGCGAAGAATGCAAAGAAGAAGAAAAATTGCCCAAGGGAAAAAAAGGAGGAAAGGGAAGGGAAAAGGAAGAGGAACCCGTTTCAAAAACAACAACAACCCAAAAATAATAATAATAATAACAAAATAAAAAATAATAATAATAATAAAATGAACTAATTTAACAGGGGGCCCAGGGAGAGAGAGAGACCCCAAAAGACAGGATGGAGACAGAAGATACAAAGGGGCAGACAGACAGACAGTACAGAACCCAAAACAAAAATAAACACGGATGAACTCAACAGAGACAGCGTTTCCCGCAAAATGCTGACATGACAGACAGAAAATAAGCCACAAAAGGGGACATTCCCCCGGCAGTGCCCATAAAGGGAAACCCGTTTTAAAAGGGTTCTTGGGCAGGGAAAATCACAAAAATGTCAACACGAAAGAAAGCCTCTCAAAAATGTGCCCAACCCCAAAAAAAAAAACAATAACAACTGTATCCATTCGAGGAAAAAGGTTGAACCAAAGCATAAAGAAACAAAAAGCCCCCCCCCCAAATTTGGGCAATTTAGCCCCTCTTCCCCCAAACCCAAGTTCCTAATTGATCACCCAATACTTCCGACAGCCATAATGAAAATTAGGAAACTTTTTAATCCCACAGACTCTGGTAGTCGGGTGAGGGCTCCCGTGTGTCCCCCTTTCCCGGGATTTACCAGTTTCAATCTTTTGGGCCCCCAAACCCCCCTGACACCGACCCTGAAACCCTCCTCCTCCATGTGCCCCGCTTCCCCGGTCCATTGACTGATTGGAAATTTGGGTTTGGGGGTCGGTGGGCTAACCCAACGCGCCTTCTAAAAAAAGCGAAAATTTCCGGGGCGGGAAATTTGGCGGGGGTTCGAATCCCGTTTGGGCCCGAAACTATTCCCCCCAACCATTAGGCCCTGGTGGGGGTCTGGGCGCTATCATTCGGGTGAAAATAAAACCCAGGGCCCGTGTGTTCCAAAATTATTCAGCGCCCGTAAAAAAACCCCGGCCAAAAAGAGAGTTGTCCCTGGCAAAAAATTTTAGAAAAAAACCACTCCGTAGGGAAAAAAATTTCAGACTTTTCCCACCCCCAAAAAAAAAGTGGGCTGCTCTTGTGGGCCCCGCGCCCCTACCCGGGGGGAGCAGCCCCAATTTACGCAGAGGGTATTTTTGACATAAATGGGAATATATATAAAGGAATAAATAAAAAGTCAAAAACTAATATGCCTGCGGTTTTAAAAAACGGTATTGTCTAGGTACATGTCTTTACGGGGGTTTTAAAAATGGGTATAAAGTTTCTGGGAAAAAAACCACACAAACAAAAAACAAAAAATCTGTAACCTTTTTTGCTTGGTCAGTAAAACAATTTTAAAAGTTTGGGCCGGGTTTGATTTGCATAATTTTTTTAGGTTTGGGGAAAATTAACTTCCAGATTGGTTAATTTTTTTTAATTTTGGGATTTAACTTTTTTTTACATTTTTCCAAATTTTAATAAATTTGGGGAAAAAGGGAAGTGGGGGTGGGGAAATAAAAAATTTGTTGTTATTTTTTAAGGGGGGGATTTCTTTTAAAAATTTTTGCAAGTAAAAACTATCCCCCAAAACCCCCCCCCCCCAAACCCCCCCCATTTTTAAAAAAAAAAAACCCCCAACAACAACAAAAAACCCCCAAACCCCCAAAAAAACCAAACCCCACCCCCCCATTTTGGCTATAATTTAAAACCCCCCCCACACACCCCCCCCCTCCCCCCCCCCCCCCCCCAAAAAAAAAAAAAAACCCCCCCCCCCAGTTATTGGGGGGTTTCTTTTGCCCCTTTTTTTGACTTTAAATTTTTTAAAAAAAATTGAAATTGTTTTGTAGCCCTTGTAAAGCCAATTTCCCTTTAAAACAAAAAGAAAAAACCCCCTCCACCCGTTTAAAAAAGGAAAAAAAAACACCCCTCCTTGTTTGGCCGGTTTTTTTTTGTTTTGTTATTTTTCCAGCCGCCAACAAAAATATTTAAAACAACTCCCCCGACAAACAAACAAACAAATACAGGACCGCCTTCACTGAAAAAATCCCCCAAAAAAGGTTTTTCATTACATAATTCCCTTTTGAAAAGGCAAATTTTTAAAAAAACCGGAGCGGCCCTTGGGAAAACAAAAACTGTAAAAAAAAAATCCCTCAAAAAAATCCAAATTTCCCCTTATTCCATTCGCAAAAAAATATTTCCCCCTAAGTTTTGTGCTCGTTTATTTTTTTTTTTTTTTCCTCCTCACCCCCCAAAATAAAAAACTTCAAACAAACCCAAAATTAAAGCACGGCCCTTCCCGCACCCCCGGGTTTAATCACTTATTCCCTTTTCCGGAAAAAAACCGGGAACCCTTCGGCCCAAAAAAGAAAAAACCAAACTCTTTCAAAAACCCAAAGCCCCTTTTCCTGACCCAAATTCTCTGGTTCCCCAAAATCCTTCCTTTTTTTCACCCCAACAACCCCGGGAAAGAAACCCAAAGGACGGTTCAAAGAAATTTTCAATTAAATCTGTTTTTTTTTTTCCTTTCCCCGTTCCTTTGTTTACAAGTTGCTTCCACCAGCCCCCAACCCATATCCCCAAAATTTTTTTAAATCTCCTTTTTCTTTTCAAACCCCCCCAAAACTCCAAATATTAACCTTTAAAAAAAAAGATGTACAAATTTAAAAATTATTGGGCCTTTATCCAAACCTTTCCCTTTTTCTTAAAATTTTTAAAAATTTTTCCAAAAAACTTAAAACCCCTCTCACTAAATTTTTCCCTTCCCCCTTTTATTTTTGTATTGTTCAACCACGACCCCCTCAAAACCCTTGTACACCTTTAAAAACAAAAACCCCTTTTACAAACCTTTTTAAGAAAAATCCCCCCTTCCTCCCTCTTCCTCGGGGCTTTTTTCTTTAAAAATTGAAATAAGAAACCCCCAATTCTTCCCTCCCTTCTCCCCTTTTTGTATAAAGGCCCCCAGCCCTAAAAAATTTTAATTAATACCTTTTAAAACCCCGATTTTTAACAGGGTTTTTTTAAAAATTCAACAACAACCCCCCAACCCCCGGGAAATTTAAACCCCGGGCATTTGGCCCTTTCTTTTCCCTTTTCCAAAAACCCCCTTTTTCCTATTTAAAAATCCCCCATTCCCCCAAAACAAAAAATTTTATTCAGATACCCCAACCCCCCCCCCATACCCCCCCCCCCCCCCCCCCCCTTTATTTTATTTCTATGCCCAAAATTTTTTAAAAAAGTTGCAGTTTTAAAAAGATTAAAACTTAAACCAACCATCCCTTAAAAGGCCCAAAAAAATTCTTTCCAAAACAAAACAGGGGGAATAGAATTTCGGCTCCGTTTTTTTCCCTCTAAAGCCACTCTTTAATACTTAAAGGGGGATTATCCAACCATTTTTCAAGCAAAAGCATCCCCCCTTTTCCAGCCGTGTACTTTGAAAATTTTCGCGGAAAATGCAGGTTTTTTGGGGGGCCACTTTCCCTTTCCCAAAACTTGGGATATTTTTCCACTGCCCACAATTTTTCCGCCGGCCCCCATCTCTGGCCATTCCCTTTTAACGTTAAGGGAAAACTTGGCCCGCTTGATAGGGCCCAAAAAATAAAAAACCCATTACAAAACCCCTTTTTGGAATTTTCCAATGGGTTTTCCCCCTTGCCACGGAGAAATATAAGGGTCCCCTTTTGAAAAACCCCCTCCCACCAAAAACAGCATTTTACCCAAAATTTTGTCCTTTCCTTGTTCCCTTTCCCTTTGGGGCAGCCGTGCAAAAACAAACCTTTTTAACCGTCCCCCTGTTGGGAAAATCCAAACCCTTTTTGTTTCTGGTCCACGACCCCGGAATTTAAATTTTTTCCCCCTCACCCTCCCCAAAACCTTTCTTTTTAAACTTTTTAAATCCGGGGCCCCGACTATTAACAAAATAAAATTCCCCCTCCCTTTTTCCCTTTTAAATTTTTGTCCCTGGCCCCAAAGACAAAACTCCCATAAACCCTGTAAAAGTTAAAAAACCTTTAAAAAAACCCTTCCTCCTTTTTGAATGTATTCCCCCTTTGAATTTTTTTAAAAACCCTTTGATTTGAAACCCGGTCACCGGGGAAAGTTGGGGTGAACCGGCGCTATGATTTTGGGTTTTTTTGCAAAGAAATTTGGTCCTTTTTAAATTTCCAAGTATTTTTTTTAAAAATGAATTTTTTGTTATTTTTTTTTTATTTTATAAAAAAACCCCCCAAATGGGGAAATTTTTTAAATTTTAACCCTTTTTCCCCCCCCCTTTCGCCTAAGAAGGAAACATTTGAAATTTTTGATAAAAAATAAGGGGTCTGGCCCCGGAAGGAAGAGGAGGAGAAGAAAGGATAAGAGGAGGGAAGAAGGGAAGAAAAAATGGAACATAAAGAAGGAAAATTTTTTAAAGAAAAAAAACGGGGAAAAGGGAGAAAAAAAGGGAAAAAAACCCCAAAAAAAAAGAACAGACGGAAAAAATTTTCCAACAAGGGGCCAAAAAAAACCCCCCCCCCCCCCCCCCCCCCCCCCCCCCCCCCCCCCCCCCGGGGAAAAGGGGGAAAAAGGGGAAAAGGGGAAAAAGGGGAAAAACCAAAAGGGAAAAAAGGGAAACAAAAAAAACAGACGGGGGCAAAAGATAAAAGAGAAGGCAAAAAACATTTGAAAAAAAAACAAAAGGGAAGGGCAAAGAAAAACAAAAACCCGGCAAAAGACCTAAAATAAGGGGGGGAAAGGAAAAAGATAAACAAAGAGAGACAGAAAAAAAGCCCCCTTTTCAACCGTTCAAAGCGGGTTTTTTTGGGGGGTTTTGTTGTTGTTGGTTTTGCTTTTGTTCTTAGGTTTTGAGTTTAGTCATTTTTCTAAATGTAAATACAGCAAAGCATTTTTTTTTGACTCTGAAATTTTGTTTCATGCCCCAGACTAAAGCAAAGTTTAAAGATCACTGGGCCCCTTCGTCATCGGGTTTAATTCTTTTTTTAAGGCATTGCTTTTTTTTATTGGGTTTAACATGTTTTTTGTTGTTGTTGTAAATTTTTGGGTTTTGGTTGGGATTTTAAAAGGAAAAAAAATACTTTGATGCCCTAGTTTTATCATCGTTGGTTTCAGCCATAAGGGGAGGGAATTAAAAGTCTTTTTTTTAAAAGAAAAAAAAGGTTTTTAAAATTTAAAAAAAAGCTTGGGGAACCCCTGGGGGTATTCAGCATATATTATTTTGGGTTTTTTTTTCTGATTTTTTTTATGGCTTGTTTCAAATTTTTTAAACTCATCTTGTTTTTTAAATAACTGGTCAAGTGAAATTTTTGTTAAAAAAAAGTTTTGGGTTTTGTTTTTTTTGGGTGTACTGCCCACATTAATTTGACATTTTCTGTGGTAGTTGTGTTGCAGCAGTTTTTATTGCCTATCACACCTTTTTGCCTTTTTCTTTCCCTTTTTTAGTGGAGAGAAACGCTCAGAAAGACTGTGTTCATGACCCTTGTCATTATCCTCTTAATCAACCCTCATCACCACCACTACCCCCACCACCACATCAAACAAACATCAAATTAATTTTTAAATTATATCATCATCATTTATTTTTTCATATCCACATTTATCATCAAAATAATCATCATTTTTACAAATTTCCCCCCCCAAAAAAATGGAAACGAGTCAGAATTTAAAAGCAACAAAGCAAAAGCCCTTTTATGGGCTAAGGGGGACTGCATCAATTGGAAAACCCGCTACCTTTTCGATCATGCAGACGCTTAAACCAAGCATTTAAAAAAGGATAAGTCACACCATTAACACCAAAAAAACAGGTTTAAAAATTTTCAACAAAGACCCTTTTCCCTTCCAAATTAATAACCAAATTTTTCCCGTTTTTTCGTTTTTTAATTTGTAATCGGAACCTCTATGTGCAACTATAAACCCGGGAAATTCTAAAAATACCTGCGCCCCCTAACCTTTCTGGCCCCCAAGAATCAGAAAAAAAATTCCCGGCCAAAATCTGACAATCATCATGCGTTTTCCCTTTTTAGGGAAAATTTTAAAAAATAAAAAAAAAGAAAAAGAAAAATTCAAAAAAAAGAAATTAAAAAATAAAGAAAAAAAGCCCAAACCCAATATTACAAAAACCCCCCCCCCAAACCCCCAAAAAAAAAAAAATTATATAAAAACAAAAATACCTTTAAAACGGTAACCCTTTTAACTCTTATGGTTTTTTCTTTGTAATTGGGGTTCTTTTAAAAATCAAAAACCAAAGTAAAAAATAAAAACAAAAAATAAACCAAAAATCAACCCGGGTGCGTTTTTTTTAATTTTTATTAAATAAAAAATTTTGGGGTTTTTTTTTTTGTGGTTAGATGTGTGAGGAAAGATCAATTGCCAAGGCAAGGGTTTTGAGAGGGGCTGGAAGATGTCCCTGTCCCACCCTTTTCTAACCTGTCCCTTTGAAAAAACCCGGGTGAAAGGAAGGGTTCCCTTTTTGTTTGTTTTTTTTGTATTGAAATTTTGGTTTGTATTGTAATTGTAAATTTTTCTTTAAAATGTGTTGTGTTTTATTGCCTTTTTTTGTTTGCAATTGTAATTTGTTCCCCCTTTAAAATTTTAAATGGTTTTGTTTTTTGTTAATTGCATTGCAAAAGGGGAATTTTATTTGTTGGGTGTGGTTTGTTTTTTTTGTGGGGTATTTAAGGAAATACTATTTTGTGTGAAATTTTAAATTTTTTTGTAATGTTGTTTTTCATGGTGTTGTGTTGTGGTTTTCCCCTTTTATTGGATTGCATTTTATTCCCTTTTAGTAAAAAAAACTTCGTTTTTTTATCGCAGAATTTCTAAAGCAAAAAAAAGGGGGCTTTTTTGTTTTAAAAGTATTATGTTTTTTATTGTGTTTCTTGTAAAATTGTATTGTATTTTTAAATTTTGTTTTGTTTAATTTTCATTGCCCCTGGTATTGTAAATTTAAGGTGTGTTGAATTGTTTTTGTGTTTTTGTTGCATCAAATTGCATTGCATTTATTCCGTTGAGGGAAGACTTGTTTGTTTAAACGCAAAATTTCTCTGCATGGAAAAGGGTGCCCGCTCTCCCATTTGGGAACAGCTTTCGCCAAAAAGACGGCCCCCTTTCATCAAACCGCTTTTGTTTTTAAAATTCCTTGTTTGCAGTTTCATGTATTTCCCCAAAAAAGGACAAACTTTTTCCTAAAGAAGGGTTTTTCCCAGGGACAACTCTTTTTTGTTGCCCATGTTTTTTTAAAGTGGGGCTAATACGTTAAAATATTTCAAGGGCTCCGTTTCGCCTTTAATATATTTTCCCAAAAGAGCAAGGGAAAACCGTTTTTAACCAACAAAATTTGGCAAAACCCTTTTTAAAAAAATTTTACTCACAATGTTTTCAAGATTTTCCTCTTTATATTTTTTTCAAATAATAGGGAACAATTTCAAAGGGAAAAACCTAAAAATCGCCTCCACACAAAATTCCCTTTTTTCCTTGGGGGAAAATTAGATTTTTTTAAAAATGGGACAAAAATGTTAAAACTTTTTAAAGGAAAGGTTCATCAAAATAAATGCCCACCCTGGCCCCAACCCAACCCAAGATTAAAATTTTAACTTTAAAAACCCCCTTTTAAAAATTTTTGTGAAAAAGGTTTTCTTAACATTAAAACCTCCGCCCCTTAAAAGCCGCCGGGCTTTCAAACCCCCGGTTTTAAATTTTGGAGGAATCAAAACCCCTTTCCAGGGGGGGGAAGCATTTTTTTTATTTAAAATTTTTAAAAGAATAAACCCTCCCCTCTTTTTTTATAAGTGAAAAAACCCAACCCCAAAATTGGGTAAGGATTTTGGTTGATTATTTTACTAAATTAAAAAAAATAATTTTTTATGAGGGAAAATTTTATTTCCCCAAAAAAGGGGAAAGGGTTTTTGATTCTTTTCAAAATGAATTTTAAGTTTATTTATTATAATTAAAATTTTACAAAAACAAACCCAGTTTCATCTTTTTCAAGAAAAATTTTGGGCCCCAATTTTTTATTTCAATGTTCCTTTAAAAGAAATTCTTCCCACAAAGGGTTACAAAGGGCGCAAGCAAAGGGCCCCCTATCTTATTTGTTTTTCTTTCCTCAGAATTTTTACTTCCTTTCCAAAAGGGAAAATTTAACCAAAAACCACAACTTTGGCCCCACTTTAAATTTTTAAAGAAAACCCCCCCCTTTAAAAACACATTCATTTTTTTAAACCCCGTTTGCCCCTTTTATTTTTTTTAAGTTTTTGTTTGTTTTTTGTTTTCTTTTTTTCCTCCCAGGGTTACCCAGTTTACAAACTTCAAGGTTTAAAATTACCCCCCCCCCCCCCCCCCCCCCGGCCACACAATGAATGGTAAAGCATTTTTTTGTAAATTTTAGTAAACATGCCCCTTTTTCTTCCGCCTGCAATTTCCAAACCTTTACAAATTTTTCCGATTTTTTTCCCTGTTTGGTTTTTTAAATCCCAAAACTTTAAAAAAAAGTTTTGTTTTTTTAAAATCAATAAATTTTTATTTTTAAATTTTAAACTAAAAACCCTTGAGCACACTCAGAAAAGACCAAAAGAATAAAAACATGAACAAAAAGAACACACACAAGCATACCCAACATATCACACACACGCCCCACAAAACCATTAACACATACATTGGGGTGCCCCCGCAAAAGATGCAAACACACAAAAACACAAATAAACCCCCACCCACGCACACACATACACACTAACAACACATACCGCGCGGGGCCGCGCAAACACACACACACACCCCACAAACATACAAAAACACGACAGGCACGCACGGCAAAAAACATTTCACACAACCCGCGTCTTTACATTTGTTACGAGAAAAAGAGGTTTTGATTTTATTAGATTTTAATGAGAAAGACAAAAAGACAGAGACAAAAGGGAAAAAGAGAGAAAAACAAGCGGGCCAACGCAAAGCGAGGGGCCCCGGCGGGGGCCCCTGCGCGCCGGGTTTGTTTTTGGGGACCTTGTTAAAGCCCCTAAAAAAGTTTTTTAAAAATTTGGTGCGTTGGGAAAAAAATATCCTTTTGAAAAAACACAGATCCCAAACCCCAACCTTTTCCCACTTTTCCCCCCAAAATGCACACAAAAACCAAAAAACACACCACACCCCAAAACCCCAACCACACACACCCAAACACACACACCACACAAAACACACAAACAAACACACACACACACTTTCCCCCCCCCCCCCCTTTTTTTTTTTTTTATTGGGTTTTTTCATTTTTTATTTTTTTCCTTCTTAAATTTTTTTCTTCTCTCTGTGTCTTTCTCTCTCTCTTTCTCTCTCTATCTCCCTTTTTTGTTTTCTTCTCTGTCCCCTCTGTCTCTCTGTCTCCTCTCCTCTCCCCCCCTTTCCCCCCTCCCCCTTCTCCCCCCTTCCCCCTTTTCTCACTCTTCTTTTCTCAACCCCCTCTCTCTCTCCTCCGCCACCCCCTTTTGCCTTTTTAAATATTTTGAAACACACATTTCCCCAAAACGATGAAACACAAATAGCGTGAAAACAAAGACGCAAAAAGACAAACACCCCAACTTTAATACACACAAGGGCAAGGGAGGGAAACAGGCCGGCACACCCCCGCACTACATACACACACCCCACACACACAACCCTACACACACACAACCCCACACACACACACACTAATGCATGCCGAAAAATATTGGGGCACACGTCAATTTCCCGTTCCGCTTTTCGGAAGAGTAGGCCCTTTGTGGGGGCCGTGGTAAAAACAGATGGGCAACAAATTTACCAAACCCCATAAATCCGGGGGGCCGGATGTAAAAAAAACACACGAAAATGCTTATTCCATTCCTTGGGTTTTAAAATCCAAAAAAAGAAATAAATAAATGAATAAATAACACCCCAAAACAAAACAAAACACAAACACACACCCCACGCAACAAACACACACACACACACACCAACCCCACAACCCCAAAAACCACACTAACACACCACACTAACCCTACCCCCCATGCGGAGCATAAGAGTGCCGTAAAGGGACGGTTTTTTGAACAGAAAATTCAACAGGAGCCCTATATTTAGGGTATGGACTTTTATTATTATCACTTGACAGATTTCCAAAACACACACATACCCCACACCCGCGCGCGGGACGCACGCACGCCCCGCGTGACCGCACGCACCCGTTCAGTGCACGCGCCCCGGCCCCAAAAAGGGCATTTTTGCGCGCCCTTTTAGCTGCGTGCATGCACGTTTTTATTTTTATTGGATTGTGTTATTGTTTTCCCCTTTTTGCCTTTGGTGCCGGGGGCGTTGGGGTTTTTTGGGGGGGGGTTGGGCTGGCTTCCCCCCCCCCCCCCCCCCCCCCCCCCCCCCCCCCCCCCCCCCCCCTCTTTTGTTTTTTTCTCCATCTTTCCTTTTCTTTTTCCCCTTTTCCCCCTGTGCTCCTAAGCCCTTCCAACCCCCGGGTTTGTGGGCCCCTTACCCCTTATGTTCTTTCTGCGTCTGTTTGCGTCGTTTGTTCATTCTCCCCAAACTCCATTTAACCCTCTCCTTCCCCTCACCTTTTTGTATAATTTTTTTTTTTTTTTACACCCCCTTTTTTCCCCCAAAAAACCCTGAAAAAAACTTTTTTCCCAAACAAAAAAGCCCGGCCAAGGAAACCAACCCCCAAAAATAAGGACCTTTTAAAAAGGTAGGGAAAAATTTTTCTGCCATTTTTCCTTTATTTTTTTTGCTTTCTAAAAGGCCCCCCTTTTTACTTTTCCTTATTGCTCTTGAGAGAAAATTAAGGGGTTTTTTTGGGAAGAATTTTTTAAAAGTTTTTCCCGCCCAAAGCCCGAGGGGAAAAATAACCCCAATTTTTTCCCAAACCAAAAACAAACAAAAATACCCGAAAGACAAAAAATAAAAAACAGGAAAGTAAAGGGGAAAAGCAAAACTTTTCCCGATTTTTTTTGCCCCCCAAAACTTTTCAATTCCCGTACGACAGCGCAATAAACATTACAATTAAAAACGGGGGGAATTTTACAATTTTTGGGGTAATTTCCAACGGCAATACAAACAATAAATACTCACAAAGTAAAATAAACACAATTAAAATACCCTAAAAATGAAACTACAAACAATTCCCCAAAAAAACCTTCAAACATGCAAAACCCAACCCTAAATTAAGGACTACAAAGCAAAGCAAAAAAACTTCAACAAAACGCACTTAATACAATTTTTCAAAAACGCAACTACACAAATGCTCCCACAATTTTTAATAAGGACAACAATCAATTAAAATTCCCAAAACAAAAATGCCTAACTCCAAAAAAATTTTTTCCCCCTCCACTAACTTCCAAAAAAACATACATAAATTACACTTCAATAAAACTTCACAACAAAACGCAAACTCCAACCAAAATAACCACACCCACTTTCCAATCCATTCTCTACAATAAAAAACTCCCCTTCAACCCCACTAAAAAATTTTACACTACAATAAAACTAATACTAACCCCTTAAAAATACAACCAAAAACACACACCCATTACCCCTTCAACCCCCTTCCCCAACCCCAATTTACCACCCTAAAAATCCCAAAAATTCAATATCCCCCAAGACCTTTTTTTTTTTAAATACAAAACAATTTAAATTATAAAACCCAACAAAAAACCAATATCAGAAAAAACATCACAACCCAAAGCCCTTTTGGGGTAATAAGTATTTAATATGCATTGAGTTTTTTTTTAAATTCCCGTTTAGGTAGTTTTAGTATAAGGAAAATTAAAAAGTAAGTGTTTGGGGTTTGTAGTGTAAATGTAGTGCGGTGAAGTTTTCGTGCCCGTGAGTGTAGGGTATGGGATTGTATTTTTAGTGAGTGTTGTTTTAGTAGTGTAGGTAAATGCGGGGGAATGCAGTTTTTTTCAATGCGGGGGGGTGCCTTGGTTGGGGAAATTGGGGGTTGTTAATGTATGGCCCGTCTGTTAAAAATAGGTTTCGTGTTTTTTCCCGGTGTGGGGTTTTTTTTTTTTTAAAAAAAAAATTTTTAAAAAAAAAAAGGGGGGGAAATTTTTTTGGGGGGGGGGGGGGGGGGGGGAAGGGTTTTTAAAGGAAATTTTTTGGGGGGTTTTTTAAAAAATTTGGGAATTTTTTTTTAAAAAAAAATTTTTTTGTAGGAAAGGGGGTGGGGTTTTGTTTTTAAAAATTTTTAAAAGGGGGGGGGGTTTAAAATGGGTTTTAAAAGGGGTTTTTTTGGGGGGAAAAAAGGGGGGGTTTTTCACCCCCAAAAAAATTTTTAAAGGAAAAAAGAAAAAGGGGAAAAAAAAAATGAAAAAGGGGGGGGGGGGCCGGAAAGGGGGGAAAAAAGGGGGTGGAAAAAAAGGGGGGAAATTTGCCCCAAAAAAAAAAGGGGAAATTTTGGGGGGGGGCAAAGGGGGGGGGAAAAAAAAGGGGGGAAAAATTTTAAAAAAAAAAAGGGGTTTAAAAGGGGGAAAAAAAGGGGGGGGGGGGAAAAAAAAAAAAAGGGGGGGGGGGAAAAAAAAAAAATTTTTGGAAAAAAAATTTTTTTAAAAAAAAAGGGGGGGGGGAAAAAAAAAGGGGGGGGAAAAAAAAAATTGGGAAAAAAGGGGGAAAAATTTTTCCCCCAAAAAAAAAATTTAAAAGGGGGGGGGGGGGGGGGGGGGTTTTGGGAAAAAAAAAAGGGGGGGGGAAAAAAAAAATTTTTGGGTTTAAAAGGGGGGGAAAAAAAAAAATTTTGGGAAAAAAAGGGGGGGGGGGGAAAAAAAAAAATTTAAAAAGGGGGGGAAAAAAAAAAAAATGGGGGGGGGGGAAAATTTGGGGGGGGTTTTTTAAAAAAAGGGGGAAAAAAAAAAAGCCAAAAGGGGGGGGGGGGGGAAAAAGGGGGGGGGAAAAAAAAAAAAAAATTTTTTTTTTTTAAAAAAAATTTTTTTTTTGGGGGGGGGGGGAAAAAAAAAAAAGGGGGAAAAAAATTTAAGGGGAAAAAAAAAAAAAAAGGGGGAAAAAAAAAAAATTTTTGGGGGGGAAAAAAAAGGGAGTGGGAAAAAAAAGGGGGGGGTTTTGGGGGGTTTTAAAAAAAAAAAAAAAATTTTTTTAAAAATTTTTAAAATTTTTTGGGGGGGGAAAAAAAACCCCTAAAAAAAAAAGGGGGGGTTTTTTTTCCCCCCCCAAAAAAAAAAAAACCCCCCGGGGGGTTTAAATTTAAAAAGGGGTTTTTTCCCAAAAAAAAAGGGGGGGGGTTTTGGGGGGGGGGGGGGTTTTTTTTTTTTTTTTTTCCTTATTTTTGGGGGGGGGGTTTTTTGGGGGGGGGGGTTTTTTTTTTTTTTTTAAAAAATTTTTTTTTGGGGGGGGGGGGGTTTTTTTTTTTGGGGGGGGGGGTTTTTTTTTGGGGGGGGGGGTTTTGGGGGGGGGTTTTTGGAAAAATTTTTTTTGGGGGGAAAAATTTTGGGGGTTTTAAAAAAAGGGGGGGGTTTTTTTTAAAAAAGGGGGGGTTTTTTGGGGGGGGAAAGGTTTTTTTTATTTTTTGGGGGGGGTTTTTTTTAGGGGGGGTTTTTTTTGGTTTTTTTTTTAAAAAAAATTTTTTTTTAAAAAAAAAAACCCCCCCGGGGGAAAATTTTTTGGGGGGGAAAAAAGGGGGGGGGTTTTTTAAAAAAAAAATTTTTTTTGGGGGGGGAAATTAAAAAATTTTTTTTTAAAATTAAAAAAGGAAATGGGGGGAAAAAAAATTTTGGGGGTTTTTTTTTAAAAAAAATTTTTTTTTTAAAAAAAAAAACCCCCCCCCCCCCCAAAAAATTTTTTTTTTTAAAAAAAAAAAAAAAAAAAAACCCCCCCCCCCCCCAAAAAATTTTTTTTTTTTTCCCCCCCCCCCCCCCCCCCCCCCCCCCCCCCGGGGGGGGTTTTTTTTTTTTTTTTTTTAAGGGGGAAAGGGGGGGAAAAATTTTTTTAAAAAAAAAAAAAAATTTAAAAAAAAAAAAAAATTTTCCATCTACAAAAAACAGTCACAAAAAGAGTGATGTATGTAGGATGTAGTGTAGTACATATGTGTAGTGGGTATGGCTTTAGTAGTGAGTGTAGTTAGTGTGTATGTATAGTGTATTTTATGTAGCGTAGTGTGTGTGTGTGAAATAGGTAGTGTATGTAGCGTAGTGTATGAGTGCAGTATAGTATAGGTAGTGTGTGTAGGTAGTGAGTGTATTAGTTAGGATGTATGTAGGTATGTGTGTGTATGTAAGTGTAGTGTAGTGTAGCGTGTGTAGTGTAGTTAGTTATGTAGTGTGTGTCGGTTTTGTAGTGTGTGTAATGTTGTCGTGTAGTGGATGTAGTGTGTGTAGTGTACTAGTGAATTTGCGTGTGGTGTGTAGTGTATGTAGTGTAGTTAGTTATTGCGTAGCGTAGTGTAGTGTAGGTAGGTAGTGTGTGTAGTGTATGTAGCTTTGTGATGTGGGTGTGAAGTGCAGTGTGGTGTAGTGTAGCGTAGTGTAGTGAGTGTAGCGTAGTGTACGTAGTTAGGTATTATTGGTTCGTGTAGTGTAGTGTAGTGTATGTATGTAGTGTTGTAGTGAGGTAGGTAGTGTAGGAAGTGTAGTGTAGTGTGGGAAGGTAGTGTGTGATGGTATGTAGTGAGTGTAGTGTGGTGAGTGTAGGTAGTGTAGTGTGGTTAGGTGTGTTGAAGGTGTGTATGCGTGTAGTGGGTTTGAGCGTAGTAGTGTGGTAGGTGTGAGTGTAGTGGGGTGTAGTGTGGGGTAGTGTGTGTAGTGTGTGTAGTGTGGGGGGGTGCAGTGTGTGTAGTGTAGTGTGTGCAGTGTGGCGGTTGTAATGTTGGTTGTAGTGAAACGTATTTTTTACTTGGTTTAGTGTAGTGAAGTGTGTGTAGTGTAGTGAGTGTAGTGTATGCGTGCATGCGTGTATGTAGGGTGAAGTGTGTAGTGTATTGTTTTGTTAGTTTGTAGTGTGTGTGTGTATTTAGTTTTGTTTTGTGGGGGGGTGATTGTGTAGTGTATGTGGTAGTGCAGTTTAGGGGCGGTGTGGTGGTTAGTGTTTTAGGTGGTGTAGTGTGGTTATGTAGTGAGGGTGTAGTTTGTAGTGTAGTGGGTGTGTTGTGTGTGCAGTGTGTGCAGTGTAGTAGGTTGTGTAGTGTAGGTGTGTATGTAGGGGGTTGATGTAGTGAGTTAGTGTAGTGTAGTTAAGTGTAGTGGGGTGTGGTGGTGTGTAGTGTAGGGTGTAGTGTAGGTATTTGTTGGGTGGGTGAGGTGTAGTGTTGTAGTGGGTGCAGTGCAGTGAGTGTGTGTGGGTAGTGTATGTGGGTGGTTGGTGGGGGGTGAATGTAGTATGGTGAAATTTTAAAATAATAATTTTAAAAATAATAAAATAATAAAAAATAAAAATAATAATAAAATAAAAATAATAAAAATAATAAAAATAATAAAAATAATAAAAAAACAATAATAATAAAAATAATAATAACAAAAACAACAACAACAACAAGATAAATAAAAATAAATAATAATATAAAAATAATAATAATAATAAAAATAATAAAAATAATTTTTATAGAAATAAAATAATAATAATATAATAAAAAATAATAATAAAAATAATGAAAAATAATATGTTAATGAGATATGATTGATGGATGATGATGATGATGATGATGATGATGATGTGTGTATGTATGATTGATGTGTAATAATAAAAATTTATATTAAAATAAAATAATAATAATAATAATGTAAAAATAATAATTTTAAAAATAAAAAAATTAGAAATAATAATAATAGTAATAATAATAAAAATAATAGAATAAGTAGTAATAATAATAAAAATTAATAATAAAAATTAATAATAATAATAATAAAAATAATAATAATAATAATAATAATAATAATAATAATAAAAAATAATAATAATATAAAATAATAATAATAACAACAACAACAACAACAAATAAAAATAAAATAATTTTATTTAATGATAATGTAATAATAGTAATAATAAAAATTTTATTATAATAAAAATAATAATAATAATAAATAAAATAATAAAATAATAAAATAAAAAAATAATAATAAATAATAAAAAAATAAAAATAAAAAATAATAATAAAAATAAAAATTGTTTTATTTTCTATTTTATTTTTTTTTTTTTTAAATTTTAATATTAGTATTATTTTATTATTTTTTAGAAAAAACAATAAACAACAACAACAAAACAATACTACTCATCTACTACAAATACTACTACAAATACTCTACTAATATAAATAAAAAAATAAAAAATGTAGGGAAATTTTTTATTGGGTAAATTTGTAATCGTGAACTTGCGCTCAGATGACTTTTTTTTTTAATATATCGGGACATGGAATAAGCCCCCCATTGTTTTTTTACATCAGTCCCGTGTGTAGGGGTTTTGTAAATGTTTTTATTGTTGCCACCGACACAAATGGCCTACTTTTTTTTGAAAAAGCGGAACGGGATTAAGTGTGGCAGTTATTTGATGGTGGTTTTGGTGTGTGTAGTGTAGGTATGTGGTGTAGTGTGTTATTTTGGGTAGTATGGTGTAGTGTGTGAGTGAGTGTAGTGTAATGTGGGTATTTGTGGTGTGTGTAGTACGGTGCAGTGAGTGAGTGTAGTGTGTGTGTGCATGTGGGTTGTAGTACAGTGTAGCTTTAGTAGTATATGTTGGTGTGAGGTTGTGATACAATTAGGTGAAAGTGTTGTGATGTAGTGTAGTAAGTGTAGTGTAGTGATGAGTGTAGGTTTGTGTGTGTGTAGGCGTGTAGTGTTGTGTGCAGTGTGGGTAGTGCATGTATGTATGTATTTCAGTGTTGTAGCGCTTTGTGTGTATGAACGTACTGTAGGGTAGTGCTTGATGTAATGTTATGTAGGGGAATGGAGGGGGAGTGGTTTGGGTGTATCGTAGGCAGCACAGTTAGGTAGGAGTAGTATAGGTAGTGTAGGGGTTTATTGTAGTGTAGCGTGGATAGTGGAGTATAGTGCAGTGAGATTTTTTTGTGTAGTATGAAAGTGAGTTAGTTAAGTTGCAGTGTAGGGCAGTGTCGTGTGGTGTAGTGTAGCGTAGCTTAGCGGGTGCTGTTACGTAGTGTATGTGGGTAGTATAGTGTAATGTAGTGTAGCCTAGCTTGTGAACGTAGTGTAGTGTAAGCGTGTAGCCTAGCTGTTTTTTTTTTTTTTTTTTTTTTTTTTTTATTCGAGGTAATGGATAAGCACTTATTGTTTTTTTTTAACTCCCCCCCGGGTTATGTGGTTTGTCAATTCTCCCATTGTTCCACCGGCACAAATGGTTTTCCTTTTGAAAAGTGGAAAAATTTCTTGTGCGGTAGTTTTTCCGTGCTTTTGCAAGGGGCCTTTTTTATAGTCCCCCGGAAGGATTTTTTGGGGAGAGTGGGTCTGCCTTGATTTTAACTCCGGGGAAAATACCCCCCTTGAAGGGGAATCGACCCTATCGTAGATTGGGAGCGCAATTTTTTAAATCCTAGGATGTCGCCCCCCAGTGTATGGCCCCTAACTAGTTTAGTATAGACATGTTGTACAGCACGTTTGTGTTTTATTGGGGTTGATAGTTAAAAAAAAGAAGTGGAGGGAAGGAGTAGCGCATCCCCCTTGATGGACAAACAGCAAACTGTTGCGGGAGCAGCGCGCGCAGCAAACAGGGAGGGAGCGAGGGGGGCTCAAGACTTCATCATCCTCACCCCACACGGGGGGGGAGGGGGGCAGAGCCCCACGTGTGGCTTGCCCACCCCCGGGCAACAGGCATAGAGAGGCGGGGGAACTTTATGAAATTTTTAAAAACGATGGAGAAAAATAGAAGTAACATCGTATTATCGCTATGTTTTAGGCCCTTTTTTTTTGAACGTTGGTGAAAACCAAATGTGTACAAAAAAAAAAAGGGATATTTTTGCGTAGCATACCGTTGTCCCCCATTTTATATACTTTTTTTTTTCAATTACATCGATACCTAAAGTCTTGGGCTGTTTTGTGGAAAATTTAATGAAAACCCCGTATCTAGGCTCTTGATGTAGCATGGTTACGTAACGTTTTTTAAAAGGGATTTTTTGGAAATATAAAAGGGCATGTGCCATAGGTCCTTTCTGTGTAATAAAATTTCAGGCACGGTATAGGCTCTTTTTGGTAACATAATCATTAGTGTCAACATACATCACTGGCATGGGCCCTTTTTGGTAAATACATGTCATCCGTGTAAAAAAAGGGTTTGTGAGGGTTAAAAATTTTTGCTTCCAAAAAAAAAGGTATTGGTTTGCAGCTTTAATTGTTTTTTTCTTTTAATTAACCTGTTTATATCCAAACCCTATACGTATGCTCATTGGGCTAATGAAACCGTTTATAAAGAAACGATTTTGGTCTTCAAATGCTTTTCGTAATCATGTTAAAAGCTTGTTTCCTTTTTATTGTCTGATTGTGGGGTCATTGCACCCTGTTGATAAAATTGGGGCCCAGAAGTCGGTTGATTTATCGATCAGTGTGGCAGCCCTTTTGCTTTTTTTATTTATTCATTGAGGCTGGGGATTATGTGAGCAAAGAAAACCAAGAAAAAACAAAAAGCAAATTCATTCAAAAAAACGAAGTCTAATGACGGATTGGAAAATTTAGTTTCTGCGTCCGAATTCGCTGGGCCCCATTGAAACCTCGGCTCTTACTTCTTTATTTCCTCGTGAGGCCTTTCAGTTTAACGAATCCCACTTTTTAAAATTCAGTGGTGGGAATACCCTTTTTACCCCCCCTCTTTTGCCCTTTCGATTGTTTTGTGTCCCTCCCCTTTTTTTGCTATGCCTTCTCGGGGCCCTTGCCGTGCCTTGTTTTCAAAAAGATTTAGAAATGTATATTTTTTTCCAACGTGAAGTCGGATGCGCTGTCCCGACTAGCAGGGGTTTAAAAGCACGTAAGGTTTTGTATGAGGTTTGAAAAAGGAAGTGGTTAAGAAGAAGAATAACTTTTTTCTTCTCTAAATTTAAAATGTGATGTGATAAATGCACCGAAATTACCCTTTTAAACAATGGTTTTGGGGTTTCTAAAGCTCTGAAATCAGGGTTATGACATTTTTTTTACGAATCTTTTCCAATTTTACTTGAATATGAAAATTTGTATGTGTATTGGGTTAAAGTGTTCCTATTCTAGGAAACCCCCTTTTTGTGCTCCGAAAAACGTTTCAGCAGCAAAAAAGCAAAAAAATGCAAAATTTCTAGCAACAGCAACAACAAAGCGGAGTATAATCATGATGACATTGAGATGATACTTTATGAAAATTAATTTAAAAAGGAAGTGTCCCCAATTACAAGTGTAGTTCCAAAACAAAACAAAAAAACCAATGTGCTGATGCATGAAAGTTCAAGGTGCCCACCTATTATACTATCATTTTTTTGGGTTTGGTTGATAACACGTTCTCTTGTAATGATTGCGACTTGATTTCACGGTGATCTGGATTTGTTTATTTCTTCCCTTCCCCTTGAGTCTCGATTTTTTTTTTTTTTTTTTTTTTTTTTATGATGTTTTTATTTCGTTTTTTTTCGTTGTTTACATTGTTTTTTTTTTTTTTTTTTTTTTTTTTTTTTAAATTTTTTGATTGGACCATATACAGTTCAAAAAAACAAAATTAATTTTTCGTACAAACATATTAATCATGCCATTTTTAAAGGGGTACAAAAAAATACAGCTAACAAAGTAAAAAAAGAATCAATCTCATTTTCGTTGTCAAGTAAGTTTTAGTTTCATACATAATTTTTATATTTTGAAATGGTATTCAATTTTATAAATTGATGTATGGAAAACCCTTTTTTTGAAAATTAGTAAACTGCATTTTTTTTCTATGCTCCCGCTTTTCCATTTCAATTATATTTTATTTATTTAAAAAATTACCCAAAATTAGGTTTTGTTTTTTCCATCGACATTTATAAACATAGAACTTTTTCTAAAAGTATTATTATCTAAACTTCGTCAGTTTTCTGTAATTGCATCAGTGAAAAAACACTATTTCCCCATTAAACTCCCGTCTCTCGAAGGGAAAAATGTGTTTTATAGTACTTTAAGTTTTTTCCCGAATTTGTACATATGACACTCCAAAAATAATGGTTATTGTGTCCTTTTCCTTTCCACAAAAAAAAGCAGTTGTATTATCTTAACTTTATTTTTTTAATATTTTGTTCGGACTAATTTCTATAACAAAACTTTTTTGAAACCATTTCAAATTTAAATTTTTTTAATTTTATTTGTCAGTTTTAATACCTGTGCCCGCATTTAACGTCAAGCGTCTTTCCAAATTTAGAAAGATTTAATGTCGAGAATTTCTATTTTTTCCCAAACTTTCACATAATAAATACGGGATCCTTTTCAGTTTTTTATAAACTCTAGAGCATTGGGCCTTTCCTTACTAAAGTTGTCATCCATTTTATATTTTTCATTCTCGATATTGTTGGATCGATGCACACAGTAATAAAAAGAAAAATTAATGTTAGTACCTAATTTTTTGATAAATTCTCATGGTTATAAAATCACCCTTATTTGCAGCAAATGTTTTTTAACCCAAAAAAATTTTTTTTTGCCCATTTTAGAATGCATTGGTCCCTACTTTGAATTTTTCTTGGAAAAATTGGTTCTGAATAAATGTTGCTGATCCTTTGGATCCACTTGTTCAAAATTTTTTTTATGAGTGAAAAAACATCTTTCCAAAAAACATTGATTTTAAATTTTGAAAAAAAGTTTGGGGGTATCCTTCTAAATTATTTATCGGGCCAGTGAAAGCAAATTAAACCCATTTTTGTTTCTGTGTTAAAATTTTTATCCAGAATTTTTGTGATTGTATAACACTTGATATTTGGTTACCCCATACCCCCTTTTGTTATGTTTGTACCGAAATTGCCCCTTTTTTTCTTATTTTTTTTCTTGTCCCATACAAATTTTATAAAAGTTTTTCAATTGGGCAACTTGAGCATCCCGGGGGGTTTGGCAATAAATCCATGTTACCAATTTGATAGTCAGGATTTTAAGATGCTACTTACCAAAGGTGTTATTAATCTTTTTGACCAAATTTTTTAAATAGTTTTTTAAAATTTATTGTTTTTTTAATTTACTTCCCTATACTAGGGGAACTGTCCGTGAACCAATTCCAAGGATTTTATATTTTTTTGGATTCCCCTCCCTTTTTTTGTGTGGTAAGTGGTTAGAGCGATTTTTTTTGCTGCCTAGCCAAAAATTTTTGGTTTTTTCAAAGTTTAACTTTAACCCGACAATCCTCAAAGGTTTCAAGGCTTTGAAAAAGCACTTCTTTTGAAGTGGGTTCCCCCTTTGAATGAAGATGTTCAAGCAAATGACATATTTTAGTTAGTTTTGCAATTTTTATGCCCTTTAAAAATCCGTTGTTTCCTTTCAGCAAGCAAGTATTTCTGGATAAAAAAAAAGAGATAGGAGAGTTGGGGCACCCTTGCGGCATCCCCTTTCCCTATAGAAACCTGAAATACTTATTTTCACAGTTACAAAAAGAAATTTGTTTTTTTAAAAAAGCAGACCCCTTTTTTTTTACCCCTTCCCAAACCAAAAGGGTTTTTAAAAAATTTTTATAAAACCCCAGTTACAAATAATGCCTTTCAAAGTCTATTGACACCGTAAGCCAGGCAATTGTTTTTCCTTAAGTGTGTTTAATAATATTGTTTTTTTGTGTCCTATATACTCCCTGGTACAAATCCCTTTGGTCTTCATTAATTAGCCCGGTAAAATTTTTTTAAATTTTGTTTGCAATACAGAGAGATTTTTTAGTCCAAATTTTGGATGAAATGGCCCCCAATTTTAAATACTTTTCCCGGGTTTATCCCCTTTTGGTAGACAAATTATTTTCCTTCTTTTTTGAGATAGCTTTTCCCCCTTCCAAAACCTTCATTAGTGGCGAAACACAAAGATCCCTTTTTCTCCAAAAAAATTTAAAGAAATTTTTTCAGGAGTCCTCTGTCGGGGTTTTGTCGTTTTTATATTTTTCAGTATTTTTTGGGGGCTTCTGGGTTTAAACCCTTTCCGCTGGTTGATTTGTTTTAGTTTTTTTGGTTTGGCATCAAGAAATGGTCTGATTCAAAATTTATGTGTTTTTTTTAGATATGTTTTTTTTAGAAAGCTTTTGTTTTCTTAACATATCTTCTGTTCTTGTCAAAGTAACTCCTTGTTGTGGGGATTTTCTTGGGGTTCCAACAAAATTTTCCGTTTTTCCTAAAAAGCAAAAGATTTGTTTATTTTCTCCCTGTAAAACCCCTTTTGCTCTCGTCTTTGAATTCCCTTCCCCTTTTTTTTGTCTGATTTTGATAGTTCCCCCTTTTTCTCGTTAAAAGTTTAGCTTCAGCTTCCCTAAAAAAAAAGTTTTGCTTAAAAAAAGGTTTTGTCTTTTTTAAGTTTTTTTTGTGTAAATTTTCTTTTGTTTTTTTTAATACTATGAAATTGTTTTTCCCTTTTTACTTCCATTATCAACGTTCTGAAATAATTGGTTGTATTGAAAACTGAATTTTTCATTTGGGATCTCATCAAACAATTCACTGTTGTACGGTAATAATGCATACTGTCTTTTTACTCTTTTGATTGTATCATTAACTAACTGTACATAATTTTTATCTTTAAGTAATGCAGAGTTAAATTTCCAAAACCCTTTGTTTTTTTCTTGCTTTTTGAAATCAAAATCTATCAAAATCAAAGAGTGGTCACTTCTATATCCATAAAGAATGTCTGTGTCTTTTACATCTGTTATCAAAGTATCTGACACTAAGAAGAAATCTAATCTACTTTGCTGGAATGGTGTAGTTCTTCTCCAGGTGTAACGGGTTACTTCTTGGTTTAATTCTCGCCATATATCTACTAGCTCTAGTTGAGCCATCATTTCACTAACTGCCTCCTGTGCTTTAACATTGTTTACACGTTTATAGTTATGGTAATCAAGATTTGGGTTAAGAACTAAGTTCCAGTCACCTGCTATCAGTATATTAGGAATATTCAGTTCTTTAATTTTTGATTGAATACTCTCAAAAAAATATGGTTCATCCTTATTAGGTCCATAAATATTCACTAATACAAAATCTTTTCCCATTATATCTATGTTCAAAATAATATAGTTACCTTGGCTGTCTTTAATGGTTTTTTTAATCCTAAATTCAAAGTTATTGTTAAAAAGGATAGCCACACCTCTGGACTTAGAATTCTTGGATGCAAAAACACATTCATATCCCCATTCTGATCTAATTAATCTGTCTAATTTGTTTGTGAAATGAGTATCTTGTAACAAATAGATGGAATATTGTTTCTGTCTCAGAAACTGGAAGACATCCTTTCTCTTTTTATAATTACCCAAGCCTTGACAATTCAATGATGCTATTGTTATTCTATTCATATTGGTTTAAGTTATATATAGCAATTCTGTGCCTGTCACAGTTTTTCAGTAGTGCACCATTTTTTACAAAAAGGAAAAATACCCTTTTGTGTTCACCAAATCTAACCACATAAAATACTAGACATTCATACCCTAACACACACATACTCAAATTACAGCAACAAAAAAAAACCAACAAAAAATTTGACAAACCAACAACCACAATTTGCTCGACTATCGTCAGCAAGCAAAGGCATGTGTTACACGGGACAAAGAAAAATAATAGTGTATCTACAACCACTTTAACATCAAATACTAAGACCCACAACAGTAGCATATACCAGCCCAACCCAGCGGTTCTAATCATTAACCCACATGAAAAACAAGGAGACCATCAGGTCTTGGTCGAAGGGCCCAGTGATCCGCCGTAGCGCACTCAGTAGACAGGAGTGACCGCGGAGCCACGGAGGGCAGAGGCGCCCGAACCCAGAGTTTATTAACACTGACAGACAACCTTCCCAATACACCCGTGTGTGTACCCCCCCTACCCCCCCCCCCCCCCCCCCCTTAGGTGGCCGTTGCAGGAGAGAGAGAGAGAAAGAGAGAGAGAGAGAGAGAGAGAGGAGGGGAGAGAGAGAGGAGAGAGGAGGGAGAGAGAGAGAGAGAGAGAGGAGAGAGAGAGAGAGAGAGAGAGAGAGAATTCTCGAATGAGAAGAGTTCATTGCAACTGCGCACCCACGTCTCTCTCTCTCTTCCCCCCCCCCCCCCACCCCCCCGCGCGCGCGCGCACGCGCGCGCACACACACACAGGTACACCCCCACACACACACACACAACACACAAGCACACTCACATTTTTAGTCATGTTTTCAGTATCCCCTGTATGCATCATCCCACACCTACCCCCGACCCCCACCACACCAACAAGCCCCAGAAAGCAAAAACAAATAAACAACAACCACCATTCCTAGCGGGAAGAAGCACGTCCCCTCAACCCTTCCATCCCCCAAAGAAAGCAAAAAAATTGGGTGGCCTCAGGGTCGCTAGTCTTTCATGTCTCTCCTCTCACCAACCATGAAGGCCATATCACGCCCGCCCTCCCATTCAATCTCAGTATTCCAATATCAAGCTCTAAACCAGTTCCACACTCCTCAAACCTCTGGCCACTGCCAAGCTGAAAAAAGGCCACCCAATGGCATAGTACCCAAATCACTTCCCTCCACAAGGCCATTCAAACCAAGCCATGCTGGGGGGGGGGGGGGGGGGGGGGAGGGGAACAACCATCATCCCAGCCACAAAAAAGCACAAAAAATACAATAAACTCAATGTATACAATGAAAAAACACATACATCCTCATAGGAGAAATGCTTAAACTCCTAAAAAAAATGCGAAGAGTACTAGAGCGGTCATTCTCTACCCATCCCAGTGTATCCAACATCACAACCTGGTCGCCAGACCCAAAAAAATACAGGCTAGGTGTTCCACAAACCGAAAACATTATAAGACATGCCTGACAATAGACAGGGGGATAGAACTGGAAGCAGAGAACAAGCAAGAGATGCCAGAGAGGTAAGGAGAAGGCCAGAACAGAGTAGAATAGGATAGAATAGAAAAGGGAAAGATTCCAACAGTTTCCAGTTATCCTGAAAGCGCCTCCGGCATCCCCACGGGGCTTGCCGGCCATTCCTCCAAACCAGTCACCCCAAACTTCCACCATGAAAACGTAAAAGGATATTCACAAAAACTCCATGAAAACCATTGGAACCACCACATCCATGAAAGGTATCCCCTCCCCCCGACCCCCGCACGCGCGCACACACACACACACATGCGCGCGCGCGCGCGCGCACTCACACACACAGAACTGCCCCAGTCTTGCCACACCCTCTGCAACTCTCACTCTGTGGAATCCGCCAAGGCCAAAATGGCTACAATAAGACACAATGTAAGATTATTCATGTAAGATTATTCAATACAATGCAGTGCACGGTTATACAAAAACCACAAAAACAAACTATGCCGTGATGTCCAAAGGACCCCAGTAAAAGGATAATGGCGGAAATAGAAGATACCAGAAAAAGTAACAATGCATAACATCTCCAAAAGTCGATTTCTCTTGCTGTTGATTCCCACAATTAAATAATAACGTTCAGAGGCAAAGTCATTATTTTCATTTGGCTCCAACAAAAAACAATAAACAATATCGCATGTTCGTACACAGAAAGCGCCCGTAAATACTATATCTCCTCAGAAATTATGTTCTTGTGTGTTTATCACAGCATTTTCTAATGTTTGTGATTCCCCCGTCCAAACAGCATTGGACTTCAATTAAAGAGACAACAAAGATAATTATGTGACACAGCTTCAGTTAAAGATACAAAAAAAAAACACCGCGCTAATTATGCACCACATCTTGCGGCTGTCCCTGCAGCCGCAGTGTGAGGCAACATTGGTTCTGCCTCCCTCTGCCTAACATTCCTTGGATCAGATCAGACCACCAACATCTGGCACACGCGTTAAAGATCCATCCACTCACTGTAGCAGAATGACTAACTGTGCCTGCAGCATGAAGGACACCAACACTCCGTGCATGCAATCTGCCACTACCATAAAGGTCTTAAAAACACTGTTGAACAGTAAGACAGTATACCACCCCCAAACCAGGAATTTAATGCCATGGAATTGGTTTGGAAGAAGCACAGCATGCTTATTTAAGAGTAATGAATTAAACAATCACTCAATCAATTAATTAATCAATCAATTAACGAATCAAACAACCCATCATTAAAAGTGTACAAAGGGTATTCACACTAACTAGTTTACTGGAAATTCACTTCCCTCCCCCTCTCTCCCAGGATCCCTCTGCAAGCGAAAGAACCATCTACATGTTGACATACGCGATTCGTGGCCCCCACCCCCACCCACCCCCAAGCCCCCCCCCCCCCCCACAAAAAGGGGGGGGGGGGCGGGGGGGGGGGGAGGGGAGGGGCAGAAAGAACACCCTGTGGACAATGAAGCATGCATATCATCATATTTGACAAACTATTAGAGGGATAACCCATTGACTCGAGTCCAAGCCTTCGCACAAAAATGAAAAGAATTATTTCCACTACACTCACTTGCCCTTGCACCTACAGAAGCGCAAGATGGCCAACATCTGAAAGTGATCAGTTAGATCACACCAAGGCACTACCCCTACATACATCACAACATAACATAACACTGCACATAGACACAACTTTCATGAGGCAAACAGCCAAAGTCAGATTTAGTTGTGTCATAGTTATGAAAATCTGATCACCCGCAGAAAAGAAACAGTGACAACTACAGTGTCTAAAATCGGAGCAAAACAACAAGTGTGCCCCCCCCCCCCCCTCCACCTCCAATACGCATACACACAAAGAGAGAGAGAGAGAGAGAGAGAGAGAAAAGGAGAGGAGGAGAGAGAGGGAGAGAGAAGAGAGAGAGGAGAGAGAGAAAAGGAGTAGAGAGAGAGAGAATCTTAATGTGGATGAAGGGAAAGTTATTTAAACACTGAGACCTTCCACCCGGCTGACCCACCCTCGCATTCACCAGTTATAATGCCAGTTCCGGTTCATTTCCCTTTCATTTCCCTGGAAAACACAGAGTCAATGTCCATATTGCTATCAATTTTGATTATTTTTCCATTTTTAATTTTGGCCAAAATTTTTCCGTTGGAAGACCAGGCTGACATGGTAGCGCTATGGTCGCCTACCTTTTTGAGGAGTCTATAGTTGGCCTGTGTCAAGTCCTCACTGATGGAGATCCCCGGGCTGCTTCAGTTTTCTGCGTTCCGCAAGCACCAGGGTCTCTGCCTCCGGAAAAAAACCGCACCAGAATTGGGCGCGGCCTCCCGCCCTCTGCGGTCATCCTTCGCCCTGAGCGGTGGGCGATCTCCCCCACCCTCCCTGCTCGTCACCGGCACCCCAGTCGCTGCGAAGACCTTCAACGCACTTGGTCAAAGCAGTCCTCCGCGGTCTCCTGTCCTTTCGCCTCCTGGATGCCGTAGACCCTCAGGTTTCCACTGCCGCCCGTGCTGCTCCTGGTCGTTCAGACCCCTGCTTTATGCCGCCGTTTTCTTTTATAACTCGGCTACTGTTCTTTGAGTTCACTATTCTCCTCTCTTAACTTTTCATTTCTTGTCTTGTTTGTCCTGTTCGTTGTGAAGTTCGAAAAATTCATTTTCAGTTTGTCTCTTAAGGTCTAGTGATTTGCAGACTTTCTCAAAATGGTTTCTTAACTGTTAATGTCTTCTTTGGTTGCGAGTTTGGACAAAGTTGCCTGTATTTACATAGTGTCTCTTGAATGCCATGTCGTCCTCTTCAACACTTTCGCTGAAATGTCTCTGTTTCTTTTTCTCCTGTCTTAGTTTACTTTTGTCTCTGGGCTGTCGCCTGACTCACTGGTCGATGAAATATTTCCCTTTTTTTATTAATAACCTTGCTACCGAAGTATTTCGATATGGTGGTTGACATTGCTGAGTTGCAGTAACATTATAACAATACTACCATTAATGCAGAATACTTCTTCTTAAGGCCATTCCACTATTCACGCATAACACAGCCCTGCTCACTTTGACCACTTTTCCTCAGTCCATGTCCAATCCGCACTGCACTGCACTGCACTGTTCATAATACAGTAGCGTGCATCTTTCTTCTATCCGAATTTTTCCCCTTCAAAGAATGTTCACTGCACGCACCGAAGGAAAGGAAAGGCGGTGGATGCGCCAACTACGGAGAGAAGCGGAGACACGTCCGACACGGTCGATGAGCGGAAGTCAAGTCCAGGTTGATGGTTTCTGTCACATGGGAGATCAGTGCCAAGATATTCAAGATGAGCTAGAATAGGGTTTATTTTCAAGATTATGTTTTTCCATTTATGAGTACTTTTTCGTAATCGTCTTATCCAAAGCAGTTTTAAAGCGTTTATGTACCTTTTGATATCTGGTACTCCAAGTCCACCTTCGCGAATAGCTTTAAAAACTGTTTTTCGACTAATCCTATCCTGTTTGTTATTCCATACAAACTGATACACTGTTTTTTGGATCAAATCAACTACTTTATCTGGAGGGTTAGGCAACAACATCCACAAGTGTACAATCTTGGATACAATTAATGATTTAAGAATAGCAACTCTTACTAATGGGGTAATCCATAAGCCATAGTTTATAAAGATATTCAATTTCAGCAAATTTTTCTTTCAGATTAAATTCTTCACATTCCTTTAAATTATTAGAGAGCCATATTCCTAATATCTTAAACCTTGGAGGATTCCACTGCATGTGTAAATGAGGACTGTAGCGTCTTGGTGAGTTCTTCTGTCTTCCAAGCCACACAGCCACAGTCTTGTTTGCATTCAAGTACAGGCCAGACTTCTTCCCAAATGTATCAAGAATGTTAACTGCCTCTGTAAATGTTTCTTCAGTTCCATCTAAAAAAAGTTCAGTGTCGTCTGCGTATTGTGAAATTTTGTGCTCGGTTCTCCAATCCTAATGCCTTTTATCTTTTCAGCTTGTCTTGTCATTATACCAAGGACTTCTACACACAAAATAAACAGATTATGGCGATATAGGATCTCCCTGTCGGCAACCCCTCGAGATGGGAAACCACTGTGACATTTGTCATTAACCAGGACAGACGATTTTATATTTTTGTAGAAAACAGATATCCACTGACAGAAGTCTTTGCCAAAACCAAAGCAGAAAGGACCTTGAACAATAAATGACCAGGCAATTAGAGTCGAAGGCTTTTTCAAAATCAAGGCATAAAAGTAACCCTGGTAAATTTCCTGTTTAAATACTGATTCATATCATAAATTAGTCGAATGTTGTCTCCTATAAATCTATTTTTTAAATCCTGTTTGATCTTCATTAATAAGAGAAGGTAATATAGATTTACTCTATTTGCAATGCTTGCAGAGCTATTTTGTACACAACATTTAAGAGGGAAATGGGCCTCCAGTTCTTAATAAATTATTTTTCTTTATCTCCTTTGGAATACAAGTAATAATACTTTCTTTTTGAGGTGCTGAAAGTTTCCCCTTTCCAAAAACTATTATTAGAGCTCTTACCACAAATGGACCAACCTGTTTCCAGAAAAATTTAAAAAAATTCAACAGTAAATCCATCTGAGCCAGGACTTTTATTGTTTTTCATATTTTTCAGTGCCTGTGTGGCTTCTTCCATGGATATTTCCCCTTGTAACTGTGATTTCTCTATATCAGTGAGTTTAGGGATATTTCCTACTAGATCTGATATTTCACAATCCTCTATTTGCTTCCTTGCATACAGGTTTTCATAAAAATGTTGTACTTCTTTAACTATCTCTTCATGATCTGATGTTACGTTACCATTTGATAGCCTTAATTTGTTCATGTATTTACTAATATAATGACGTTTTTCAAGACTACAGAAATATTTTGTTACTTTTTCCCCTTCAGCCACCCATCTTGCTCGCGAACGTAGTAAAACCCCTTGCATTTGTTTCTCTCTAATCCTAACCAGTTCCTCTTTGTCATTGTTAAGTTGTCGAGTCTCTTCGTCGGTCAGTACAAGTTTATTTTCAAGATGTTCAATACTGTTTTCTAAATAGTTTGTGCGGTCTACAGTTTTACACTTTTTCATCGTAAGGTAAAGGTAAAGGAGTCCCATAACCTATAAGGTCGTAGGGGAGCGAGGCGTCAGAGACCTCACTTCTCTAGGGCCAGCATATTGAGGGCGGCGCCACTCTCCTCTCCCTCGCTGCTTTACCTTCCCTGACCCTAAAGAGGGCAGGTACCCATTTACAGCTGGGTGAACTGGGGGAACTGTACTGAAGCCAAGGCGCGCAAACGGTCACCCATCCAACTGGTAACCACGCTCGACGCTGCTTAACTTGGCTGGGGGAAAGCGAGTGCTCCGACCACTGAGCTATCCCGTCCCCCCATTGTGGCAAATGAAATTGTTTTTGATCTTATTTTCATAAGTAAAACATCTAAGAACAATTAATCAGGGATAGTAAACTGAATCTCGTCACTAGGAATATTAATGATTTGTTCCCGAGAATAAGGAAGAGCAGCATATTCTTCAATAACTATTTTTATAACATTGTTTACCTCTTCCACAAATAGTTTATCTCTCAGAAGAGATGAGTTAAATTTCCATAATGAGCTCCTCTTTCTTTCTTTGTTCAATGAGAGCTCCAATGTTATGATCGAGTGGTCTGTTCTATAACCTGGTTTTATATCTGCGTCTTTGACTGTAAGGTATAGGGAGTCTGAGACCAGGAAAAAATCTAGCTGGCTTTGTTGCACAGGGTTACTCCTTCGCCATGTGTACCTTTTGGCCTGGGGATGGAATTCCCTCCACATGTCTGACAAGTTTAAATTTGTCATCATATGTTTGACCTGTTCCTGAGCCTTTGGGTTGTTGACATGCTTGTAATTAAAGTAATCAAAGTCTGGATCTAGCACAAGATTCCAGTCTCCTCCAACAATAAGATTTTCAGAGCCCACATCGTGTATATGGCCCTCCAATTCATTATAAAACTCTGGTGAGTCTCTGTTAGGTCCATACATACTAACTATAAGAAAGTCTTTATTCATTATATGAACCGAACGAATATATAATTACCATCAGGGTCTTTATAGATTTTCTTTACTTTGAATTCAAAATTGTTATTAAAGAGGATGGCCACACCTCTTGAGCTTGAATTGTGGGAAGCAAAATAACACTTGTAGCCCCATTCAGAACGGATATATCGCTCCATTTTGGGGTCAATATGGGTATCTTGTAGTAGGAAAATAGAGCACTTTGTATTTCCTAAATAATGAAAGACATCTTGTCTCTTTATTGCATTTGCAAGGCCCTGGCAGTTCATAGATATAATTCTAATGGCTCTCTCCATCATAAATGGTTTGCAATATAGAAAGCTGATACATTGTTAGCACAAGAACATTATCGTAACCCCCCATTACTTTCAACTAAAATAAAACACTGTACAGACTCATCACATCCAAAACACTTTGTTAACTCATGGAAAAGGCACTTCGGCGTGGACAATCAGGAGTGCTGCAGTAGAACAAAAATACATGCCAGAATACATTGGTGGTCATATTCAATGCCTGATTTGAACGACTAAACATTTACAACACGTGCACAGATACACAAAAAGAAAATTAATACACACTTTAAATGAATATACTATAATACCTTGATGGATCTGCTCAGGGCAATGCAGAAATCAGATAGGTACAATATCTATAGACGTGTATGCACTGTGTAATATTCGCACATAATCAGAATACACATTTCTGCAACTCTTATATACACACACTTCCGTACATGCTTCAAAGAAGAAAAAAAAGGAATGCAAAGCATCCGATCATTTACTAACACAAATACCTTTGCGTATAACCTCGTAGTCAATAATAATAATAATAATAATAGTAACTACAATAACAACATCAACAACAACAATAATAATAATAATAATAATAATAATAATAATAATAATAATAATAATAATAAATAAAAATCATAATAGCAACAACAATACAAATTATCGCCATCATTATCGCCATTATCATTCCCATCCCCACATCCTCGTCTTCAACACACCGATGATAATGATAATGACGGACAGCCCAGTGGTCAGAACATTGCGCTTGCAATCGACGACCCGGGCTGATTCCGCCTAAGGGGACATCTTCCGTGGAGCCAACATCAGTGCAGACTCCACTCTCCCCAAAAGTTCCTCGGATGAGACTACAAACCGAGGCCCCGTGCGCGAACGCACGCAGAACACCCTGCGCACACGCCAAATCCTGCTCAGCCCTCGCAAGAGCAGGCCACCGTGTGCCAGATGACAACATTTACAAAGCCGTACACACACGGGGACGGATGAAAAAAAGCACACGAGTGCCCACTCCACCATCTCGATACAAAAGAATAAACAAATAAATAATGAATAATTCAAGAAAGGGTATAACAACAATCACATACGCACGACTAAGTAACTAGAGACTTCTAGGAGTTTCTGTTCTCTTCAATGGATTTTCTCAGTCAGTCAGTCAGTTACAGCAGCAGCTGCAACCATGCAGCCGAACCTCTCCGCCTTCAGGACATAATTTCCTGGACAGATAGGCATTGATCATGAACAACGTCATCAACAGAATCCATGTCGTGTTAAATTCTGCCTCAACTGACACATGCACCACAAATATGCATAGCATCCACTGCTTTACTGCTTTAGCGATGTTCTTTTTTTCTTTACCCAAAGAATTATTTTTAAAAAAAAAATAATAAAAATAAAATAATAATAATAATAAAAAAGTCTCCTCCTCGCTCCGCGATCTATACACACAAAACATTTTTCAGCAGCTCAGCATCAACGTACATTTATAGGCTGTAAAAGGATGCGTGTTCCACACATACTCTTACATGCACTCGTATACCTATAAGTATTATTCAAATATGCCGGCTTGCATACGCACAGATCAGATCAGATTTAAAAAAAATAATAATAAATAAAAATAAAATAAATAAATAAATAAAGACAAGGCAAACACAAAGGGAGAGAGACCATCTGCAGAGTACGAATGTATGGTCTCCGTTTTGTTGGTGCACTCTACCTCATCCCTTCCTGAGAGAGAGAGAGAGAGACAGAGACAGAGACAGAGACAGAGAGACAGAAAGAGAAAGACAGAGACAGAGAGATCTATTAATAATGTCCAACTATCTCTTTTCAAACGGTGCCTGCATATATCAAAAATGAGTAAATACAAAAATTGGTACATCACCCCCCTTTTCACAGTTCCGCAAGAACTGTTGTAGTGTACCGGTCAGCATCAGCACGATGATGCGGAATCGACAACAAACGCCAAGCGAATAGACGACACCAATGTTGCCTGAACTTTACGCTTGAAAATTAAAGAAAAAACGTAAAGATATACATCAGGAAAAATGTACACATTTTATAAGAAGTTGAGCTAATGAAGAGAACAATAATAAAGCGCGCGCACACACACACACACAATTTTTTTTTAAAGGAATTATGAATCACTGGGTTCTGACATCAGTCTGTTACTTAGAACTAGCACGCATCTCTCTTTGAAATAGCTCGTCTATATTTGCTCCGAATTTTATTGGAACAGTCTTGCCATTTTTTAGTTTTGCAAAGATCTTTCCCTGGGATGACCAGGTTGCCAATGATGCACTGTGTCTGAATGCTTGCTGCATGTGCCTACTTTGTAAGGATTACGGATATTTCCAACGTTTTGCATGTGTCTACTTTCTTGGATAGCACTGTATCCTTTGCCTGAGGCAGGGAGGCAATCAGCAGCTGCATACAGAGCACGCTGTTTGTCTGCCTCCCAATGACAGCAGCTAGCCATTCTAGTGGTGAAGCAGATGCATCAACCCTCTAGAACAGGTCAGGGTTCAAATTCTATTCCACATGCAACTGATATCAGGGTGTGTCATATGCATTGTTTCCATTTCATGATAATTGTTTTCACAATGATTTGAATCATATGTGTGTATGTACATATCATATTTTATTATATTTTTATTTTATTATTTATTGTTCATGGAAGAAAAAGAAGAAAAGATAGCACATGAGAAAATGATAAAGCAGAGGTTATTGAGTTTTTGTGTTTTTACCTCAGCAAGTAATCATTCAATGCATGTTCCTGTGTGTGATCTAGATGGAAGAAGGCACCTTTTGTATCTTGGACTTGGTACTATTATTTTCCTTTGAGCTGCAGCAGACGATCCCGGCACAAACAGCTATATCGTTTTGCAGTAAGTCAGCTGCCCACTACACAGCCCAGCCTGGACAGATTGGCTCTGTGGTTGGCCTGGTTGTGTATCACTGTTTATCCTGTCAGTCCCAGCGCCCAAGGTAAGTGATAGGCCTTGGCCTACCCCCCAGCAGCACTGGACCATCCCGGCTAGTGGTCTGCTTGCCTACATTAAGTCAGCCAGCCAGCGCTAGCCAGTGGACCAGATAACATCAGGGTCCAGTCTCCAATCCACTCAGCCGGTAAGTCAAACAGGGCTTCCCCTTTCCTCCCTCCTCCACTGCCTGCTAGGGTGGGGTGGGGTGGGAGACTTCATATTTCTGCCCTCTCTTTTTGTTTTCAGCGCCAACCTCTTTCTTCTCACTCCACCCCACCCTTGGCCACAGTTCTCAGCTCTGGTGCTCAGTGACAAATAGTTTGGTGTTGTTTTTTTCAACCTGTATTTTTTTTAAAAAGCCAGCATTGAGCTTCAGTTCTTTTCTGCAAAAGGAAATTACTCTTATAAGTTAATGACAAATGCCTGTCCTGGGTTGACCCTGACGGCTGGCCAGGGTGTTGATAAAGGGAAGACAGTAGAGTGGGTTTTATACCCTGCTTTAATATGTATATTGTTGCACACTTTAAGTCTGATATTTAAAATTGGGCAAGCTGACAGCCCTGTTATGGTTCTCTGTGGTCGGCAGGGCTATTAAACAATAGGAATGGATTGGTGATAAAAAATGAATAAAAAGAGAAAAAGAGAGATTCTGATGAAATATCTCTCACCTAGCAGTATTAGTCTAATATTGTTTTATCTTAAGATTATCTATGGTTGTTTTACATTTGTTTTTGTTTATTGCTGTTGTCCACCCAATATTTGTTATTGTACAACTTGATACATTATTACAGGTTGTTGTGTGTTTTACCTTATCTTTAAATCAGAAAAGGTATTATTTAAATAAATAAAAAAAATTTTAACCAACCAAACCACCCCATTCCTCCGTTCCATTTCCCCACCCCTCCCAGTCTGGAAGTGGATCAAAAACTATTATGAGGATGTCAGAGGAGCATGGGATGGGTCAGACATGGAAGACCGTACCCCTGACCCCTTTCAGGCCTTACCCGAGTTAAAGGGTTTCAACCAGTGGCACTGAAATAACCGCCTGGGTCAAGTTCCATCACGGCAGACACGTTCTCTGTTGACAACCATGTGGCCTTGACAACCCTGGGCACACGGAGCAGCCGGTGAAGGCAAACAGTCACCGCCATGTGCACTGCCCATGAAGAGATGGAGGCTTTGCTGCACAGTCGCGGCCACCATTTTTTCCTCTGGCTGGCAATGCCTGCAGGAGGGACGACTTTCTGAGTGCCCAGCAGACACGGATTGGAACAGCAGCACAGGCAGTGTGTCTGGCTCTGACTACTGCAAGAACAAGTCTGGAGAAGTTATCCTCCCCCCTGTACCCATCTACTTCATACCAATGTGCAGGGAAAGGTGAAGAGATGCTCTTGCTGCTGAGTGAGGTCATGGCCAATGCCCTGGGTCGTGCTCTGTGGATTCTTGCTGCTCAATCCTCTGCCCTGTACAAGGAATGACGTCAGCTGTGCCTGAGTGCAGTGGCAGTTTCTCAAGGCAGGATGACACGGGAGAAATTATCTCCATCAGTGACACATGTGTTCACTGAGAATCAGGACCTTGTCATCAAGGCCATGAAAAAGAAGGGAGGTACAGAGCACATTCAGGCATGGAGCTCGCCAGCTACAGGGGCCAGGTCGTCACACCTATGACCATCGCCCTCAGCCACGACAGCTAGAGCCTACAGGCAGGCAAAGACAGGGTAGAGCACAGTCTTTCACCCGCCACAAGAGCTCTTCTTCTTCTTCTTCTTCTTCTTCTTCTTCTTCTTTTCTTCTTTTCTTCTTCTTCTTCTTCTTCTTCTTCTTCTTCTTCTTCTTCTTCTTCTTCTTCTTCGCAGTTTCTTGTTGTTTTCGTGGCTGCAACTCCACAGGCTCTGCACAATTTCAGCTGAGGAAACAGACCAATACCACGTCAAGGAACCGCACTTCTCTATGACAACCATCAAAGATGATTTTCAGCTACTGCAGAGGGGGGACTGTGCAGTCTGCTTGGACATGAAGGATGCTTATTCTCATGTCCCTATCTATCTGAACCATCACCATTTCTTGCAGTTCAGTTGGAGAGGACAGACATATCGCTACACAACCCTGCCCTTCTGTCTGGCCTTCTCTCCCAGAGTGTTCACCAGGGTAACCAAACCCATCGTGCAATGCCTCAGGTCCAAAGCAATCAGGGTTGTCTTTTACCTGGACAACTTTTTTAATCCTTTCCAGAACCAAACAGCAAGTGAAAAACAGTGCCAGAACAGTGGTGACAGTGCTAGAAGACCTTGACTTCAGCCTAACTGGGAAAATTCCAAAATCATGCCAGTACAGAAGCTCCTATATCTTGGCCTTCTGTGAAATTCACAGAGCATGATGTCTGTCTGCCAAAAGACAAACGTTTATCAATCAGGGAGGAGCCTGCAATATTCTTAACTCCCCATTGTGACAGCTAGGAAGTTGCTGACATTTCTAGGGAAAGTAACTATGCCAGGCTGCAAGTCAGAGAATCATGACAGGCACTACGGTCTATTTACCAATGACCACAAGACATGTGGAGGCAGACAGCATTACGTCACAAAGCCAGAACAGAAGCTCTAGTTCTGGAAGACACTAGACAACAGAACACCACGCCAGCTCCAGCACCCGACACCCGATCTTATTATGGCAACAGAGGCGTCAACAGATGCGGGGAGGGATGGGGAGCAAGTCTACAGACCCTGACGGCCAGGGGTCAGTGGATGGCCAGACAGAAGTACAGCTATACCAATTTTCTCAGAGATGCTGGTGCTCAGGAATGCACTGACAGCATTTCAGCAGACATTGGAGGGGAAGGCTGTGTGTTTACAAAATAGGCAACAAGACCTCAGTAGCTTATCTGATGAAAGAATGGGGGAATGACGTCTCCAAAACTGTCTGTTTAGCCTGTCAGATGGGCCCACTGCTGTGGTGTCAACACTGTCAGATCTCCCTTGTTCTGGTCTATGTGTAGGGCATCGGAAATACAATGGCAGACTCCCGTCAAGCAACTAGGAAGAAAATCTTTGCTCATTTTGGGACACTACACAAATAGATCTTTAAGCCTCCCTTTCAACGTCACAGCTGGAAAGATACATGTCTCAACAAACAAGACAGTCAGGCTTAGGCTATAGATGCTCTAAGCCAGCCCCAACATTTCCAATTCTTGTATACCTTCCCTCCTTCGACACTACTACCAACAGTAGTGAACAAGTTCAGGGGATTACCTCTCAATATGTTGCTGGTAGCCCTACTTCTGTTTCTGTTGCAGAATTGTCGGATTGCTTACTATAATTGTTTCACAGGCCTAGCATGGAGGCCTATTACGTCCATCGATTGCTATGCAAGCATTCTAGAACCCCACACATCTGTACGGGTAGGCCAGCATCCCTTTAGTTGCAGAGTTATGAGAGGGGTGTTTAATGAGAGGCCTCCTACAGTTTGTATAGCCCCCACATGGGACATGGGACTGTGCTATGTGAATTGGCAGAGCGGCATCCATGTGAAGATTTGGATTTACCCAGTGTGACTTTTGGAGTAGTGTTTCTGCAGCTTGCACAACGAAGAAGCGTGTGAGTGATGTAGGTCTGTTTCCCCTGATTGATCAATCTCGTGTCATATTGGGGATACCACTATCATGCTACATACTATGTCTGGGTTAAGAGGACAGACCATCCTATACAGCCTTGCCCATTAAGCTGAGAAAGGGCAAGGATGTTCATCTGTCTCCTGTGAAATATTTATTATGTGCGAAATTATGTAACTAGGTCGGAGAGACTGAAACAAGGTGACATGCAGCTGTAAGTATCTCCTTACAAGACCATACATTATTGCCCAGTACAGCTAGCGACAGTGCACAAGTGGACTGAGTCTGTGTTGAAGCTAGCGGGGGTAGAAGGTTCAGCAGGCTCTACCCGGGCAACAGTGACTACCTGTGCTAGGCTACCGGTGTTCACTGCAGCGGATTATGGTTTCAGTAGATTGAACTTGGAGGGACACTTCTCCTCACCAGTACCTCGTGTGCTACCCGAGGAAACACTGCACAGCATTGAGGAGAAGACACATTCAGTACGTGGTTCTGTCAGTGGCTGATTGATGGGACCGGTTTCTACCAGGTGTCTCAGGTAGTAAGGGCATCAAGGTCAGTACTGCATGTCTGTACATTGTCTATAGAGATGGAGTTCCTATGTCTCAGGTAGTGATGTCATCAGGTCAGTGCTGCATGTCTGTCTATCTATCTATCTATCTGTCCCGTAGTCCGACGACCGTGGGGGCACCCTCAAAGACTCAGCAACCAGTTCCCTCCATTCCTCTCTCTGTTCTGCCTTTCTCAGGGTTTTGTTGAGTTCTAGGCCTGTCCATTCACTGATGTTATCCTCCCAGCTCTTCCTTGGTCTGCCTCTTCTTCTTCCTCCTTGGACAGTGCCTTGCAAAACTGTCTTTGTAATTCCTTGGGATCTTGGTGACATGCCCATACCACTTAAGTTTACGCTTTTTCACGATCGTAGAAGGTCTCTATAGGGTACAATGGTTGCTGGATTCTGTTATGCACGCTTTCGTTGCTTATGTGGTCTTGTAGGAGATGCAAGGAGTCTCCGAAGCATCTCATCTCCACTGCTGTACTCTTCCTCCAAATCTGCAGTCAGGGTCCATGATTCACAGGCATACAGAAATATGGATATGACAAGGGAGCGCATTAGTCTGATCTTGGAGATAAGTGAGATATTCTTGTCTCTCCAGATGGTGTTTAGTTTTGACAAAGCTGTTATTGTCTGTGCAGTCCTGCATACTACTTCTGGCTTGGATCCTGGTCGGATACAATGGCTCCAGGTACTTGAAGCTTTGAACTGCTTCCAGCTTCTGGTCATTAACCCTGATATCAGTGCTAATGCCGTTGGTGTTATTAGTCATCAGTTTGGTCTTCTCTGCACTGATTTCCATGCCGTATGTTTTGGAGGCCTTATCCAAGTGTTCTGTTAGGCTGGCAAGCTTCTTTTCTGATCCTGCTATTCCATCAATGTCATCTGCGAAGCGGAGGTTTGTGATCGTTCTGCCACCAATGCTGACTGATCCTTCATGATGTTTCAGTGCATCAGCCATGATTCTCTCAAGGAAGATGTTGAAAAGAGTGGGTGAGAGTAGACAGCCCTGCCTTACTCCAACTGTTGTTCGAAACCATTCTCCAATGTTGTTGTTGTAGTACACTGCACTGGTGGCCTCGCTGTACAGCTGTTTGATGACTCTGATCAGGTTTGCATTGATGCTGTACAAATTCATGGTTGCCCACAAAGCTGCATGCCACACCCTGTCAAATGCCTTCTTAAAATCGATAAATACGTGGTAAAGGTCTTGTTGATGTTGAAGGTACCGCTCACATAGTATTCTGAGGTTGAATATCTGTTCTGTTGTGCTGCGCCCTGCTCTGAAACCTGCTTGTTCCTCAGCAATGATGGTCTCTGCTTGTGGCTTCAGTCTATTCAATATTATCTGCAGCATGACCTTGCTTGGGTGACATATGAGGCTGATTGTGCGGTAATTATGGCATTGTTGTAGATTTCCTTTCTTGGGGAGGGTGATGATGAGTGACTGCGTCCATGGTGTTGGCCATTTTCCTGTCTGCCAGATCTTGTTGCAGATTCTTAGTAGGGCGCTGATCATGGCTTCCCCTCCAGCTTGAACCAACTCAGCTGGAATGTTGTCAGCCCCTGCTGACTTCCCCTTTTTCAGCGATCTGACTGCTGTTTCCACTTCTTCTCGGAGGATAGGGTGACTGTCTGTGTCTTTGCTTTCGGGTACATTAAGGACTTCTGGATCTCCTGCGGTTCTATAGTTATACAGGTCGGAGCAGTATTCTGTCCATCTGTTCAGAATATCCTGGTCGTCAGTGAGACACTTCCTATTTTTGTCTTGGATTGTTAAACCTTTTCTCTGTTTTGTGCTAGTCAGGTCTTTCACCAGCTGATATGCTTTCTTGCTATCGTTTTTCTTGATGTTCTCTTCAATGTCTTGGCACTGTTCACCGATCCAATTCTCTTTTGCCTCCGTCATGGACTTCCTGATTCTTTTGTTGACTGCCCTATATTGTTCTGCTCTTTCTTTTGTTTCATTTTTCTTTTCTTCAGCTCTCTACGCTTGTCGCATAGTTGTAGGATGTTAGGTGTGACCCATGGTTTTTTGACTGGTCGGCGTTTGCCAAGAAGCTCGTTTGCTGTTTCAGTCACCGCTGTATTGAAGCTATTCGTCAGTGTATCTATGTCTGAGTCTATCACAGTGAGTGCTGCAAACTTTCCACCTATCCTTGCTTGAAAAATTTCTAATACCTCTGGGTCCTTCAGCTTCTCGAGGTCAAATTTGATCCTGATGTTCCGCTTGTGGATTTTCTTTAGACGTAGTCGGAAAGTCATCATCACAAGATCATGATCACTCCCTATGTCTGCTCCTGGAAAACTTCGTGTCTGTGCGATGTTAACGCTAGACTGAAACCGTCTTTTCACCATGATGTAATCTATTTGGTTGTGGTGTTCTCCATTTGGGCTATGCCATGTCCATTTTCTGGATTTCTTGTGTGGGCCAAGTGTATTCACTAGCTGGAGGTGGTTGTTACTGGCAAACTCCAGGAGTCTCAAGCCTCTTTCATTTGATTGGTTATTACAATGTGGCCCACAAACGCCCTCCCAATCTTTCCATGCATCTTCTCCTACCTTGGCGTTCCAGTCGCCTTGCACAATGAGGATGTCTTTCTTGGGTGTTTGATTCAGAACCTCTTGTAGCTGGTCATAAAATTCTTCTACGGCTTCATCTGTTCAGTCTGATGTAGGGGCGTATGCCTGTACTATAGTTATGTTAAAGGGGGTTGCTCTCAGGCGGATGGTAATAAGTCTGCTGGACACAGGCTGACAGCTCATGACGGTGTTCACGGTGTCTTTGTGAACGAGAAACCCCACGCCGTGTTCATGTTTATCCTGTTTTCCACTGTAGTATAATTTGTGGTCTTCCTGGGTTGTTGTTTCTCCATGTTTTTTCCACCTGACTTCGCAGAGCCCAAGGATGTGCCATTGATATCTGGACATCTCATGTGTTAGTTCTTCCACTTTGCCTGCAGCTCTTAGTGTCCGTACATTCCACGTGCCAATGATGGTGTTGTTTCTGGCACGAATTTTGCTGCGTTTTACATCAGTAGCATACTTTCGACATCTGTCCTGATGAGCAACAGAAGGCGCGGTCCTTGGTAACCGGGCGACGACCGATCCGGTATGGAGATTCTGGGTGTCTTTGTCATTGGTGTATCTTGGGCAAATCAAACTTGGCGGAGCCCATCCCTCTCCAGGTCGGATTTTTTGGTTGGGTTTACTCCCCACATGTGGCAGGTGGTACTGGGTTACATGGTTACCAGTAGCAGAGGGAGTCTCTGACCTGACATGTCTGTACATTGTCTATAAAGATGGAGTTACTATGTCTGTCATTTCACCTGTCATTTCATCTGTTAATGATGTACCAGTAAGCTAAACCTTGCGACTGTTAAACAGTCACCCAAAGGTGTAAGCTGTTGCACTTACTATGTGCAGAAATAAGAAAATTTTAGAGTGTAACGATATAAAATTAGAATTTCTGCACTAAGTGCAACAGCTCACACCTAATGGTTGCATGGTTTCAGTTTGCCAGTGCATAGATACATTAGTTCGAATTACAAAAGCGCCAAATGTCCGCGGGAACACCTTTTATACGAGCGCTTTGATTTGTTGCTTTACAAGATTCAGCGCTATATAAATTCCATACATTATTATTATTATTATTATTATTTATTTTTTATTATTATTATTATTATTATTATTATTATTATTACGGCTGATAGAGGGATGCTGGCGAGGCTCAGCCCACATAGGGCCTAGCATGTTCCCTCCTGAAGACTTCTTTTTCTTTTTAAGTTCATACAGGGCTCGGTGAGAGAGAGAGTATTGCAAATACCTAAAGGTGTGAGCTGTTGCACTCAGTGCAGAAATTCTAATTTTATATCGTTACACTCTAAAATTTTCTAATTCTTTTTCGCAATTCGTCTTTTTCTTTTTCTTCTTCTTCCTCGCAATTCTTCTTCTACGCAATTCTTCTTCTTCTTCATCTTCTTTGCAATTCTTCTTCTTCACAATTCTTACTCTTCACAATTCTTCTTCTTCACAATTCTTCTTCTTCACAATTCTTCTTCTTCCTCCTCTTCTTTTTCTTCATCGCAATTCTTCTTCTTCTTCTTCTTCTTCTTTTTCTTCGCAAGTTTTGGCAATTCTTCGCAATTCACCTGCGCAATTGTTCGCAATTTTCTTCTTCTTCTTCTTTGCAATTTTTTCTTCTTCTTCTTCTTCTTCTTCTTCTTCTTCTTCTTCTTCTTCTTCTTCTTCTTCTTCTTCTTCTTCTTCTTCTGCTTCTTCTTCTCCTTCTTAGAAATTCTTCTTCTTCTTAGAAATTCTTCTTCTTCTTCTTCTTCTTCTTCTTAGAAATTATCTTTTTCTTCTTCTTTGCAATTCTTCTTCTTCTTCGCAATTCTTCTTCTTCTTCTTCTTCTTCTTCTTCTTCTTCTTCTTCTTCTTCTTCTTCTTCTTCTTCTTCTTCTTCTTCTTCTTTTCTTTCTCTTTTTCTTCTTCTTCATAACAATTCTTCTTCTTCTTCACAATTCTTCTTCTTCTTCTTCGCAGTTCTTCATCTTTTCTTCTTCTTCTTCTTTCAATTCTTCTTTTC
>CM054160.1:11067353-11089853 GCA_028751875.1 Rapana venosa
GAAAAAGACGAATGCGAAAAAGAATTAGAAAATTTTAGAGTGTAACGATATAAAATTAGAATTTCTGCACTGAGTGCAACAGCTCACACCTTTAGGTATTTGCAATACTCTCTCTCTCACCGAGCCCTGTATGAACTTAAAAAGAAAAAGAAGTCTTCAGGAGGGAACATGCTAGGCCCTATGTGGGCTGAGCCTCGCCAGCATCCCTCTATCAGCCGTAATAATAATAATAATAATAATAATAAAAAATAAATAATAATAATAATAATAATAATGTATGGAATTTATATAGCGCTGAATCTTGTAAAGCAACAAATCAAAGCGCTCGTATAAAAGGTGTTCCCGCGGACATTTGGCGCTTTTGTAATTCGAACTAATGTATCTATGCACTGGCAAACTGAAACCATGCAACCATTAGGTGTGAGCTGTTGCACTTAGTGCAGAAATTCTAATTTTTATCGTTACACTCTAAAATTTTCTTATTTCTGCACATAGTAAGTGCAACAGCTTACACCTTTGGGTGACTGTTTAACAGTCGCAAGGTTTAGCTTACTGGTACATCATTAACAGATGAAATGACAGGTGAAATGACAGACATAGTAACTCCATCTTTATAGACAATGTACAGACATGTCAGGTCAGAGACTCCCTCTGCTACTGGTAACCATGTAACCCAGTACCACCTGCCACATGTGGGGAGTAAACCCAACCAAAAAATCCGACCTGGAGAGGGATGGGCTCCGCCAAGTTTGATTTGCCCAAGATACACCAATGACAAAGACACCCAGAATCTCCATACCGGATCGGTCGTCGCCCGGGTTACCAAGGACCGCGCCTTCTGTTGCTCATCAGGACAGATGTCGAAAGTATGCTACTGATGTAAAACGCAGCAAAATTCGTGCCAGAAACAACACCATCATTGGCACGTGGAATGTACGGACACTAAGAGCTGCAGCAAAGTGGAAGAAACTAACACATGAGATGTCCAGATATCAATGGCACATCCTTGGGCTCTGCGAAGTCAGGTGGAAAAACATGGAGAAACAACAACCCAGGAAGACCACAAATTATACTACAGTGGAAAACAGGATAAACATGAACACGGCGTGGGGTTTCTCGTTCACAAAGACACCGTGAACACCGTCATGAGCTGTCAGCCTGTGTCCAGCAGACTTATTACCATCCGCCTGAGAGCAACCCCCTTTAACATAACTATAGTACAGGCATACGCCCCTACATCAGACTGAACAGATGAAGCCGTAGAAGAATTTTATGACCAGCTACAAGAGGTCTGAATCAAACACCCAAGAAAGACATCCTCATTGTGCAAGGCGACTGGAACGCCAAGGTAGGAGAAGATGCATGGAAAGATTGGGAGGGCGTTTGTGGGCCACATTGTAATAACCAATCAAATGAAAGAGGCTTGAGACTCCTGGAGTTTGCCAGTAACAACCACCTCCAGCTAGTGAATACACTTGGCCCACACAAGAAATCCAGAAAATGGACATGGCATAGCCCAAATGGAGAACACCACAACCAAATAGATTACATCATGGTGAAAAGACGGTTTCAGTCTAGCGTTAACATCGCACAGACACGAAGTTTTCCAGGAGCAGACATAGGGAGTGATCATGATCTTGTGATGATGACTTTCCGACTACGTCTAAAGAAAATCCACAAGCGGAACATCAGGATCAAATTTGACCTCGAGAAGCTGAAGGACCCAGAGGTATTAGAAATTTTTCAAGCAAGGATAGGTGAAAGTTTGCAGCACTCACTGTGATAGACTCAGACATAGATACACTGACGAATAGCTTCAATACAGCGGTGACTGAAACAGCAAACGAGCTTCTTGGCAAACGCCGACCAGTCAAAAAAACCATGGGTCACACCTAACATCCTACAACTATGCGACAAGCGTAGAGAGCTGAAGAAAAAGAAAAATGAAACAAAAGAAAGAGCAGAACAATATAGGGCAGTCAACAAAAGAATCAGGAAGTCCATGACGGAGGCAAAAGAGAATTGGATCGGTGAACAGTGCCAAGACATTGAAGAGAACATCAAGAAAAACGATAGCAAGAAAGCATATCAGCTGGTGAAAGACCTGACTAGCACAAAACAGAGAAAAGGTTTAACAATCCAAGACAAAAATAGGAAGTGTCTCACTGACGACCAGGATATTCTGAACAGATGGACAGAATACTGCTCCGACCTGTATAACTATAGAACCGCAGGAGATCCAGAAGTCCTTAATGTACCCGAAAGCAAAGACACAGACAGTCACCCTATCCTCCGAGAAGAAGTGGAAACAGCAGTCAGATCGCTGAAAAAGGGGAAGTCAGCAGGGGCTGACAACATTCCAGCTGAGTTGGTTCAAGCTGGAGGGGAAGCCATGATCAGCGCCCTACTAAGAATCTGCAACAAGATCTGGCAGACAGGAAAATGGCCAACACCATGGACGCAGTCACTCATCATCACCCTCCCCAAGAAAGGAAATCTACAACAATGCCATAATTACCGCACAATCAGCCTCATATGTCACCCAAGCAAGGTCATGCTGCAGATAATATTGAATAGACTGAAGCCACAAGCAGAGACCATCATTGCTGAGGAACAAGCAGGTTTCAGAGCAGGGCGCAGCACAACAGACAGATATTCAACCTCAGAATACTATGTGAGCGGTACCTTCAACATCAACAAGACCTTTACCACGTATTTATCGATTTTAAGAAGGCATTTGACAGGGTGTGGCATGCAGCTTTGTGGGCAACCATGAATTTGTACAGCATCAATGCAAACCTGATCAGAGTCATCAAACAGCTGTACAGCGAGGCCACCAGTGCAGTGTACTACAACAACAACATTGGAGAATGGTTTCGAACAACAGTTGGAGTAAGGCAGGGCTGTCTACTCTCACCCACTCTTTTCAACATCTTCCTTGAGAGAATCATGGCTGATGCACTGAAACATCATGAAGGATCAGTCAGCATTGGTGGCAGAACGATCACAAACCTCCGCTTCGCAGATGACATTGATGGAATAGCAGGATCAAAAAAAGAGCTTGCCAGCCTAACAGAACACTTGGATAAGGCCTCCAAAACATACGGCATGGAAATCAGTGCAGAGAAGACCAAACTGATGACTAATAACACCAACGGCATTAGCACTGATATCAGGGTTAATGACCAGAAGCTGGAAGCAGTTCAAAGCTTCAAGTACCTGGGAGCCATTGTATCCGACCAGGGATCCAAGCCAGAAGTAGTATGCAGGACTGCACAGACAATAACAGCTTTGTCAAAACTAAACACCATCTGGAGAGACAAGAATATCTCACTTATCTCCAAGATCAGACTAATGCGCTCCCTTGTCATATCCATATTTCTGTATGCCTGTGAATCATGGACCCTGACTGCAGATTTGGAGAGAAGAGTACAGGCAGTGAGATGAGATGCTTTCGGAGACTCCTTGGCATCCTACAAAGACCACATAAGCAACGAAAGCGTGCATAACAGAATCCAGCAAACCATTGGACCCTATGAGAACCTTCTTAACGATCGTGAAAAAGCGTAAACTTAAGTGGTATGGGCAGTCACAAGATCCCAAGGAATTACAAAGACAGTTTTGCAAGGCACTGCCCAAAGGGAGGAAGAAGAAGAGGCAGACCAAGGAGAGCTGGGAGGATAACATCAGTGAATGGACAGGCCTAGAACTCAACAAAACCCTGAGAAAGGCAGAACAGAGAGAGGAATGGAGGGAACTGGTTGCTGAGTCTTTGAGGGTGCCCCCACGGTCGTCGGACTACGGGACAGATAGATAGATAGATAGACAGACATGCAGCACTGACCTGATGACATCACTACCTGAGACATAGGAACTCCATCTCTATAGACAATGTACAGACATGCAGTACTGACCTTGATGCCCTTACTACCTGAGACACCTGGTAGAAACCGGTCCCATCAATCAGCCACTGACAGAACCACGTACTGAATGTGTCTTCTCCTCAATGCTGTGCAGTGTTTCCTCGGGTAGCACACGAAGGTACGGTGAGGAGAAGTGTCCCTCCAAGTTCAATCTACTGAAACCATAATCCGCTGCAGTGAAACACCGTGTACCCAGCAAGGTAGTCACTGTTGCCCGGGTAGAGCCTGCTGAACCTTCTACCCCCGCTAGCTTCAACACAGACTCAGTCCACTTGTGCACTGTCGCTAGCTGTACTGGGCAATAATGTATGGTCTTGTAAGGAGATACTTACAGCTGCATGTCACCTTGTTTCAGTCTCTCCGACCTAGTTACATAATTTCGCACATAATAAATATTTCACAGGAGACAGATGAACATCCTTGCCCTTTCTCAGCTTAATGGGCAAGGCTGTATAGGATGGTCTGTCCTCTTAACCCAGACATAGTATGTAGCATGATAGTGGTATCCCCAATATGACAGCGAGATTGATCAACAGAAAACAGACTACATCACTCACACGCTTCTTCGTTGTGCAAGCTGCAGAAACACTACTCCAAAAGTCACACTGGGTAAATCCAAATCTTCACATGGATGCCGCTCTGCCAATTCACATAGCACAGTCCCATGTCCCATGTGGGGGCTATACAAACTGTAGGAGGCCTCTCATTAAACACCCCTCTCATAACTCTGCAACTAAAGGGATGCTGGCCTACCCGTACAGATGTGTGGGGTTCTAGAATGCTTGACATAGCAGATCGATGGACGTTAATAGGGTCCTCCATGCTAGGCCTGTGGAACAAATTATAGTAAGCAATCCGACAATTCTGCAACAGAAACAGAAGTAGGGCTACCAGCAACATCTTGAGAGGTAATCCCCTGAACTTGTTCACTACTGTTGGTAGTAGTGTCGAAGGAGGGAAGGTATACAAGAATTGGAAATGTTGGGGCTGCTAGAGCAAATAGCCTAAGCTGACGTCTTGTTGTTAAAGACATGTATCTTCCAGCGTGACGTTGAAAGGAGGCTTAAAGATCTATTTTGTAGTGTCCCCAAAATTTGAGCAAAGATTTTTTTTCCTAGTTGCTTGACGGAGCGCCTTGTATTTCCGTGCCCTACACATAGACCAAACAAGGGAGATCTGACAGTGTTGAACCACAGCATGGCCCATCTGACGGTAAACGACAGTTTGGAGCCCGCTTCCCCATTCTTTCATCGATAAGTATTGAGGTCTGTTGCCTTTTTTGAAACAACTCCTTCCCTCCAATGTTTTGTGAAATGCGTCAGTGCATTCCGAGCACCACATCCTGAGAAATTGGTATAGCTGTACTTGCCCTGGCCATCCACTGCCCTGGCCGTCAGGTCTGTGACTTGCTCCCCACCCTCCCCGCATCTGTTGACGCCTCTGTTCCATAATAAATGGGGTGTCGGGTGCTGGAGCGGCGTGGTGTTCTGTTGTCTAGTGTCTTCCAGAACTAGGGGCTTCTGTTCTGGCTTTGTGACGTAATGCTGTCTGCCTCCACATGTCTTGTGGTCTTTGGTAAATAGACCGTATCCTGTCATGATTCTCTGACTTGCAGCCTGGCATAGTTACTTTCCCTAGAAATGTCAGCAACTTCCTAGCTGTCACAATGGGGAGTTAAGAATATTGCAGGCTCCTCCCTGATTGATAAACGTTTGTCTTTTGGCAGACAGACATCATGCTCTGTGAATTTCACAGAAGGCCAAGATATAGGAGCTTCTGTACTGGCATGATTTTGGAATTTTCCCAGTTAGGCTGAAGTCAAGGTCTTCTAGCACTGTCACCACTGTTCTGGCACTGTTTTTCACTTGCTTTTTGGGTTTCGGGAAAAGGGATTAAAAAAGTTGTCCAGGTAAAAGACAACCCTGATTGTTTTTGGACCTGGGGCATTGCCGATGGGTTTGGTTACCCTGGTAAAACACTCTGGGAGAAAAGGGCCAGACAGAAGGCAGGGTTGTGTAGCGATATGTCTGTCCTCTCCAACTGAACTGCAAGAAATGGTGATGGTCAGATAATAGGGACATGAGAATAAGCATCCTTCATGTCCAAAGCGACTGCACAGTCCCCCCTCTGCAGTAGCTGAAAATCATCTTTGATGGTTGCCCATAGAGAAGTGCGGTTCCTTGACGTGGTATTGGTCTGTTCCTCAGCTGAAATTGTGCAGAGCCTGTGGAGTTGCAGCCACGAAAACAACAAGAAACTGCGAAGAAGAAGAAGAAGAAAAGAAGAAGAAGAAAGAAGAAGAAGAAGAAGAAGAAGAAGAAGAAGAAGAAGAAGAAGAAGAAGAAGAAGAAGAAGAAGAAGAAGAAGAGCTCTTGTGGCGGTGAAAGGACTGTGCTCTACCCTGTCTTTGCCTGCCTGTAGGCTCTAGCTGTCGTGGCTGAGGGCGATGGTCATAGGTGTGACGACCTGGCCCCTGTAGCTGGCGAGCTCCATGCCTGAATGTGCTCTGTACCTCCCTTCTGTTTTTCATGGCCTTGATGACAAGGTCCTGATTCTCAGTGAACACATGTGTCACTGATGGAGATAATTTCTCCCGTGTCATCCTGCCTTGAGAAACTGCCACTGCACTCAGGCACAGCTGACGTCATTCCTTGTACAGGGCAGAGGATTGAGCAGCAAGAATCCACAGAGCACGACCCAGGGCATTGGCCATGACCTCACTCAGCAGCAAGAGCATCTCTTCACCTTTCCCTGCACATTGGTATGAAGTAGATGGTACAGGGGGAGGATAACTTCTCCAGACTTGTTCTGCAGTAGTCAGAGCCAGACACACTGCCTGTGCTGCTTTCAATCCGTGTCTGCTGGCACTCAGAAAGTCGTCCCTCCTGCAGGCATTGCCACCAGAGGAAAAAATGGTGGCCGCGACTGTGCAGCAAAGCCTCCATCTCTTCATGGGCAGTGCACATGGCGGTGACTGTTTGCCTTCACCGGCTGCTCCGTGTGCCAAGGGTTGTCAAGGCCACATGGTTGTCAACAGAGAACGTGTCTGCCGTGATGGAACTTGACCCAGGCGGTTATTTCAGTGCCACTGGTTGAAACCCTTTAACTCGGGTAAGGCCTGAAAGGGGTCAGGGGTACGGTCTTCCATGTCTGACCCATCCCATGCTCCTCTGACATCCTCATAATAGTTTTGATCCACTTCCAGACTGGGAGGGGGTGGGGAAATGGAACGGAGGAATGGGGTGGTTTGGTTGGTTAAAATTTTTTTTATTTATTTAAATAATACCTTTTCTGATTTAAAGATAAGGTAAACACACAACAACCTGTAATATGTATCAAGTTGTACAATAACAAATATTGGGTGGACAACAGCAATAAACAAAAACAAATGTAAAACAACCATAGATAATCTTAAGATAAAACAATATTAGACTAATACTGCTAGGTGAGAGATATTTCATCAGAATCTCTCTTTTTCTCTTTTTATTCATTTTTTATCATCCAATCCATTCCTATTGTTTATAGCCCTGCCGACCACAGAGACCATAACAGGGCTGTCAGCTTGCCCAATTTTAAATATCAGACTTAAAGTGTGCAACAATATACATATTAAAGCAGGGTATAAAACCCACTCTACTGTCTTCCCTTTATCAACACCCTGGCCAGCCGTCAGGGTCAACCCAGGACAGGCATTTGTCATTAACTTATAAGAGTAATTTCCTTTTGCAGAAAAGAACTGAAGCTCAATGCTGGCTTTTTAAAAAAAATACAGGTTGAAAAAAACAACACCAAACTATTTGTCACTGAGCACCAGAGCTGAGAACTGTGGCCAAGGGTGGGGTGGAGTGAGAAGAAAGAGGTTGGGCGCTGAAAACAAAAAGAGAGGGCAGAAATATGAAGTCTCCCACCCCACCCCACCCTAGCAGGCAGTGGGAGGAAGGGAGGGAAAGGGGAAGCCCCTGTGTTGACTTACCGGCTGAGTGGATTGGAGACTGGACCCTGATGTTATCTGGTCCACTGGCTAGCGCTGGCTGGCTGACTTAATGTAGGCAAGCAGACCACTAGCCGGGATGGTCCAGTGCTGCTGGGGGGTAGGCCAAGGCCTATCACTTACCTTGGGCGCTGGGACTGACAGGATAAACAGTGATACACAACCAGGCCAACCACAGAGCCAATCTGTCCAGGCTGGGCTGTGTAGTGGGCAGCTGACTTACTGCAAAACGATATAGCTGTTTGTGCCGGGATCGTCTGCTGCAGCTCAAAGGAAAATAATAGTACCAAGTCCAAGATACAAAAGGTGCCTTCTTCCATCTAGATCACACACAGGAACATGCATTGAATGATTACTTGCTGAGGTAAAAACACAAAAACTCAATAACCTCTGCTTTATCATTTTCTCATGTGCTATCTTTTCTTCTTTTTCTTCCATGAACAATAAATAATAAAATAAAAATATAATAAAATATGATATGTACATACACACATATGATTCAAATCATTGTGAAAACAATTATCATGAAATGGAAACAATGCATATGAACACAACCCTGATATCAGTTGCATGTGGAATAGAATTTGAACCCTGACCTGTTCTAGAGGTTGATGCATCTGCTTCACCACTAGAATGGCTAGCTGCTGTCATTGGGAGGCAGACAAACAGCGTGCTCTGTATGCAGCTGCTGATTGCCTCCCTGCCTCAGGCAAAGATACAGTGCAATCCAAGAAAGTAGACACATGCAAAACGTTGGAAATACCGTAATCCTTACAAATAGGCACATGCAGCAAGCATTCAGACACAGTGCATCATTGGCACCTGGTCATCCCAGGGAAAGATCTTTGCAAAACTAAAAAATGGCAAGACTGTTCCAATAAAATTCGGAGCAAATATAGACAGCTATTTCAAAGAGAGATGCGTGCTAGTTCTAAGTAACAGACTGATGTCAGAACCCAGTGATCATAATTCCTTTAAAAAAAAATTGTGGTGTGTGTGTGCGCGCGCTTTATTATTGTTCTCTTCATTAGCTCAACTTCTTATAAAATGTGTACATTTTTCCTGATGTATATCTTTACGTTTTTTCTTTAATTTTCAAGCGTAAAGTTCAGGCAACATTGGTGTCGTCTATTCGCTTGGCGTTTGTTGTCGATTCCGCATCATCGTGCTGATGCTGACCGGTACACTACAACAGTTCTTGCGGAACTGTGAAAAGGGGGGTGATGTACCAATTTTTGTATTTACTCATTTTTTGATATATGCAGGCACCGTTTGAAAAGAGATAGTTGGACATTATTAAAAGCATCCTCGTCTCGCTTTCTCTTCTGCTCTCTGTCTCTGTCTCGTCTCTGCTCTCTCTCTCTCTCTCTCGGAAGGGATGAGGTAGAGTGCACCAACAAAACGGAGACATACTTCGTACTCTGCAGATGGTCTCTCTCCCTTGTGTTTGCTTGTCTTATTTATTTATTTATTTTATTTTTATTTATTATTATTTTTTTAAATCTGATCTGATCTGTGCGTATGCAAGCCGGCATATTGAATAATACTTATAGGTATAGAGTGCATGTAAGAGTATGTTGGTAACACGCATCCTTTTACAGCCTATAAATGTACGTTGATGCTGAGCTGCTGAAAAATGTTTGTGTGTATAGATCGCGAGCGAGAGGAGACTTTTTATTTATTATTATTATTTTATTTATTATTTTTTTTTTTAAAATAATTCTTTGGGTAAAGAAAAAAAGAACATCGCTAAAGCAGTAAAACAGTGGATGCATATGCATATTTGTGGTGCATGTGTCAGTTGAGGCAGAATTAACACGACATGATTCTGTATGAGTATTTGTTCATGATCAATGCATCTGTCCAAAAATTATGTCCAGAAGCGGAGAGGTCGCTGCATGGATTGCAAGCTACTGCTTAACTGACTGACAGACTGAAAAATCCATTGAAGAGAACAAAACTCCTAAATCTCTTTACTATCTCGTATGATTGTGTTATACCCTTTCCTTGAATTATTTATTTATTTATTGTTTATTCTTTGTATCGAGGATGGTGGAGTGGGCACCCGTGTGCTTTTTTTTCATCCGGTCCCCCGTTGTGTACGGCTTTGTAAATGTGTCATCTGGCAAACGGGCCTGCTCTTGCGGAGCTGAGCAATTTGGCGTGTGCGCATTCTCGATGCGTTCGCGCACGGGCCTCGGTTGTAGTCTCATCCGAGAACTTTGGGAGAGTGGAGTCTGCACTGATGTTGGCTCCAGCGAAGATGTCCCCTTAGCGGAAATCAGCCCGGTCTCGATTGCAAGCGCAATTTCGACCACTGGCTTCCCGTCATTATCATTATCATCGTGTGTGAAGACGAGATGGGATGGAAAAATAATGGCGATAATGATCGCATAATTTGATTGTTGTTGCTATTATGATATTTTATTATTATTATTATTATATTTATTATTATTATATATTATTATTATTATTGTTGTTGTTGATTTGTTATATGTAGTTACTATTATTATTATTATTATTATTGACTACGAGTTAACGCAAAGGTATTTGGTATAAATACATGCTTTGCATTCCTTTTTTCTCTTAAGCATGTACGAAGTGTGTATATAAATGCAAAAATGTGTATCTGATTATTCAATATATACACAGTGCATACCACGTCCATAGATATTGTACCTACTGATTTCTGCATTGCCCTGCAGCAATCCATCAAGTATATAGTATATTCATTTAAGTTGTATTAATTTCTTTTTGTGTATCTGGCACGGTTGTAAATGTTTGCGTTCAAATCAGCATTGAAATGACCACCAAGTAATTCGGCATGATTTTGTTCTACCTGCAGCACTCCTGATTCCACGCCGAAGTGCCCTTTTCCAACATATACCAAAGTGTTTTGGATATGAGTCTGTACAGTGTTTATTTAGTTAAAGTAATGGTTACGATACATGTTCTGTCAACAATGTATCACTTTCTATATTGCAAACCAATTAGATGAAGAGCCATTAGAATATATCCATGAACTGCCAGGCCTGCAAATGCAATAAGAGACAAGATGTCTTTCATTATTTTAGAAATCAAAGTGCACTAATTTACTACTACAAGATACCCATATGACCCCAAATTGACGATATATCCATCTGAATGGGCAACAAGTTTATTTTGCTTCCCACAACTTCAAGCTCAAAGTGATATCCCCATCCTCCTTTAATAACAATTTTGAATTCAAAGTAAAGAAAACTATAAGACCCTGATGGTAATTATATATCTCTCGGTTCATAATAATGATAAAGACTTCTATAGTACATGTATGACCTAACAGAGACTCACCAGAGTTTTATAATGAATTGGAGTGGCCATAACACATGTGGCTCGAAAATCTTCATTGTTGAAGAACTGGAATCTTGTGCTAGACCAGACTTTGATACTTTAATTACAGCATGTCAACAACCCAAAGCTCAGAACAGCAAACATATGATGACAAATTTAAACTGTCAGACATGTGGAGGAATTCCATCCCCAGGCCAAAAGGTACACATGCGAAGAGTAACCCTGTGCACAAAGCCACTAGATTTTTTCCTGTCTCAGACTCCCTAACCTACAGCAAGACCAAAAAAACCAGGTTAAGAACAGACCACTCATCATAACATTGAGCTCTCATTGAACAAAGAAAGAAAGGAGCTCATTAGAAATTTGAACTCATCCTCTTCCTGAGAGATAAACTATTTGTGGAAAAGGTAAACAATGTTATAAAAATAGTTATGAAGAATATGCTGCCTTCCTATTCTCGGGAACAAACACTTAATATCCTAGTGCGAGATTCAGTTTACTATCCCTGATAATGTTCTTAATGTTTACTTAGAAAGAAGATCAAAAACCAATTTCATTGCCACAATGGGGGACGATAGCCTGGTCGGAGCACCTCGCTTCCCCCACCAAGTTAAGCAGCGTCGAGCGTGGTTACCATTGGATGGTGTACCGTTTGACGCGCCTTCTTCAGACAGTTCCCCATTCACCCACTTAAATGGTACCTGCCCTCTTTAGGTCAGGAAGTAAAGCAGCGAGGGATAGGAGAAATGGCGCCGCCCTCAATATCGGCCCTAGAGAAGTGAGGCTCTGACGCCTAGCATACCCCTACGACCTTTAGGTTAGGACTCCTTTACCTTTACCTACGATGAAAAAGTGTAAAACTGTAGACCGCACAAACATTTAGAAAACAGTATTGAACCATCTTGAAAAAAACTTGTACTGACCGACGAAGAGCTCGACAACTTAACAATGACAAAGAGGAACTGTTAGGATTAGGAGAAACAAATGCAAGGGGTTTTACCTACTTTCGCGAGCAAGATGGTGGCTGAAGGGGAAAAGTAACAAAATTTCTGTAGTCTGAAAACGTCATTATATTAGTAATACATGAACAATATTAAGGCTATCAAATGGTAACGTACACAATTATGAAGAGATAGTTAAAGAAGACAACATTTTATGAAACCGTATGCAAGGAAGCAAATAAGATTAGAAATATCGATTTCTAGTAGAAATATCGCTAAACATCACTGATATAAGAAATCAAGATACAAGGGAAATATCCAGGAAGAAGCCAACAGGCACTGAAAAATATGAAAAACAATAAAAGTCCTGCACGATGGATTTACTGTTGAATTTTTTAAATTTTTCTGGAAACAGTGGTCCATTGGGTAAGAGCTCTAATAATTTTTTTGAAAGGGAACTTCAGCACCTCAAAAAGATATTATTACTTGTATTCAAAAGAGATAAAGAAAAATAATTTATAGAACTGAGCCCATTCCCTCTAAATGTTGTGACAAAATTAGCTCTGCAAGCATTGCAAATAGATTAAAATCATATTACCTTCTCTTTAATGAAGATCAACGATTTATAAAAATAGATTTATAGAGACAACATTCGACTAATTTATGATATGATTCAGTTTAAACAGGGAAGTTTACCAGGTTACTTTATGCCTTGATTTTGAAAAAGCCTTCGACTCTAAGCCTGCATTAGTTCAAGCTTTCTGCTTTGGTTTGGCAAAGACTCTGTCAGTGGATATCTGTTTTCTACAAAAATAAAACGTCTTCCTGGTTAATGGACAAATGTCACAGTGGTTTCCCATCTCGAGGGTTGCCGACAGGGAGATCCTATATCGCCATATCTGTTTATTTGTGTGTAGAAGTCCTTGGTATAATGACTAGACAAGCTGAAAAGATAAAAGGCATTAAGATTGGAGAAACCGAGCACAAAATTTCACAATACGCAGACGACACTGAACTTTTTTTAGATGGAACTGAAGAAACATTTACAGAGGCAGTTAACATTCTTGATACATTTGGGAAGAAGTCTGGCCTGTACTTGAATGCAAACAAGACTGTGGCTGTGTGGCTTGGAAGACAGAAGAACTCACCAAGACGCTACAGTCCTCATTACACATGCAGTGGAATCCTCCAAGTTAAGATATTAGGAATATGGCTCTCTAATAATTTAAAGGAATGTGAAGAATTTAATCTGAAAGAAAAATTTGCTGAAATTGAATATCTTTATAAACTATGGCTTATGGATTACCCCATTAGTAAGAGTTGCTATTCTTAAATCATTAATTGTATCCAAGATTGTACACTTGTGGATGTTGTTGCCTAACCCTCCAGATAAAGTAGTTGATTTGATCAAAAAAACAGTGTATCAGTTTGTATGGAATAACAAACAGGTTTGGATTAGTCGAAAAAACAGGTTTTTAAAGCTATTCGCGAAGGTGGACTTGGGATACAAATATCAAAAGGTACATAAACGCTTTAAAAAATGTTTTGGATAAGGATACGAAAAAGTACTCATAAATGGAAAACATAATCTGAAATAAACCTATTCTAGCTCATCTTGAATATCTTGGCATTATCTCCATGTGACAGAAACCATCAACCTGACTTGATTCCGCTCATCGACCGTGTCGGGACGGTCTCCGTTTCTCGTAGTTGGCGCAATTCCACCCCTTTTCCCTTTTCCTCGGTGCGTGCAGTAAAACATTCTTTGAAGGGAAAAATTGGGAGAAAAGGGAAAGATGCACGCTACTGTATTATGAACGTGCAGTGCAGTGCGTGCGGATTGACAGGATGAGGAAAAGTGGTCAAAGTGAGCAGGGGTGTTATGCGGGGAATAGGGAAGGGCCTTAAGAAGAAGTTTCGGCTTTAATGGTAGTATTGTATAATGTACTGCAACTCGAAATGCAACCACCTATCGAATACTTCGGTAGCAAGGTAGTAATAAAGAAGAAATATTTCATCGACCAGTGAGTCAGGCGACGCCCAGAAGACAAAAGTAAACAAAGACAGGAGAAAAGAAACAGAGACATTTCGCGAAAGTGTTGAAGAGGACGCCATGCAGTTCAAGAGACATATGTGAAATACAGGCAACTTTGTCCAAACTCGCAACCAAAGAAGACATTGAACAGTTAAGAAACCATTTTGAGAAAGTCTGCAAATCATAGACCTAATAGACAAATGAAAATGAAGTTTCGAACTTCAAAAACGAACAGGACAAAAAAGACAAAAATGAAAAGTTAAGAGAGGAGAATAGTGAACTCAAAGAAACAGCTGGGGGGGGGAGTTATAAAGAAACGGCGGCATCAAGCAGGGTCTGAACGCCCATGAGCACAGGGCGCAGTGGAACCTGAGGTCTACGGCATCCAGGAGGCGAAGGACAGGAGACCGCGAGGACTGCGTGCCCAAGTGGTTGAGGTCTTCAGCAAGCGACTGGGGTGAAGGTGACGAGAGGGAGGGGGGAGAGCCCACGGCTCAGGGCGAGGATGCGCAGAGGGGGAGGCCGCGCCCAATTCTGGGTGCGGTTTTTTTTCCCGGAGGCAGAGGACCTGGTGTGCGGAAGGGGAAAATGAGCAGACGGGATCTCCATCAGTGCGGACTTGCCCACAGGCCAACTATAGATCCTCAAAAAGGTAGGCGCCATAGCGCACCTGCAGCCTGGTTTCCAACGGAAAAATTTTGGCCAAAATTAAAAATGGAAAAATAATCAAAATTGATAGCAATATGGACATTGACTCTGTGTTTTCCAGGGAAATGAAAGGGAAATGAACCGGAACTGGCATTATAACTGGTGAATGCGAGGGTGGGTCAGCCGGGTGGAAGGTCTCAGTGTTTAAATAACTTTCCCTTCATCCACATTAAGATTCTCTCTCTCTCTCTCTCTCCTCTCTTCATCCTTTCTCTCTCTCTCTCTCTCGCTTCTTCTCCTCTCTTCTCTCTCTTTTGGGGGTAGCGTAGGGGGGGGGAGGGGGGGGGGGCACACTTGTTGTTTTGCTCCGTTTTTTAGACACTGTAGTTGTCATGTTTCTTTTCTGCGGGTGATCAGATTTTCATAACTTGACACAGCTAAATCTGACTTGGCTGTTTGCCTCATGAAAGTTGTGTCTATGTGCAGTGTTTATTATGTTGTGATGTATGTAGGGGTAGTGCCCTTGGTTTGTGATCTAACTGATCACTTCAGAATGTTGGCCATACTTGCGCTTCTGTGGGTTTGCAAGGGCAAGTGAGGTAGTGGAAATAATTCTTTTTAAATTTTTGTGCGAAAGGTTTGGACTCGAGTAAATGGTTATCCCTCTAATAGTTTGTCAAATAGATGATATGCATGCTTCATTGTCCACAGGGGGGTTCTTTCTGCCCCCTCCGCCTCCCCCCCCCGCCCCCCCCCCCCCCTTTTTGTGGGGGGTGGGGGGGGCTGGGGGGTGGGGGGGGATGGGGGCCACGAATCGCGTATGTCAACATGTAGATGGTTCTTTCGCTTGCGAGGGATCCTGGGAGAGAGTGGGAGGGGGGGAAGTGAATTTCCAGTAAACTATTTTAGTGTGGAATACCCTTTGTACACTTTTAATGATGGGGTTGTTTGATTCGTTAATTGATTGATTAATTAATTGATTGAGTGATTGTTTAATTCTTTAAATCTTAAATAAGCATGCTGTGCTTCTTCCAAAACCGGTTCCATGGCATTAAATTCCTGGTTTGGGGGTGGTATACTGTCTTACTGTTCAACAGTGTTTTTAAGCCCTTTTTATGGTAGTGGCAGATTGCATGCACGGAGTGTTGGTGTCCTTCATGCTGCAGGCACAGTTAGTCATTCTGCTACAGTGAGTGGATGGATCTTTAACGCGTGTGCCAGATGTTGGTGGTCTAAATCTGACCCAAAAGGAATGTTAGGCAGGGGAGGCAAAACCCAATGTTGCCTCACACTGCGGCTGCAGGGACAGCCGCAAGTGTGGTGCATAATTACCCGCGGTGTTTTTTTTTTGTATCTTTAAACTGAAGCTGTGTCACATAAATTATCTTTGTTGTCTCTTTAATTGAAGTCCAATGCTGTTTGGACGGGGGAATCACAAACATTAGAAAATTTGCTGTGAAAACACACAAGAACATAATTTCTGAGGAGATATAGTATTTTACGGGCGTTTTTGTGTACAAAACTTTGCGATATTGTTTATTGTTTTTTGTTGGAGCCAAATGAAAATAATGACTTTGCCTCTAAAACGTTATTATTTAAATTGTGGGAATCAACAGCAAGAGAAATCGACTTTTGGAGATGTTATGCATTGTTACTTTTTCTGGTATCTTCTATTTCCGCCATTATCCTTTTACTGGGGTCCTTTTGGACATCACGGATAGTTTGTTTTTGTGGTTTTGTATAACCGTGCACTGCATTGTATTGAATAATCTTACAGGGAATTAATCTTACTTGTGTCTTATTGTAGCCATTTTGGCCTTGGCGGATTCCACAGAGTGAGAGTTGCAGAGGGTGTGGCAAGACTGGGGCAGTTCTGTGTGTGTGAGTGCGCGCGCGCGCGCGGCATGTGTGTGTGTGTGTGCGCGCGTGCGGGGGTCGGGGGGAGGGGATACCTTTCATGGATGTGGTGGTTCCAATGGTTTTCATGGAGTTTTGTGAATATCCTTTTACGTTTTCATGGTGGAAGTTTGGGGTGACTGGTTTGGAGGAATGGCCGGCAAGCCCCGTGGGGATACCGGAGGCGCTTTCAGGATAACTGGAAACTGTTGGAATTTTTCCCCTTTTCTATTCTATCCTATTCTACTCTGTTCGGCCTTCCCCTTTAAACCTCTTGGCATCTCTTGCTTGTTCTCTGTTTCCCAGTTCTATCCCCCTGTCTATTGTCAGGCATTTTCTTATAATGTTTTCGGTTTGGGGAACACCTAGCCTGTATTTTTTTGGGTCTGGCGACCAGGTTGTGAGTTGGATACCTGGGATGGTAGAGAATGACCGCTTTTAGTACTCTTCGCATTTTTTTTAGGAGTTTAAGCTTTTTCTCCTATGAGGATGAAAGTGTTTTTTCATTGATACATTGAGTTTATTGTATTTTTTGTGCTTTTTTGTGGCGGGGAAATGATGGTTGTTCCCCTCCCCCCCCCCCCCCCCCAGCATGGCTTGGTTTGAATGGCCTTGTGGAGGGAAGTGATTTGGGTACTATGCCATTGGGTGGCCTTTTTTCAGCTTGGCAGTGGCCAGAGGTTTGAGAGTGTGGAATGGTTTGGAGCTTGATATTGGAATACTGAGATTGAATGGGAGGGCGGGCGTGATATGGCCTCATGGTTGGTGAGAGGAGAGACATGAAAGACTAGCGACCCTGAGCCACCCAAATTTTTTTGCTTTCTTTGGGGGATGGAAGGGTTGAGGGGACGTGCTTCTTCCGCTAGGAATGGTGGTTGTTGTTTAAATTTTTTTTTGCTTTCTGGGCTTGTTTTGGTGTGGTGGGGGTCGGGGGTAGGTGTGGGGTGATGCATACAGGGGATACTGAAAACATGACTAAAATGTGAGTGTGCTTGTGTGTGTGTGTGTGTGTGTGGGGGTGTACCTGTGTGTGTGTGCGCGCGCGTGCGCGCCGCGCGCGGGGGGGGTGGGGGGGGGGGAAGAGAGAGAGGGGAGACGTGGGTGCGCAGTTTGCAATGAACTCTTCTCATTCGAGAATTCTCTCTCTCTCTCTCTCTCTCTCTCTCTCCTCTCCCCCTTCCCCCCTCTCTCTCTCGCCCTCTCTCTTTTCTCTCTCTCTTTCTCTCTCTCTCTCTCTCTGCAACGGCCACCTAAGGGGGGGGGGGGGGAGGGGGGGGGGGTAAACCGGGTGTATTGGAAGGTTGTCTGTCGTGTATAAACTCTGGGTTCGGCGCCTTGCCCCGTGGCTCGCGGTCCTCCTGTCTACTGGAGTGGCTACGGCGATCACTGGGCCTTTGCCAAGACCTGATGGTCTCCTTGTTTTCATGTGGGTTAATGATTAAACCGCTGGGGGTTGGGCTGGTATATGCTACTGTGTGGGTCCTTGTATTTGATGTTAAAGTGGTTGTAGATACACTATTATTTTTGTCCCGTGTAACACATGCCTTTGCTTGCTGACGATAGTCGAGCAAATTGTGGTTGTTGGTTTGTCAATTTTTTGTTGGTTTTTTTGTTGCTGTAATTGGTATGTGTGTGTTAGGGTATGAATGCTAGTATTTATGTGGTTAGATTTGGTGAAACACAAAAGGGTTTTTTTTCCTTTTTGTAAAAAATGTGCACTACTGAAAACTGTGGGCAAGGCACAAATTGCTATATATAATTAACCCAAAATGAATTGAATAACAATGCATCATTGAATTGTCAAGGCTTGGGTAATTTAAAAAAAAAGGAAGGATGTCTTTTTTTCCCGTTTCTGAGACAGAACAAAATCCATCTTTTTACAAGTACTTTTCACAAACAAATTTGACAGATTAAATTTGTCAGAATGGGATATGAATGGTTTTTGCATCCCAAAAATTCAGTCCAGAGGTTGGTATCTTTTTAAATAACTTTGAATTGGATTAAAAAAACCCTTAAGACAGCCAAAGGGAACTATTTATTTGGAACTTTGATAAATGGGAAAAGGGTTTTTATTAGTGATATTTATGGACCTAATAAGATGAACTATTTTTTTGAGAGATTCAATCAAAAATAAAGAACTGAATATTCCTAAAATTTCTGATAGCAGGGGGGACTGGAACTTAGTTCTTACCAAATCTTGATTACCAAACTATAAACGTGTAACAATGTAAAGCACAGGGGGCAGTTAGTGAAATGAGGCTCAACTAAAGCTAGTAGATTTAGGCAGAAATTTAAAACCAGAAATAACCCTTCAACTGGAGAAGAACTACACCATCCAGCAAAGTAATTGATTTTTCTTAGGTCAGATACTTTGATAACAGATGTAAAAGACACAGACATTCTTTATGGAATAGAAGTGACCACTCTTTGATTTTGATAGATTTTGTTTCAATAAGCAAGAAAAAAACAAAGGTTTTGGAAATTTACTGCATTACTTAAAGATAAAAATTATGTACAGTTAAAATTAATGATTCCAATCAAAAGAGTAAAAAGACAGTATGATTATTACCGTACAACAGTGAATTGATTGATGAGATACCAAATGACAAATTCAGTTTTCAATATCGAACCAATTATTTCTAGATACGTTGATAATGGAAGTAAGAAGGGAAACAATTTCTCATAGTATTAGAAAAAACAAAAGAGAGAAATTTACACGAAAAAGAACTTGAAAAAGACATACACCTTTAGAGCAAAACTCTTTTTTTTTGTGAAGCTGAAGCTAAACTTTTGAACGAGAAAAAGGGGGAACTGATCAGAATCAGACAAACAAAATGGAAAGGGATTATTTAAGATCGAGAGCAAAATGGGCTTTACAAGGGGAGAAAATAAACAAATTTCTTTTGCTCTTTAGAGAAACGGAATTTTGTTAGTAAGCAAATGTTAAAACTGACCACAGACAAGGGAGTTACTTTGACAAAAAACAGAAGATATGTTAAGAGAAACAAAAGCATTCTATAAAAACTATATACTAGAAAAAAAAACGATAAATTTTGAATCAGACCACTTCTTAGATGCCATCCAAAATTAACTAAAACAGAATCAGACCAGTGGAAGGATTAATCACCCTAGAAGAAGCCTCAAAAGTACTGAAAAATATGAAAAACGACAAAAGCCCTGGAAAAAGACGGACTCACTGTAAATTTCTTTAAATTCTTTTGGAGGCAAATAGGGATCTTTGTGATTCGCTCACTAAATGAAGGCTTTGTTTAATGGGAAAATGTCTATCTCACAAAAAGAAGGACTAATAATTTGTCTACCCAAAAAAGGATAAACCCGAGAGTATTTTAAAGAATTGGAGGCCAATTTCACTCTAAATGTGACATATAAAATAGGCTCTGCATGTATTGCAAACAGAATTAAAAAAGTTTTACCAGGGTAATTAATGAAGACCAAAATGGATTTTGTACCAGGGAGTATATAGGAGACACTATACGAACAATATATGACTTAATACACTACTTAGAGGAAAAACAATTGCCTGGCTTACTGGTGTCAATAGACTTTGGAAGGCATTTGATTCTGTAGATGGGGATTTATGCAAAATGTTTTAAAACACTTTGGTTTTGGGAAGGGGTTGCAAAAATGGGTGTTGCTTTTTATAAAAACATTAATTCGTTTGTAACTGTGAAAAATAAGGTATCTTCAGGATTCTTATGGAAAGGGGATGCCGTCAAGGTGACCCAATCTCTCCATATCTCTTTATTTTATGCGCAGAAATTTTTTTGCTTGCATGATAAGGAAACAGACGGATATTAAAGGCATAAAAATTGCAAATACTGAACTAAAGATATGTCGTTTGTGATGATACATCATTTCCCTTCTAGAGGAAAACCAGCATTCGTATGAAGTGCTTTTTCAAAGCCTTTAAAACCTTTGAGGATATGTCAGGGTTAAAGTTAAACTTTGATAAAAACCAAAATGTTTGGCTAGGCAGCAAAAAGAAGTCGCTACTAACCTACTTACCACACAAAAAAATGGAGTGGAATCCAAAAAGAATATAAAAATCCTTGGGAAATTTGGGTTTACGGCAGTTCCCCTAGTATGACGGAAGTAAATATAAATGATAAACTATATGAAGTTAAAAAACTATTAAGATATGGTCAAAAGATTAATAACACCTTTGGGTAGAGTAGCAGTGCTTTAAATCACTAGTACTATCAAAGTTGGTATACTTATGGATTTTATTGCCAAATCCCCGGAAAGCTCAAGTTGCCCCAAATTTCAAAAACTGTGTTAGAATTTTGTAGGGACAAGAAAAACAGATAAGATAAAAAGGGCATATTCGGTACAAAGCATAACAAAAGGCGGTATAGGTTTTACCAAATATCAGAGTGTATATTTCAATCACTGAAACTTGCATGGATTAAAAAAGTTTATACACAGAAACAAAAATGGAGATTAATATTGCATTCACTGTGCCCTGATATAGATAATTTAGATAGGATAGGCCCAAACTGTTTTCAAAATTTAAAACCCAAAGTATTTTGGAAAGATGTGTTTCATCATATAAAACATTTTTCAGACCCAAATGGATCCAAGGATCAGCAACAGTTATTAGCAAAAACCAATTTTTCACAATGAAAAAATTCAAAGTAGGAGACCAATGCATATATCATGAAAAGTGGGCAAAAAACAAATTATTTTTTGGGTTTAAAAAAAATTGCTGCAAGATAATGGGACTTATAAATCATGAGAATTTATCAAAGAAATTAGGTACTAACATTAACTTTTTGCATTATATTAGCTGTGTGCGATCGATCCAACAATATGCCGAGAATGAAAAATATAAAAACTGGATGACAACTTTAGTAAGGAAAGGACCAATGCTCTAGAGATTATATCAAAAACTGGTAAAGGATCCCGTTTTTTATTATGATGAAAAAGATTGGCAAAATAGAAATTTTTCGACATTAAATCTTTCATGAATTGGGAAAGACAGCTTGACCGTTTTCCCAAAAGACTGGCACAGAGTATTAAAATGACAAATAAAATTAAAGAAATTAAATTGAAATGGTTTCAAATAAAGATTTTTTATAGAATATTTGTCACGAACAAAATATTAAAGGGAAAAAGAAAGTTACGATAATGACAACTGCAATTTTTGTGCAAGGAAAAAGGGCACAAAAAACCATTATTTATGGGAGTGTCAGTATGTACAGAATTTCTGGAAAGAATTGAAGTGACTAAAAAACACAGTTGTTCTCATTGCGAGAGACTGGAGCTTAATGTGGAAATAGTGCTTTTTTTGGGACTGATGCAATTACAGCAACTGACGAAGTGTTAGACTTAATAATACTGTTAGCAAAGTTCTATGTTTATAAAAGTCGGATTGGTTTAAAACAAAACCTAATGTTGGTAATTTTCTGAATGAACTAAAATATAAATATGAAATGGAAAAGCTGGAGCATTAGAAAACAAATGCAGTTTACTAATTTTCAGAAAAAATGGTTCCAGTACATCAACTTAGTAGAAACTTGAATACCATTTCAAAATATAAGAAAATTATGTATGTAATCTATAAATCTTGACTTGACAACGAAAATGATGATTGATTCTTTTTTTACTTTGTGTAGCTAGTAGTCTTGTACGCCTGTAAAAATGGACATGATGTAATATTGTTTGTACGAAAAATTAATTTGTTTGTTTTGAACTGTATATGTGTGCCAATCAAAA
>CM054160.1:11094853-11142835 GCA_028751875.1 Rapana venosa
AGGAATTGAAGACGAAAAAGAAGAATTGCGAAGAAGAACAAGAAGAAGAAGAAGTGCGAAGAAGAAGAATTGCAAAGAAGGAAAAGAAGACGAGCAAGAAGAATTGCGAGAAGAAGAAGAAGAAGAAGAATTGCAAAGACGAAGAAGAAGAAGAAGAGAAGAAGAAGAAGAAGGAAGAAGAAGAAGAAGAAGAAGAAGAAGAAGAACTGCAAAGTGGAAAAAGAATTGCAAAGAAAAAGAATTGCAAAGAAGAAGAAGAAGAACTGCAAGAAAAAGTATTACGAAGAAGAATTGTGAAGATTTGTGAAGATATGCGAAGGAGAAGAAGAAGAAGAAGAATTGCGAAAAAGAGAAAAGAGAAGAATTGCTAAGAAGAAGAAGAAGAATTGCGAAGAAGGACAAGAAGAAGAACAAGAAGAAGTACAAAGAAGAAGGAGATTTGCACAGAAGAATTGCGAAGAAAAATTGCGAAGAAGAAGGAGAAGATGAGGAAGAAGTGCGACGAAGAAGATTTGCGAAGAAGAAAAACAATTGCAAAGACGAAAAAGAAAAAGAAGAAAAAGAATTGCGAAGAAGAAAAAAGAAGAAGAATTGTTAAACAGAAGAATTACAAAGAAATAAAAGATAATTGCGAAGAAGAAGCAGAATTGTGAAAAAGAAAACGTATTGTGAAGAAAGAAAAAAAAAAGAATTGGGAAGAATTGCAAAGAAAAAGAAGAAGAAATGTGACGAAGAGAAGAAGATTTGTGAAGAATTGTGAAGAAGAAGAAGATATACACAGATGAAGAATTGTGAAGAAGAAGAATTGCGAAAAAGAAGAATTGCGAAGAAGAAGAATTGCAAAGAATTGAAAAGAATTGCAAAGAAGAAGAAGGAGAATTGAAAAGAAGAATTGCGAAGAAGAATTGCAAAAAAGAATTGCGAAGAAGATAAAGGAGAAAAAGAAGAATTGCGAAGCAGAAGAATTGTGAAAAAAAAGAAGAATTGTGAAGAAGAAGAAGAATTGCGAAGAAAAAGAATTGCGAAGAATTGCAAAGAAGAAGAAGAAGAATTGCGAAAAAGAAGAAGAAGAAGAATTGCGAAAGAAGAAGAATTGTAAAGAAGAACAAGAAGAAGAATTGCGAAGAAGAAGAAGAAGGAGAATTGCGAAGAAGAATTGCCAAGATGTTCGAAGTAGAAGAAGAATTACGAAGAAGAAAAGAATTGCAAAGAAGAAAAAGAAACCGAATAGGAAGAAGATGTAAAAGAATGGCAAAGAAGAAGAAGAATTGTGAAGAAGAATAATTGCAAAGAAGAAAGAAGAAGAGCAGATAGAATTGCGAAGAGGAAGAAGAAGAAAAAATTGCGAAGAAGAAGAATTGCGAAGAAGAAGAAAGAAGGAAGAAGAAGAAGAAGAAGAAGAAGAAGGAAGAAGAAGAAGAAGGAAGAAGGAAGAAGAAGAAGAAAAAGAAGAAGAAAAAGAATTGCGAAGAAGAAAAAAAAGGAAGAAGAAGAAGAGTTGTGAAGAAGACGAAGGAGGAGAAGAAGAAGACATGCGAAGAAGAAGAAGAATTGCGAAAAAAGAAAAAGAAGAAGAATTGTGAAGAAGAATTGCGAAGACGAGAAGAAGAAGAAGAAGATATATCTGGAAGAAGAGGAAGAAGAAGAAGAAGAAGATATTCAAAGAAGAAGAATTGCAACGAAAAAGAATTGCAAAGAAGAAGAATTGCCAAGAATTGCGATGAATTGCGAGGAAGAAGAAGGAAAAGAAGAATTGCGAAGAAGATAAAGGAGAAAAAGAAGAGATGTGAAAAAGAAGAATTGCGAAGAAGAAGAAGAAGAATAGAAATGCGAAGAAGAATGCGAAGAAGAATTGCGAAGAAGAAGAGAAGAAGAAGAAGAAGAAGAAGAAGAAAAGAAGAAGAAGAAAAGACAAGAAGAAGAACAAGAAGAAGAACAAGAAGAAGAAGAAGAAGAAGAATTGTGAAGAAGAAGAAGAATTGCGATGAACAATTTGCAAAGAGAAGAAGAAGGATTGCAAAGAAGAAGAAGAGTTGCGTAGGAGAATTGCGAAGAAGAAGAAGAAATGTGAAGAAAGCAGAATTGCGAGGAAGAATTGCGAAGAAGAAGAATGCGTAGACGAAGAATTGCGAAGAAGAAGAAGAAGAAGGAGAAATGTGACGCAGAAGAAGAAGACTTGGTAAGAATTGTGAAGAAGAAGAAGAATTATGAAGATGAGGAATTGCGAAGAAGAAGAATTGTGAAGAAGAAGAAATGCAAAGAAGAATTGCGAAGAATTGCAAAATAGAAGAAGAAGAATTGCAAAGAAGAATTGCAACGAGGAATTGCAAAATATAATTGCGACGAAGATAAAGGAGAAGAAGAAGAATTGCGATGAAGAAGAATTGCGAAGAAGGAGAAGAATTGTGAAGAAGTCAAAGTCAAAGTCAAGTCAAAGTCAAAAACACTTTAATCATCCCATGAAGGGCAATTACAATACTGACAGGCAGATTGATACACATCAAATATATCAAAGACACAAAAGCTATATTTCATATTGGTTTTCAAATAAAATGTCACGAACACACACACACCACACACACGCGCGCATGCGCACACACACGCAAACGCCCGCACGCACACACATCAATTGTGAACACAATTTTAAACCCATTGACTAGAAGACATAAAAACTTATTTTTTACGCACGCATATACGCAGCACGTACACACGCACGTACGTGTGTGTGCGAACACGCCCACGCACACCCACACCATACACCAATATATGAATTCAATGTTTTAAGACAGTTGACTAGAACACAGACTTATTTCACACACCCACGCACCCACCCACACACACACACACACACACACAATTATGTATTGACTACACTCGTAACAATGACAATCAGGCAGATAATTCAGAGAAATGTAAAAACTAGGTAGTCAACATCATTGTGAATTCAGAATTCGAATGCTTACTGGCACAAAAGAATTTCTTTTTCTGTTAGTTTTGCTGATGGGACACTGAAAACGGCGTTCCGAAGGCAACATTTGAAATTCTGGAAATAAAGCATGGGAAGGATCAGCCAAAATGGCTGTGCTTTGCGTACAAGCTGCTGATTGCAGAACGACATGAGATCTCTTTGTTCTTTTCCAATTATTTTTGAGCAGATTCTTACAATTCTCTGCAGGCCATTCTTGTTTTTAACACTAAGGTTATTGTACCAACAAATGAAAGCAAAACTTTGAACACTCTCTAAGACTTGTAAAACAAGGAAAGAATCTTTTTGTCTACAAAAAATGAGTTCAGTTTCCTCAGAAAATACAGACGTTGTGTCCCTTTTTGACAATAGCGTCAGTGTTAACGTCCCAGTTTAACTTGTGGTCAAAAACAGTTCCCAGATACTTATAGTTCAAAACGTTTTCAACTTCTTGATTATGGATAATAATATTCTTAGGAGTATGCCCTGATCTTCTGAAGTCGATAGGCAGGTCTTTAGTTTTAGAAACATTTAGCTCCAGATAGGCCTCGTCACACCAGTGTACGAACTCGGTGAGGGCTGGACCGTGGTCTAAGACTGATCCGGATAAGAGGGATAACAGAGCACTATCGTCTGCGAACTTTACCAGAAAGGAATTTCCATAGTTGCTTCTGCAATCATCTGTGTATAGAATGTACAGAAGTGGTGAGAGGAAAGCAAACCCCGCGGAGAACCAGTGCAGGTAAATCTAACCGAAGAAGATATTTTGTTGGCCAAAACACGCTGTGGTCTGTTGGTTAAAAATTCAATCAGCCAACGAACAAGTTGATTGTCTACGTCAAATTTTGAAATTATTTTGTTAACCAGAACGTGAGGCTGCATTGTATTGAAAGCTGAACTAAAGTCAGCGAACAATTTTGGCATGGAAACAGGTGTTTCGAAGTATAATAGAATTGTGAAGGGAAGAATACAAAGAAAAGGAATTGCGAGGATTTGGAAGGAAGAAGAAGAAGATAGAAGTAAGCAATTATTGCGAAGAAGAAGAAATTGGCAAAGAAAAAAAGAAAAAGAAAATGTAAGAGAAGAAGGTAAGGAAGAAGAAGATAGAAGAATAAGAAGAAGAAGTAAGAAGAAGAAGAAGAAGAAGAAGATGAGAGCAAATAGGATTTGTAAAAATGAAATGAGAAGAAGAAGAGAAGAAAGAAGGAAGGAGAACAATATCAAAACAAGACAAGAACGAAGAAACAAGAAACGAAGAAGCAAAGAATCAAAAGAAGACAAGATAGAATTGTGAAGTGAAGAAGAATTTGCGAGATGAAGAAGAAGAATTGCGAAGAAGGAAGAAAAAGAATTGCGAAGAAGAAAAAAGAAATGTTGACTGAAGAAAAAGAAGAAGAAAGAAAGAAGAGGTGCGAAGAAGAGAAGAAGGTAAGAAATGCGAAAAAGAAAGAGAAGTGATGACGAGAAGTGAAAAAGGAAGAATGAAGAAGAAGAAGTGAGAGAAGAAAGAAGAAGAAGAGAGGAATGAAGAAGAAGAAAAGCAAAGGATAGAAGAAGAAGAAGAAGAATAATAATGTAGAAGATGAAAATGGGCAGAGAGCAAGGAGCAAGAAAATTGTGGAAGGAGAAGAATTTGTGGTGAAGGGGAAAATTACATAAAGAAAAAGAATTGCGAGAATTTGGATAAAGAATTAAGAAAAGATGAAGAACAATTTGCGAAGAAAGAAAAGAATTGCAAAAGAGAAAAGAAAAAGAAATGTGAAGAAGAAGAAGAGAAAAAGAAGAAGAAAGATGATAAAAAAGAAGTGAGTAAGAAGAAGAAAAGAAGAAGAAGGAAGATTGTGAAGAAGAAGAATATGCGAAGAAATGAAGAATTACAGAAAAGAATAGGCGAGGAATATTTTCTATGAAGGAAGAGAAAGAAGATAGAAGAAGAGATTGCCGAAGTGAAGAAGAAGAACATTGCAAAGAGAAAAATAAAAGAAATGTGAATGAAGAAGAAGAAAAAGAGATAAGAAGAAGGATGAAAGAGAAGTGAGAAGGGAAAATGAAGGGAAAAGGAGATGAAAGAAGAAGAAAAAGAAGAAGAAGAAAAGAAAAGAAGAAGAAGAAGAAGAAGAAGAAGAATTGTGAAGAAGAGATTGAGAAGATGAAAAAGAAATTGCGAAGACAAGACAAGAATTGCGAAGGGAAGAGAAAAAAAGAATTGTGATCGAAGTAAAAAGAATGAAGAAGAATAAGGAAGATTGCGAAGAAGGATAAGAAGAAGAGGTGTGCTAAAAGAGAAGAGAGAAGAAGAACAAGAAGAAGAAGAAGGAGCAAGAAGAAGAAATTTTGGCTAAGGAAGAATTGAAAAGAACAAATGAATAAGAAGAATGAAGAGATATGCGAAGAAGACGAGGAAGAAGAAGTAGAATTCAAAGAAGAATTGCATAAGAAGAATAAGAAGAATTGTGCAAGAAAAATGTGCAAAGAATGGAAAAAATATAAATGCGAGTTAGAATTGCACAAAAGAAGGAAAAGTGCGAAGAATTGCAAAGGAACGAATGAAGGAAATTGGAACATAGAAGGAATCAAGGAGGGAAAAATAAGATGATCAGAAATTGAGAAGAAGAAGAATTTTTTTGCGAGAAGACGAGAAAAGAGATAGACAGGAAAAATCATTGAAAAAAAAAAGAAAAAAAAAATTCAAAGAGTAGAATATAAAGAGTTCAAGTAACGAAAAGAAAAATGTCAATGTATGCAAAGTAGGAAAAAAGAGCAATGAAGAAGAAAAAGATAGATGAAAAGAAGAGAAGATAGATAGAATTGAAGAAGAAAAGAAGAAGAAGGAAGAAGAAGAATGAATGATTCAAGAAGGAGAAGATAGGAGAGAAGGAAGAAAGAGAAATAATAGAAGGAATAATTGGAGAATATTAAGGAATTGTGAGAGAATTTCCAAAGAAGAGAGAAGAATGCGTAAGACAGGAGAAAATTACAAAAAAGAATATGAAGGAAGGAAGAAGAATTTGTAGAAAGGAGAAGAATATATTACGAAGAAGAGAATATTGCAAAGGATTGCGAAGAATGCAAACAAGAAGAAAGAATTAAAAAGAAGAAGAAAGAAGAAGAAGAAGGAATATGTAAAAAAAAAAAGAGAGAAGAAGACTTGTCGAGGGAAAAGAAGAAGAAAATTGCGAAGAGAACAAGAAGAAGAACAAGAAGTAAGATTTGCAAGAAGAAGCAGAACTGCGAAGAAGAATGTGTGAAGAAGTATGCAGAAGAAAGAATTGCTAGAAAAGAGAAAAAAGAAGAGAGATGTGGAAGATTGCGAAGAAGAAGAAAAATGCGGAATGAAGAAGATAGAAAATGGGGAATGTGCGAAGAGAAGAAGAATGTGGAAGAAGAAGAAGTGAAGAAATGTAGAGAGACGAAAGAAGGGGAAAATTGTGAAGCAAGTTAGAATTGTAAAGAAGGAAGAAGTAGAATGAATAGTAATATGCAAAGGAGAGAGTAATGAACTGCAAAAAGGAAAAAGATTGCTAAGAAAGAAAAAAAGCAAAATAAGAAGAATTTGCGAAGAAGAACAGAGATTGTGAGTGAAAAATTTGCGGAAGAAAAGACTAAAAAAAGAAGTTGCAAAGAAAAAGAATTGGCGAAGAAGAATTGCCAAAGACGAGAAGAAGATGTAAAGAGAAGAATTAAAGAAGAATAGAAGAAGAAGAACAGAGGAATCAAAGAATAGGAGATTCAAAGAATATTAGGAGCAATGGAATTGCGAAGAATTGCGAAGAGAAATTTGCGAGGATTATTGTGAAGAGAGAAATGGGATGAAGAAGAAGAAGAAGGAAGAAGAAGAAGAAGAAGAAGAAAGAAGGACGAATGTGCGAGAGCAATTGGCGGAGATGAAGGTAAAAATGAAAAGAATTGTGATAGAAGAAAAAGATATAAAATGAATGATAAGAAGAAGGAAAAGAGTAGTGAATAGTAGTGAAGAAGAAGAAATGTAAAGAAGAAGAATATGGCTAAGAAAGATTGTCAGAAGAATAAGAGGAAGAAGAAAAAGATATTCAAAGAAGAAGAATTGCGTAGTAAAAAAAATTGCAAAGAAGAAGAATATGCAAAGAATTGCGAAGAAGAAGAAGGGGGCAAAGAAGAAGAAGAATTAGAATAAAGTGATAAAATAGAAAGTTAGCGAAGAAGAAGAATAGCGAAGTAGAAGAAATTGCGAAGAAAGAATTGCGAAGAAGAGAGAAATTGCGATAAGAATTGAAAAGAAGAATTGTGCGAAGAAGATAAAGTGATGTGAAGAAGAAGAAGAATGAATGAAGAATCGCGGACGAAGAAGAAGAATTGGAAAAGATCAAAGTGAAAAAAACGAAAAAGTCAGAATAAGAATACCGTAAGATAAAGAAATCCGGAATAATTTTGAAGGAGAAGAAATAGCGATGAATTACAAAGAAGAAGAAGAAGTTGCGAAAAAGAAGAATGCGATGAATTATCAAAGAAGAAGAAGTGAATTTGCGAAATAGAGAATTGCGAAGAACAAGGGAGAAGGAGACGAATTGCGGGAAGGGGGGGGGGGGTGGTGTGGGGGAGGGGGGTGGAGGGGGAGGGGGGGAGGGGGGGGGGGGGGGGGGGGAGGGTGGGGTGAGGGAAAGAAGAATTGACGAAGAAGAAGAAGTTGTGAAGAAATGAAAATGCGAAGAGCGAAGAAGAAGAAGATTTGGAATGAAAAATTTGCGATGAAGAAGAAGAAGAACAATTGGCGAAAGAAGAAGAAGACAAAAGAGAAGAAGAAACAAGGAAGTAAATAGGAATTGCGAAGAAGTAGTAGAGAAGAAGAATAGCTAGAAGAAGATAAGAATTGTAAAAAGAAGAATAGCAAAGAAGAAGAACTGCAAAGAAGAAGAAGAAGAATTGCAAAAAGGATGAAGAAGAAGAATAAGAAGTAAAAGAAGAAAGAAGAGCGAAGAAGAAGAAGAATGAAGAAGAAGGAAGACGAATAAGACAAGAAATTACGGAAGATGTAAGAAATTGCAAAGAATACCGAAGAAAATTGCGAATAAAAGGGGAGAATTACGAAGAAGAGAGAAAGAATTGCAAAAGAAGAATGAATTGCAAAGAAAGAAAAGAATAAGAAGAATAAGAAGAAGAATAAGAAACAGAAGAAGAAGAAAGAAGCAGAAGAAGAAAGCAGAGAGCAAGAACAAGAAGAAGTGTGAGAAAGAGAATTGTGAAGATGAAAGAATTACAAATAAAAAGAATTGCGAGGGATTAGTAAAGAAGAAAAGAAGAAGATGAAGAAGAATTGCGAAAAAAATCATTGGCGAAGTAAGAGAATATGCGAAGAAGGAAGAAGACGAATGCAAAGAAGACGAGAAGAAGAAGAAGAAGAAGAAGAAGAAGAAGAAGAAGAAGAAGAAGAAGAAGAAGAAGAAGAATTGCTAAGAAAAATGAGAATTGCGAAGAAATCCGAAGAAACTTGCGGAGACGAAGAAGAATTGCAAAAAGAAAAAGAAGAAAAATTGTGAGAAGAAAAAAAGAAAAGAAAAGAATGAAAAAGAAGTGTGCGAAGAAGAAGAAGAAGATTGACTGATTGCTAGTGATTGAATCTTTAATGGTAAAAGAATTAGTACACAATAATAGGCCTTTTTACAATACTGCCCAAAATAAACAAACTTGAAGTAATTAAAAACAAAGAAAGCAAAAACACAAAAGAAAACGTAAACAACAGACAAAAATGGTGAAACTCTAACCTTGGAAACAAATTAAAAAATTCAGAAAGGCGTTTTGTGGGGGAAAGAGACCATTAAACTGAATGTAGACATTAAAGATGAACATCCACCAAGTTTACACACACACACACACACACCACATAACATGCACGCACAGCGCACACAACACACAACACACACACACACACACACACACATCACACTACTTCGCAGGTGCAATTGCATAAACACGTACATCAGACACCACCCCTCTCACTCGTTAACAACCGCCTCCCACCCCCCTCCCATTCACGCATTATTCATTGCTATATCATTCAAGCACTCACAACATTGCCAATAATCTACTCACAGTTACAGGCCAATGTTTACTCCCTGATCTACACATAGGGCCCGCATGAAATGTGAAGGAGGCTACAGCGCTTACATATAAAACTCCTACCCCTCCCCCTCCCCCCCCCCCCCCGGGCCGCGCACACACACACACACACTCACACAAGTGACACACGCAGGAACGGACGCTTCCCACCCCACCCCCCCCCCCCAACCCTCACCCACACGACACAAACACACCATTCTTCGACACTACAAACATAATCACGACCTACGCACGCACCGGCAATCCCCCCCCCCCTGACCCCCACACACAAAGAAGAGCACACTATATATCTATTGATATAGTATCAATATAGGCACTCCAAATATGTTCATGACACATTGGAGTTCAATTGTGTGATTGATGACTGCGAGTGAGTTGGAGTCACGGGCCGTAACCAACATCAGTGTTTTATTCTGTCTTAAAATATAGGAGACAGTGCCTGGGTATACTAACGGAAACATCGGTTGAAAGGGCATATGATACATGTCTCAGCTGTCCATTGAAAGCAAATCTCGTTTTGAAAGAACAAAGTTTGCTTTGGGACAATAGCCCTGTCTGATTCGAAGAAGTGATGTTTGTAAAATGTAGAACATTGCATTTATATAACCAGGGCAATGCATCATAAACAAGTACGACCTATATGAGATGAAAGCAAAAACATTAAAAGCGGAGGCGCATGTGCAAAGTGGTAAAACTCAAAGTGTAAAAATAAATTAAAAGTATGAATGCATTTTCGTAATCTCATTATTACTTTAGACTTTAATGCTTATGGCTCTGCATTGTGGAAGCGAGATCATTATGATGATACCGATAGATGGAGCACACATCCTCCCCCAGACAGACTGTAGCATTAATCTAGCGAGACTGACTAAAAGCAAACTAGAAATTTTTTTAGTCATTGATTATCTAGAAGATATTTAATGTGTGAAAGCTGAATACACTGGAATTAAACTTCATTAGTAATATGTGTTGAACATGTACCCCTAGCCAAAGGTAGGCTATTCTTCAATGTACTACCGCCAATAAGATTTTGTGCGTTTTAACATTGCATTATCCTGTTGTTAATATTACTTTAATTTTAAAGATTATTGCCTCGAATTTTTGGCTTTTCGTTACCTGTCGCCTACAAACCTAGCAAGAGCTTCTGTTTTGTCAAGGTGTACCAGTCAATAGCAAATTGCCTCCCACCAACTTTGACTGAATTCATACAAATTTTTTAAATAAAAGATTGGAATTCCTTTAATATCAAGGAACAAGCGTATTGTAGAGTTATATGTATCATCTTGCAAAAAATCACAAACAACATTTTTTGAAAGGCAAAAGGAAAGTGATTAAAGCAAAGAGAGAATAATGAGTGGACCAAATACTTGAACCTTGTGGTACAAGCCACAGCAACAATTATTTTGTTGAAAGAGGTAACTCCCAATATCATAAACAGACCGAGTGTCGGTTGACCAAATAAGGATTTAAAAAATAGTAAGGCATTTTCATCAAAACCATATAACACTAAGCTATGTAAACAGAGAAATAGATTAAGTCAAATCAAAGGCCTTTCTAAATCAATAAAAAGAACCGACGCCTTTCTGATATTAATTCACGCATCCATGAATCAGTAATCCATCATATTGCTGTTTCACAATGGAGTTGTGATCTATCAAAAAGGCCTTTGGCATTCTATAAAAGATGAAAAAATGAAGGTAGACATCGATTCAAAGAGGTTTAGATATACTAGATAGAAAAAAAAAAAAAGTGAAATGGGTCCTATATTATTTTATCATCACTATGTTCGCCTTTATGTGCAAAGTATTACTTTAGCGTTATGTTGTAGAATGCTTTGGGATAGACCTGTTTAGATAAGGCAGAAGGGTTAATAAAGATAGAGTGGAGAGAGTTGCCAATGTAAAATGCAGATAGTTTTCAGTATTTAGGCTAATACAATCAAAGCGCACAAGAATTGTTTATTTTTTTTAGGAGTACTTAAAAAGGACACAACTTCATGAACAGGCCAGACAATAAGGGAAAAGAAAATTTGTTATGTATCCTTTTCCAACGCAAAAGTGCATTTAAATATTGAATCAAAAGTTCTTGGTGGGTTGTTATCATGATTTACTTTCCACCATCTAGCAAAGTGTGATTATTGAGAACATCTACTGGAATACAAACATTTCGACACGTGGAAGTACCTACATGGTTTCTTAGAGAGCTGGCGAAATAGCAACCACTTAGTTAATCTTCCATTGCTTTTATCACTTGAATTAAGATTCTGAATGAAACAACGTTTAGATTTTCGAAATCATATACTAACTATGTTACGGTTTTTTCTCATTGTATCCTCAATAAGCCCCGCGTTTCTTTAAGGTACGTCTCTGTGGTTGATTGCTAGCAAAATATCTTGGTGATGCCAGGCCCGGTTAAAAGTTTTGACATTACACTTCCTTTGAATTAAAGGAATAAAGCTTGTTGACAATGCATAAGAAAACTGGATGGACCTAAAGGACTAAAGTGGCATCACTGCAACAGTGTAACTAAAAATATTTGAAAAGGTTGCTAGAAATCGAGGTCAAAGGGAAAATGCATGCCAAGATCGAAATTTTAGAAAAGTAAAAACCCGAAATGTAATTTTCAATGATTGCTTCATTTTAGGCACTCTGAATCCATCTTTGCACCATGTGACACAGAACAGCATTATGAGTCACTAATGTCCGTAAGTGGTACACAATTTCTTTATAAGAGATGTGAAGGTCAGAAGACTAAAGAGATCTAAAAGAGTACAAGATTTTGACGTCACTCTGGTGGGGCAATAGATACATAGCAAAATGTTAAAGGACGTAAAAGATACTGTGGCCACTTGGCGGTTGGGGGAATGAGATAGAATCGAAAATGAAAATCACCTAGTAATAATATTGATCTTTTCCTAAAAGCCAAACAAGTGCCATGCATTTCACAAAAGTCGCATCAAAACCAGCGTGTTGTGCACATTAGGATGGTCAGTAAGATGAAACCTCACAAGAACTGAAGTAATTGATTTTTTAGAAGAACCAAACCAACTATCCATACTGATTCCATGCGTTGACATACACAAATCTTCACGAGTTTAAAGAGATAGTTATATTGAGGATAAATACAACGGACAGGGAAACCAGGTATGCTGGGATCTCATAGAGGGTCTCTCTCCTGAAGAAAAGGACCCTGAAAATAAATGTGAACTATCTGTTATACGACATGTTAGTCCATGTTTCTGAAACACCAAAAATATGGATGTTTTTGTTTATCATTTTTATAATTTTGGACAGGTCCAAATATTTATTATAAGATGACAAATATAAGTGACCTACTCGCAGATTCCAACATGTACAAGGCCATTTCGGAACGAAGTTACGAATAGCATTAACTTAATTTAAAGAGATAAATCTACCTGTGAATTCTAACCTCAATAAACTAATAGATCATAAAAGCTATTAGGCATTAATACATAGAAATTTATCAAAAACCCACCTTATCAACAAAAGATACATAACGATGGAAGGAATGTTATGTTTTATCCAATCAGAAAGTGAAAACAACAGTAAAACACAGAAAAAAACCAAAATAATCAGAAATGAAAAGGGTTAGTATACTATTAGAAGAACAAGGTACTGAGTTTACATAGTGTGAGGAAACTGTTCAGTTCGATAGAAGGATGAGGCGTGTGTAGGAAAAAACGCTGTTCCTCTAGGTGAACCGATTTGCATAGATATTTTGATCATTATCTTCTAAGCATATCAGTATGGAGAATGTGAGGGGTGTAATGAGGGAATCTAGTAAAAATGACTTACATTCCAAACAGGTCGTTAGAGTAATAGGGGGGCAGCCAATGATGGTGTGGTGAGCATTGATGTAGGAAGGAAGGTTAAGGGTTCTGTGTACGATACCTTCTGATACCCTTTGGTTAGTAGAAGAAAAGTGAAGACAGAGCTGATGGAACGTAGTGTAAATTGTGTTGCTGTACGAAACTTGTTGGCAACATGTCAAGATCTGAGGGCTGTAGATATTCCTTAGAAGCTGAAAGAGGACATGAAATAGCTGCCAGACAGATCAAATATGTACCTACGCTTTAATGGAAACTTCACTTTGGTTTTAAAAACTTATTTCTCTTTTGGAGGGTAAACAGAGGGTTTGCTTGCCTAATGCTGAGCTCAATGCCCAGCAGAACGGTCTTCAATGCAGGTAGCCTAGCACGTTGTCCCCGTATGTTCAGAATGGTGATGTGGGTCTGTGTACAGACACATCGCCAAACGGGACTGGCAAAGGATGTCCCTTCGTGGCTGATTAAGTCGACTTTCACGGGTGGAGGAGCTGCTAGACAGACTACGGTTTGAAGGGCAGGATGACGTTTGTTCCAGGGAGACGGGGTTACTCTGGCAGAAAATGGCCGCTCATAGTGAAGCGGGCGTCAGTGAAACACGACGCTGGCACTAGTGATTAGGCCGCACCAAGTTGCCTCAGTGATGGCACCTTGCAGAACAGTCCGATTCAGACTTACATGGGACTGTACACTTTGGCGACAGTGGTGTTTGTATGCCTATGTTCAACCATATATTCATCAAGTGTTCGAGACACAGTCATTCCATGGAACACAATTTTTTTTGATAGAAATGGTACCTGGTGTCGTCAGTCGCCTTGTATTGAAGTATCGGATAATTGAGTCACCCAGCAAGCACAGCTTATTGCCATTGTCTAAGATAGACAGGCGTGAAAGTGACAGCGGCAGGTGATAGGACAGAAGAATTTTGAAGAATTGGTTTACTAGTCAACTGAAGAATGAATTGTTGCTGAACTGACAGGTGCTGAAACTGAGGTCATATTTCACTTTAGAATTTCTTATATACCATTGGAAACAAATGGAAATAGTTAACATCTAACTACTTTCAAGGTAGTTTCAATCCACAGGAGAATCGATTTGCCGGTTGGAATTTGAGAATCTTCAAAAGGTCCACTGCAGAAAAGTCTGTCTAGGTTGAAGATTAGATTTTTTGGTATTAATCTTTAGATGTCAATTTCAAGATTGAAGAGATGACAACTGAGGATTTATCTGAGAAGATTTCCTTCTGCAAGCCATCCAGCTGTTATTTCTAAATGACGCATTAGTTTCAAGGTGATGTTACAGATGATCTGACATTGACGGGTAGCATTTGGCGACAACCAGCTTCCAGAAAGTGGTGCCACTGGTGACCTGATTCTAGACGAGGGTCACATGATTGTAAGCATAAGATGTAATATTAAGCAGAGGGAGTCACAGACTGTGAAAGAGGAACAAGCTCACTGGGCAGGGTGAGGATGATGAAAAAAGGTCCACAGGCGCAGTGTGCGTTGAAGTAGAAAGTTGAAGTAGGCCGCATGAAACATATGGCTAGAGATTACAAATGTCACGACCAGACAAGACAGTTGGTGAAGAAGTAGGCGTAGCTATAAACTGCTTATGACAGATCAGCGCGAGACAGGTGTAGGCATGAGACTGATTAGTGGATCAACAATTTCAGTGGGAAAAGGGGATCAAGTGAGTATGCCAAGAGGAGGAGGGAGTTGCCACTGCTGCAACTGGATGAGACTGACTGACCTATTCAGGACTAATGGAGCCCATGTGTCAGTGGTCAGCAGGGACTGAGAACCTGGGGTGGTAGGAGATCAGTGGTAGCCGAGCGAGTAGATCGTTGTACCCTCCGCAAGTAAGAGGCATGGACTCTATGGCTTATGAAAGCTGCCTCTGTGTCTGTCTTTGGTCGCGTACAGACCGTCTCAACCAAGGTCCTTCATTCCTATAAAATCCCGTCACTCGACCCATGGGTGCAGTACAGCTATATCCGATCCCCTTGGACCATGAAGCCAGTTGTATAGTGTGAATAATAAACGCGTTATTTTAAGTCTCTGTCAGAAGTGTAAAATATAGTCACTTTCTGTCAAAGCAAGGCGGTCAGGTTAGATAGGGGAGTTTTATTGCTTAATTGATGAAAATTCCTCTTCTTAGAATGAAGGCAGATCGTTTTTGTGCCACCTGATTGTCAGTGTGTACCTTTGCCAGGTGACGTCTAAATCCGGATAATTTGAATTTGCCCCAGTACCGCGAGGAGGTTTCTTCTCCATCAGACCCAGCACCCGTCAGGAGTGTAAAATGTGACTTATCAGGTATCGGGTCCAGGAGTTCTTATTAAATCTGTGAACGCGCATGAAGAGCGTCTGTGACATTCGCGTATTATGAAGGACTTAGTCAATAACGAACAGAAAATCCATTATAAACAGCTAGAAGAACACAGCTGGCGTCTGTCTAAAATACCACATGCATTGCACGTCACGTGCAATCGTCACAAAGGAAACACAGTCAAAAAGAAACATCTATCTTTTATCAAAAGACTGGCAATCACCACATAAGAACAAAAAGTAAACATTTCCATACCAACCACACCAAAATTTTCATAGTCAATTTAATGTTACAAAGAAGTAACACACTGTTGATGAATTTGTCTTCTAAAAAATTTTTTATTTTTAAAGTTTAGGAAAAGTACTTAACTACCATTTTTCATGAACACATCTATCTGAGGAAGGAAACGAATTCTGAAGTCTATCAGTACTTACCAGACAGACAAAAACAAAAACCAAATCAAATTTATAAGATTAAAAAGCATAATTTGAGAATATAAATCTTTACACACAGACAACTCGGAAAATAGGAAATAGTTTTTGCCTGGTGGCAAGAATTACTCAGACAAAACGTGTCACAACCCAGTTATAAAAAATAATTACAAACACAGCACAATCCGATAACATATCCACTCTGTTCAGCCATCTTGGAACAACCTGGAAGAAGAAAGAAAAAAAATGGCGAGAGAAGAAAAGAAATGTGAAGAAGAATAAAAGAAGAAGAATAAGATGAGTTGTGCGAAGAATGAGAAGAATAAGAATTTATGGGCCCGAAAAAAAAGAGAAGAAAGAAGAAGAAGTAGAAGAAGAAGAATTGCGGAAGAACATTGAATAGACAAGAGAAGAAGAAGAAGAAGATAATGCGAAGAAGACGATGTACAAGGAAGAAGTAGAATTGCAAAGAAGAAGATGCAAAGAAGAAGCAGAATGTGAAATAAATTGCGAAGAAGAAGAATTGCGAAGAGAATTGCAAAGAAGAAAAGGAAAAAGTAATAAGAGATCAGGAAAGAGAAAAAACAAGAATTGTGCGAAGGAGAAAAGACGAATTGCGAAGAAGAAAAAGGAATAAGAAGAAGAAAATTCATTGCAAAGAAGTAGAAGAAGAGTTAGCCAACGAAAGAGAAGAAGAAATCAAATGATTAAAAATACGAAAAAGAGGAAAAAGGAAGAAGTAAGAAGCAAGAGAAGAAGAAGAGAATAGTGAAGAATTCCAAAAAGAGAAGAAGAAATAGCGAGAGGAGAAGAAGAATGCAAAGAAGAAGAAGAATTGCAAAGAAGAAAGAAGAGGAAAATAAGAATATTCGAAGAGCATCTACGAAGAAGAAGCATTGCAAAGTGAAATTACAAGAATTGCAAAGAAGAAGAAAGAGAGAAGAAGAAGAAGGAAGAAAGACGAAAGAAAGAAGAATTAAGAAGAAGAAAAAGGAAGAATTGTTCAAAAAAAAGAACCGAGGAAGAAGACTATGGGAAAGAATTGCGAAGAAGAACAATAATAAGGAACAAGAAGAGGATTTGCAATAGAAAAGCAGAATTGCGAAGAATAGATTGTTGAAGAATGGAAAGAAGAATTGCATCAGATAAGAAGGAAGAAGTGTGGAAGAATGTGCGAAGTAGAAGAAAAATTGCGAAGGTAAGAAGAAGAAAAAGGAATTTGCGAGAAGAGGAAGAATTGTGGCAAGAAGAAGAAGAAGAAGAAGAAATTGTAAAGAAATAATAAGGAAAATTGTGAAGAATAAGAATTGTAAAGAGAAGAAGTAGAAGAATTGCAAAGGAGAAGAAGAATAAATTGCAAAGAAGTAAAATAATTGCTATAGAAGAAAAAAACAAAATAGAAAGAATTGCGTAAGAATAAAGAAATAAGAAGAGGAGAAAGAGAAATTGGCGAATAAGAAGAAGAATTGGGTCGAAAGAAGAAGAATTCTTAAGAAGAAAAATTTGCAAGAAGAATGAATGCAAAGAATGTGCTAAGAAGAAGAAGAAACAGAAGAAATGCGAAGCAAAAGAAGAAATGCGAGAGAAGAAGAAAAGGAGGGGGAATTGCGAGAAGAACAAAGCGAAGAATTGCGAAAAAGAAAGAGAATAAGAAAACGAATTGCGAAGATTTGCAAAGATAATTAGCGAGGGGAAGAAGTTGCAAGCGAAAAAAAAGAATAAAAATTGCGACGAAGAATAAGAAGAAGTGTGATGAAGAAATTGTGAAATATTGCAAAAATTGCGATAGAGAAGAATGAAGAAGGTAAAGATATTGCAAAGAAGAAAAGAAAAAGAACCATAACAATGTGAAAAGAAGAAATTGCGAAGAAGAAAAATTTGCAAAGACGAAGAATTGTTCAAAGTCAATTGATCAAAGAAAAAAAATAAGAATTATTAAGAAGAATAATTGGCTAAAATAAAAAGAAGGAGAATTGCCGCAAACAAAAGTAGAAGAATTGCGAAAAAGAAAGAGAAGTGTTGAGAGACGATATGATGAAGAAATTGCAAAGAACAATTGTTGAAGAAATTTGCTAATGAATTGCGAAGAAGTAAAAAAAGAAGAAAAAGAAAGAAGTAAGAAGAATTGCGAAGGAAGAAATAGAAGAAGAAATGCGACGAAGAAGAAAGAAAAAGTGTGAAGAAGAAGAATTGTGAAGTAATTGTGAAGATTGTGAAGAAGAATAGCTAAGCAAGAAGAAAAAGTAATTTCGAAGAAGAGCGAGAAGAAAAAGAAGTACATAAACATGTGAAGAAGAAGTATTGCGAACGAAGAAGGAAGAAGAAGAAGAAGAAGGAAGAAGAAGGAAGAAGAAGAAGAAGAAGAGAAGAAGAAGAAGAAGAATAAGAAGAAGAAGAAGAAGGAATAAGAATTGCAGGACAAGAACAAGATAGAAAAAAGGCAAAAGGAATTGAGAGAAGAAGAATAAGAAGAAAAGAGAAGAATTGCGAATAAGAAGAAAGAATTGAGAATAAGTAAGGAAAGAAAAAAAACGTAAAAAAGAAAAGAAGAATTCTGAAGATAAAGAAATTCCGAAGAATATCCTTCAAGAAGAAGAATAAGGAAGAAGAAGAAGAATATAGAAGAATATAAGAAGAATGAGAAGAAGAAAGAAAGAAGAAGAAGGAGATAAGAAGAAGAAGTAATAAGAGCAGGAAGAAGAAAAATTTGCGAATGAAGAAGATGATATTGCGAAGAAAAAGAATGTGAAGAAGGAGATTGCGAAGAATTGCAAAGAATTGCAAAGATATGCGACTAGAAGAAGAACAGCATTGCGGAAAAACAAAGAAGAAAGAATTGCGAAGTATTTCAAGAAAAGAATAAGAAAGAAAGAAGAAGGAAGAGAGAAGAAAAGTAAAGAAGAAGAAGAGAAGAAGTAAGAAAATAAAAGAAGTTGAGAGAAGAAGAAGAAGAAGAATTGCAATGAAGAATAGCGATGAAGTAGTGCAGAGAAAAGGGAGAACAATTGCAAAGTAAGAATGAAGAAGATAAAAGAGAATAAGAGAAGAATGAGGAAGAATAACGAAGAGAAGAAATAGATGAATTCCGCATAAGAGCGATTGCGACGAACATAGAATATGCGAAGAAGACGAAGAAGAATTGCGAAAAAGAAGAAAAATGCGAGTAAGATTTTGCCAACTACGAGAAGAGAAAAGCAAAGAAGAAGAAGAAAAAAAGAATTGCGAAGAAGAAAGAATCGCAAAGAATAGTCGAAGATGAGAAGAAAGAATTGCAAAGAAATAAGAAGAATGAATTTGCAAAAGAAGAATAAAAAGAAGAAGATTTGCAAGAAAATAAGAAGAATTACGAGGAAGAATTGCGAAAAAAAGAAGAAAAGTAGAAGAAGAAGGAGAGGAGAAGAATAGCGAAGAAAATGAATTGCAAAAGAAAAGAAAAAAAGTAAGAAGGATGGAAGAAGAATTGCAGAAGAAAAAGAAAAAGAATTGTGAAGAAAGAAGAATTGCAAAGAGAGAGAAAAAAAGAATTCGAAGAAGAAGTAAGAAATTGCGAAGAAAAAAAGAAAGAATTGGAAGAAAATCAAGAGGTAAAAAAACGAAAAGAAGAATGAAGAATTTCCTAATTAAATAATTCCGAAAGAATTTTATGAAGGGAGAATAATAGCGATGAATTACAAAGGAAGAAGAAGGAAGAAGAATTTGCGAACAAGAAGAAGTGAATATTGCAAAGAACAAGAAGAAGGAAGAATTGCTAAGAAGAAGAAGAATTGCTAAAAGGAATTGCGAAGAAAGAAGAAGAAGAAAAGAAGAGAAAGAAGAAGAAGAGAGAAGAAGAAGAAGAAGAAGAAGAAGAATTGGAATGAAAAATATGCGAATGAAGATTAAGAACACCAACAATTGGTCAAGAGAAAAAAAGACAAAAGAGAAGTAGAAAAAGAAGAAAAGAGAATTGCGAGAAGTAAGTAGAAGAAGAATAGCGAAGAAGAGAATTGTAAAGAAAATGAATAGTGCAAAGAAGCAGAACTGCTAAAGAAGAGTGGTAGAGGAAGAAATTGTAAAGAAGTGAAGAAGAAGAATGCAATGAAGAAGTAAAAAATTGATGAGAAAAGGAATTGCGATGCAAGAAAAAGGAAGACAACTCAGAGAGAAGAATAGAAGAAAACCAACGAAAAGCAAGAAGAATGCAAAAATAATAAGAATGACGAAGAAAGTAATATAGGAGCGCGAGCGAAGAAGAAGAATGAGAGAAAGAAGAAAAGAAAAGAAATTGCGAAGATGAAGAATTTTCAAGAAGAATAGTGAGAATAATGTCAAAAAAGCAAGAAGGAAGACGAAGAAGGAAGTAAGGAAGATCAAAGAAGAAGAAGAAAAGAAGAATAAAAGAAGAAGAAGAAGAAGAAGAAGAGAAAAAGAAAGAAGAAGAAGATAAGAAGAAGAAGAAGAAAAGATTGCTAAAGTTATGAAGAATTGCAAAGAAGTAATAATGAAAATTGCAAAGAAATTAGGGCAAAGAATTGAAGAGAAGAATAAGAAGGAAGAAAAGAAGAAAGAAGAAGAAAAGGCAAGGAGAAGTAAGAAGAAAGAAGAAGAAGAAAATGCAGAGTAGCAAGAGCAAGAAAAGTTTGGTGAAGTATAATAGAATTGTGAAGGGAAGAATACAAAGAAAAGGAATTGCGAGGATTTGGAAGGAAGAAGAAGAAGATAGAAGTAAGCAATTATTGCGAAGAAGAAGAAATTGGCAAAGAAAAAAAGAAAAAGAAAATGTAAGAGAAGAAGGTAAGGAAGAAGAAGATAGAAGAATAAGAAGAAGAAGTAAGAAGAAGAAGAAGAAGAAGAAGATGAGAGCAAATAGGATTTGTAAAAATGAAATGAGAAGAAGAAGAGAAGAAAGAAGGAAGGAGAACAATATCAAAACAAGACAAGAACGAAGAAACAAGAAACGAAGAAGCAAAGAATCAAAAGAAGACAAGATAGAATTGTGAAGTGAAGAAGAATTTGCGAGATGAAGAAGAAGAATTGCGAAGAAGGAAGAAAAAGAATTGCGAAGAAGAAAAAAGAAATGTTGACTGAAGAAAAAGAAGAAGAAAGAAAGAAGAGGTGCGAAGAAGAGAAGAAGGTAAGAAATGCGAAAAAGAAAGAGAAGTGATGACGAGAAGTGAAAAAGGAAGAATGAAGAAGAAGAAGTGAGAGAAGAAAGAAGAAGAAGAGAGGAATGAAGAAGAAGAAAAGCAAAGGATAGAAGAAGAAGAAGAAGAATAATAATGTAGAAGATGAAAATGGGCAGAGAGCAAGGAGCAAGAAAATTGTGGAAGGAGAAGAATTTGTGGTGAAGGGGAAAATTACATAAAGAAAAAGAATTGCGAGAATTTGGATAAAGAATTAAGAAAAGATGAAGAACAATTTGCGAAGAAAGAAAAGAATTGCAAAAGAGAAAAGAAAAAGAAATGTGAAGAAGAAGAAGAGAAAAAGAAGAAGAAAGATGATAAAAAAGAAGTGAGTAAGAAGAAGAAAAGAAGAAGAAGGAAGATTGTGAAGAAGAAGAATATGCGAAGAAATGAAGAATTACAGAAAAGAATAGGCGAGGAATATTTTCTATGAAGGAAGAGAAAGAAGATAGAAGAAGAGATTGCCGAAGTGAAGAAGAAGAACATTGCAAAGAGAAAAATAAAAGAAATGTGAATGAAGAAGAAGAAAAAGAGATAAGAAGAAGGATGAAAGAGAAGTGAGAAGGGAAAATGAAGGGAAAAGGAGATGAAAGAAGAAGAAAAAGAAGAAGAAGAAAAGAAAAGAAGAAGAAGAAGAAGAAGAAGAAGAATTGTGAAGAAGAGATTGAGAAGATGAAAAAGAAATTGCGAAGACAAGACAAGAATTGCGAAGGGAAGAGAAAAAAAGAATTGTGATCGAAGTAAAAAGAATGAAGAAGAATAAGGAAGATTGCGAAGAAGGATAAGAAGAAGAGGTGTGCTAAAAGAGAAGAGAGAAGAAGAACAAGAAGAAGAAGAAGGAGCAAGAAGAAGAAATTTTGGCTAAGGAAGAATTGAAAAGAACAAATGAATAAGAAGAATGAAGAGATATGCGAAGAAGACGAGGAAGAAGAAGTAGAATTCAAAGAAGAATTGCATAAGAAGAATAAGAAGAATTGTGCAAGAAAAATGTGCAAAGAATGGAAAAAATATAAATGCGAGTTAGAATTGCACAAAAGAAGGAAAAGTGCGAAGAATTGCAAAGGAACGAATGAAGGAAATTGGAACATAGAAGGAATCAAGGAGGGAAAAATAAGATGATCAGAAATTGAGAAGAAGAAGAATTTTTTTGCGAGAAGACGAGAAAAGAGATAGACAGGAAAAATCATTGAAAAAAAAAAGAAAAAAAAAATTCAAAGAGTAGAATATAAAGAGTTCAAGTAACGAAAAGAAAAATGTCAATGTATGCAAAGTAGGAAAAAAGAGCAATGAAGAAGAAAAAGATAGATGAAAAGAAGAGAAGATAGATAGAATTGAAGAAGAAAAGAAGAAGAAGGAAGAAGAAGAATGAATGATTCAAGAAGGAGAAGATAGGAGAGAAGGAAGAAAGAGAAATAATAGAAGGAATAATTGGAGAATATTAAGGAATTGTGAGAGAATTTCCAAAGAAGAGAGAAGAATGCGTAAGACAGGAGAAAATTACAAAAAAGAATATGAAGGAAGGAAGAAGAATTTGTAGAAAGGAGAAGAATATATTACGAAGAAGAGAATATTGCAAAGGATTGCGAAGAATGCAAACAAGAAGAAAGAATTAAAAAGAAGAAGAAAGAAGAAGAAGAAGGAATATGTAAAAAAAAAAAGAGAGAAGAAGACTTGTCGAGGGAAAAGAAGAAGAAAATTGCGAAGAGAACAAGAAGAAGAACAAGAAGTAAGATTTGCAAGAAGAAGCAGAACTGCGAAGAAGAATTGTGAAGAATTGCAAAGAAGAATGCGAAAAGAAAAAGAAGAAGATGTGGAAGATTGCGAAGAAGAAGAAAAATTGCGAATAAGAAAAGAAAAGGAATTGCGAAGAAGAAGAAGAATTTGTGAAGAAGAAGAAGAAGAAATGTGAAGAAGAAGAAGGAAAATTGTGAAGAATAGAATTGTAAAGAAGAAGAAGTAGAAGAATTGCAAAGGAGAAGAAGAAGAACTGCAAAAAAGAAAAAGAATTGCTAAGAAGAAAAAAACAAAATAGAAGAATTGCGAAGAAGAAAGAGAATGGTGAAGAAAAATTGCGAAGAAGACGAAAAAGAATTGCAAAGAAAAAGAATTGCGAAGAAGAATTGCAAAGACGAGAAGAAATGTAAAAAAGAAGAATTATGAAGAAGAAAAAGAAGAAGAACAAGAACAAGAATAGGAATTCAAAGAATAAGGAGCAGAGGAATTGCGAAGAATTGCGAAGAATTGCAAAGGAGAATTGTGAAGAAGAAATGGGATGAAGAAGAAGAAAAAAGGAAGAAGAAGAAGAAGAAGAAGAAAGAAGAAGAATTGCGAAGAAGAATTGCGATAAAGGGAAAAATGAAGAAGAATTGTGAAGAAGAAAAAAAAGAAAAAGATGAATAAGAAGAAGGAGAAGAGTAGTGAATAAGTAGTGAAGAAGAAGAATTGTAAAGAAGAAGAATTGCTAAGAACAAAATCTGAAAAGAAGAAGAAGAAGAAAATGCGAAGAAGAATTGCAAAGAAGAATTGCAAAGAAGGAAAAAAAGAAGAAAAAAAGAAGAAGAAATTTCGACGAAGAAGAAGGAGAAAATTGCAAAGAAGAAAAGTAGACTTGCAAAGAAGAAGAAGAAGAAGAAGGAAAAGAGGAAGAAGGAAATGATGAAGAATTGCAAAGAATTCCAAAGAAGAAGAATTGTGAAGACGAAAAATTGCGAAGAAGAAGAAGAATTGCAAAGAAGAAGAAGAAGAAGGAATGCGAAGAACAAGAACAAGAAGACCTGCAAAGAAGAAGAAGAAGAAGAAATGCAAAGAACGAGAACAAGAAGAATTGCGAAAATAAGAAGAATAGCGTAGAAGAAGAATTGCAAAATAGACAAAGAAGATGAATTGCGAAGAAAAAGAATTGCAAAGAAAAATAAGAAAAAGAATTCTGAAGAAGAAGGAGAATTGCGAAGAAAAATTTGCGAAGAATAATAATAAGAAGAAGAAGAATTGCTAAGAAGAAAAAAAAAAGAATGCAAAGAAGAAAAAAAGAAGAAGAAGAAGAAGAATTGCGAAAAACAAAGAAGAAATGTAAAAGAAGAATTGGAAGAAGAAGAAAACGAAGAAGAAAAAGAATAGAATTTAAAGAAGAAGGAGCAAAAGAATTGCGAAGAATTGCGAAAAAATTGCGAAGAGAAGAAGAATAGCAAAGAAGAAGAATTGCAAAAAAGAAGAAGAAAGAAGAATTGCAAAAAAGAAGAATTGGGAAAAAGAAAAAGAAGAAGTAATTTCATTGTAAAGAAATAGAAGAAGAGTTGCGACGAAAAGAAAAAGGGAATTGCAAAGAGGAAAAAGAAGAAAAGGAAGATGAAGAAGAAGAAAGGAGAAGAAAAAATTGGGAGGATTTAAGAATTGTGAAGAATTGCAAAAAAGAAGAAGAAGAATTACGAAGAAGGAGAAGAAGAATTGCAAAGAAGAAGAATTGCAAAGAAGAAGAAGAATTGTAAAGAAAAAGAAGTTTGGCGAAGAAAAAGAAAGAGGAAAGAAGAAGAATTGCAAAGGTGAAGAACTAAAAAGAAGAAGAATTGAAAACAATTGCGACGAATTACAAAGAAGAAGAAGAAAAAGGGAAGAAGAAGAAGAAGAAGAAAAAGAAGAAGAAGAAAAAGAAGAAAAAGAAGAAGAAGAAAAAGAAGAAATGTAAAAAAGGAGAAAAAAGACTTGCAGAAAAAGAAAAAGAAGGGAAAAAGAACAAAAAGAAAACAAGAGAAGTTTGCAAAAAAAAGCAAATTGCGAAGAAAAATTTGGGGTTTTTGTAAACACGCCCAAGACCGAAATTGAAAGGCCCCCGTCTTTTTTGACAAGGGGTCTCGACTCCATTGACTTCAGGGCTTTGGGGCTGCCCCAATTTGGAAATGGGTTAGGGAAGTGGGGGGGGGAATAATGGTGGCGCATCCCCTCAACTATAATGCCCTATGTCCCCAGTAAGGTTTGATTTAAAACATTCTCTTTTTTTGTAGGACGGGCCCAATTGGGTTTATGTACTGTCGGGAAAAAAAATATCAGCAATGACAATGAAGTGTTGTTAACAGTTTAAATGATGTAATGACGTGAAAAAGACGAAATTTGTGGGGAGGTGAAATGACGATGTTGGAGGAAAAAGATGAAAGAACAAAACAGAAAAAAGGTGTTGGTTTTTTTGGGGAAAATGAGGTAACTAAAAGGGCCCGTGATAGAGACACTAATGAGAAATACGGGTTGGGTAGAGAAGGGAAAAAGGGGGGTCAAGCTCAACTATTATGTTTATCCAAAACGAGAAATTTTGGCCCGTTTCGGTTCGTCTCGAACCAAAAATTGCATATTTTTTTTATAAAAAAACTCACATTTACCTTGCCCCCCATTTTTCCCTACTCTCTACTAAAACTAAAAGTAATCTAATTTATTTTTGAGGGGTAAAATAAAAATTATGGGGAATTTTGCAAAAAACAATATCTTATCAAGAATTTGTCAAGAACTTTATTAACAACTTGCAAAAGTTATTAACAATTATCAATAACTTATCAAGAACTTGTCAAAAATTTTTTAACAACTATAACAATTTATCAAGAACTTGTAAGAACTTTTAACAACTAATCAAAAAATTCCCAAGAACTTATCAAGAACATCAAGAACAAAAACAAAACTTTTAAAAAGAACTTGTAAGAAAAAAAAGCCCCCCTAAACATTTATCAACAATTTATAAACCCAACTTGTCAAGAAAAACAACAATTTTTTTACACAAATTATTGTAAAGATAGAAAACATGAATTGCGACAACTTTTTTTGATGAATCAAGGTTTCATCAAGAAAAAATAACAGTGAGAAAATCTACTGGATAAGAAGAATTTGTACTCTCTTGCTGCTTGTGGTAAAACAAAGCTTCTTGGGAAAACCGAACTAACAGTTGAACGGGTGCAGTTTTTATCACCACAAGCATTTTAAGTATTTTAATGGGTATGAATCTCTTCTTGGAGAAAAAATGGTGAAAACCCGGGCATATTTTATTGGCTAATGCTAAAGAAAACAAGTGGGGTTTTTAAGTGGACTCAGAAGCTGACTTAGCATATGACCTCTACAAGACCCTATTTTGTCTAGAACGCTGGAGAAAATTGGCTGTATATGTATTCCTTTTTGGCTCTCTGTTAGCACCAGTAGCTGCTAGAAAATTAACATTAAAACATATAAAATTTAACCACAAGAGAAAGATGGAGGAACAGAAACATCCACAAAACCCAACGGAAGCACAGGAGGATGCAAGAACCAAGAGAACCCTCCCTTTCAAAGTGACTCTGAAACAAAGAAACCCGGGGGAGGTTAAGCCGGCAAGAGGTTAGCGAATGGAATCGCAGGAAAAAAATTTAGAAACCCAAGCAAAGCAAAGATCTTATCTGGAAAAATTAGAAAAAAAGGCTAAGAAACACAAAAAAAAAGGACACAGCCCCCCAAAAACAAACATTCAGCTTACTTAATTTTGGGTAAACAGCTATGGGAATTGGGTTATACACCCAAAAGAGTATGAGCAACAAGAAAACCAGCAAGAAAGAACGCAGCAAAAAAAAAAGCCAAAACCCCAAAACCACAGCCACCCCCTTGCAAAGAACCCTGACAACGATCCATTCAAATTTTATAGATAAAAATAAATAATTTATTTAAGTAGAAATATGAGTACACAAAAGACTGCGTAAATTTGGTCCCCCACGCTGCCGTTTTTGGGCAGTTTTTAGTGTAGGCTTACTATGTTGGGAAAAAGAGTCTTCTAAAAATGAGGCCTGCTGATTTGGGAAAACAGATTTGAAGACAGCCAAGCTATTTTGGGGTTGAAAACAGCTCCTTTGCTACAAAACTTCTGGTAAAGAGGGAATCATTCCAGAAAAAATTATCCTAAAAGAAAATGGCTTCTTTAGGATGAGGTTTTGGTGGTGTTTTTAAAGCCTTCTTTACGCAGAATATTGTTTTCTAAATTTTTAACAGACGAAGAAAGGAAGAGACAGATAAAGCAAAAAACAACAAAAACAGGCCCGGGAGAATACGAAAGACAAAGAATTGTTTTAATGACTTTATAATAAAAAACTTCGTAAAAAGGACATGCGCAAAAACATTTTCTGATGTTGACGGGGCAATAAAAGAGTACACTTTGTGACAGGAAAACAAAACCCCTATTAAAAAGCCACAGTTTCGTGTTATTATCAACCCACTGAACCCGAAGACGGCAAATTTGCTTCTTTTGGGGGGGCATACAATATAAACTTTTAGCACAGAAGGGTTTGGAAACCCAAACAGGCAATTTTTTTACTTATTATTTTAGAAAAAATGGATGCAATCTCCTAAGATATAACCCCAAAAAGGGTACTGGAAAGGCAGGAGTATTAATAAATGACATTGCGCGGGGAGTAAGTTCCGAAGTAGCAAAGAAGGGCGTCAAACAAAAATAGGGCAGATCTATTCCCTGCCCCAAAGGCGCTTTAAATAGCCCCCTTCACACATGACCCAATGTACTCACCAAATAGACCTTTTAATTACCCAGGGACACATCAGAAAAAAGAGGTAAAGTTGCTTTCTTGTGGACGTAGTTTGGGTATAAGATGCAACCCCTTATGAAAAGGTCCCCACCGCAACCAGTTGCTTTGCAAGAAATCTATGTCGGGGCCCACTAAAATCCCCCAGACTTATTCGTGCGATGATGGTAAAGATTTTTTAAAGGGCTTTTAATCATTGTTCAAAAGCAGGAGTGCAAAAAAAAGAGGTATCCCAGGTCCCACAGATTCAACCCCTGGGTTGAAGTTTTAAAACAAGCTGTTAGCAAAAAGGGGGACTGTTTGCATATCATACCCCCAAAAAAACATGACCCCGGGCACACGAAATACAGGGGGGAGAAGACTCCCGCATTTTGAGGCAATGAACTTGAGAAAACTAAAGCCCGGGGTTTTAAAAACCTGGGGACGCTATCAAAAAAAACAATACGCAGACACCAAAACAAACCTTCAAACAACCCTAATCCCCTTGGGAAGAAACTGAGATATCTGTATGTTGGAGAGCTGAAGCCGCGACAGTCCAACGAAAAAAGATATCTGGAGCATAGACATTTATGAAATAAAAAAAGTTGGGGAAGGATCCTTATTTATTATTTGTCATTCCCTGCCCCACAGCGAGCTTTTGTTAGAGAAAATGCACAGTCCACCAAAATACTGCCCCCCTTTCGTAAGGTGGCTACTTTTCACAGAAAAAGGCTGTTGGCTCATCTAACTGTTTTTTGTTACTAAAATTTTAGGGAACTCTTTGATAATACGAAGTGGGTTGGGGACACCCTCATCATCAAAACACTCCTAGAATATTTTTTTAGCCCCTCTTTTTTTGTCCCAGATCAAGTTTTATTTCTACTTGTCCCCAAATCTCGAATGTCAACTGTAAAAGCAGAAAAAGTGGCTTTGTACCACTACCATGTATTTGATAAAGAGTAAACAATCCATTGTGGTTTTAAATCCAAATTTTTAATCGTAAAAAATGTTTAAAAAAATTAAAATTAATTAATATTTGTTCCCCGTGCCCCAAGGCTATGATGCTCTGGTGAAGAATATACTCGTTTGTGTCCTGCCAAAATCAATGTCTTTTTTCTAACCACATTGTGTTGATTGGGTGCAGGTTAGCAGAGCTTTGGGTTGTATGTGAATACTCCCCTTAAAGGAGCCTGTTGTAGTTTCAGACTGATGTTTTTTTTAACCTTTTCCAACACTTTTGTTTTTTTTAAAACACCTGTTGGTTGAAAACGCTATACATTTTGGCCTAACCAACTATTTTTTGTAATAGTGCCGTTCATCTCATCCTTTTCTTCCCAATAATTTTTTTGTTTATGATAAATGCAAGGGACTGTCTTTTGGTAATCACAGGGGTCATCCCATGCCTTGACCCCACGCTACGCCCTTACAAGGTTTTTTGTTTAAATTTCTGGGGAAGTCTTGGATGAAAGAGTTGTGTCTGGTAAAAGCCCCTTAAAGCGGATGTTTAGGCTTGAAGAAATAACAAAACCCACATCAAACTTTGACAGTCCCCACAAAAACCCAATGAATATGGTTGTCAGTTTAACCTGCAATTTTTCTCTGATAAAGACTGTAGAAATTGCCTTATTTTTGATAGCTTGGTTTTGATGTTGCTTTAGGCTTCGTTTTTTTTGGGACTAATCTAACATCTTTTCTTTTGTGTGGGTTCTCCATTGTTTTCCCAAAAGCAGCTATTGTCAGAGCTTGAAGTAATCCTTTTCTGATGCACGGTTGCCTTCTTCTAGATCAGGTTCTTCATATTTGGGTTTCAGAATTGCTCTTGGTCAAACACAATGAAGATGAACACAGTAAAAAATTAAACCCCATGCCTTAGGTAAACTGTAGCAGTCTGTAGTGCAAAATACTTGCTCTTGTCATTTAATTTTGGTACAAGTTTTGGGCGGTTTTTTTTTGGAGAGTTTTGGCCTTTCTGCAGCTTTGGGTAGTCATTGTGGGCATCAGTTTCTGGGGAAGCAAATCTATTCTAAGATAACCAGTGCTTGAAGGCACCATTTGGCAAGTTTTAGATTCATCAACGAAAAAGGACCTAAACAACTAAAATTTTCTTAGTGGTAGTGATACACATCCCCCATCCATCAGATTGTTTGCGTAAAAGTACATGATGTAGTTAAAAGCTTGCTAGGTCATGTCTTTAAAATTTTTGTTTGGCCTTACAGAAAATTGGCGATGCATACTGATCACCACGCAGACCACCCCAAAACTTTTGGGCTTGGAGGTCAGAAAACAAATCAATCTGCACCAGTAAATTCAAAAAAGCACCCCAAGAATTCCTGTTGTTTAAAAATTAGTGGTGGGTCTAGCCCCTAATTTTTATCCCTTTTTTCTGATTTCTCAAAGCATCAAAGAAACAGCCGAAAGTAGATACGACAGGGTAATCCCCCATCGCCCGACACTGCATTTTTTGCCACCCACTGAGCATGATGATAGCATCTCATGATTCCTTTACCCGTCGTTGCTGAAAATGTTCTTTTGGCGGCAGCCTTCTTCTCAAAGCTTTCCCATGAATCCTGTCCCGAAAGGATGACCCTTTCGCAGAGCTTTGTTCGAAGTATTTTTCTGAAATTTGAGAAAGTACCAGTGATAAGAAAAGGGACTCTAGAGACCCCATAGATGTTGTGCGAATCAAAAAAGGGACAGGTATTCAGTGAAAAAATTTCAGGTACTTCTCTGATGATGAGCAATGCAGTAACCCTTATACTCATCAGTTTACTCCCTGCAAAATTGGGTGTGAGTGAAACCCTTAGATTGTGGACGAAGACTGGCAGCTTCCATGTTTTGGGATCTACTTTTAGTTGTAATTACACTTCATGGCTGCTCCAGAAATTTACCACGAGGGTCATATCTCTGACTGTGAGCTGTCTCCCAGGGTTTACCAAAAATCCACAATTTTGTGGAAAAGCATATGTTCCTGGTCTTCTTCTGAATAATGATCTTTGTAGGTTTAGCATTGGTTTTGGGTTATGATTCGCTTTCAGGGTTTTCAAAAAAAAGCTTAGGGTCGGCCTCTATACAAAACTGGTTGGTGTGCACCATTGTTTAAACAAAAAAAAGCAAAGGAACAATTTGATTTTTATGAGTAAGTGTTTTAGGCACTTTTTCCCGGGCGGGCCCTTGGTATGGCCCAATGATGACTCAAAGTCGGCATCACACATAGGACTCTTTTGTGGGTTTTTTTTATTTTTAAAATCACCTTGCTTCCTGGTTTTTGGTGTTACAATTAGTGTTTGCCTGGGTCTCACTCTTAAAAGTTTCTGTGTTTGTCTGCTGCCTGAAAAAGATGGTAAACAAACCCAAGCATCGTCTGCAAAACTCTTTTTTTTCCCTTTTTTGTTTTGTGCAATGTTATCATTGTTTTAATGAGTTTTAAAATTAAAACTGTTTATTCTAAGAGGTCTACATGGTTTTTTAAGGATTCCCTATTGTGGGAGACCTTTTGAGATCCAAGTGGTCTTGCCCACAAAATATTCTCCTCATTTCCCGGTGTAAACATTCACATGATGGGGGGGTTTAGTTCCCTCAAATTTGTCAATGTCCCCAAAAAACGCCCAGGAAAGTCAATCCCGGAAAAGACAAGCTTGTTAAAATGTTATGAAATTTAAAAACCTCCGCATTCTTTTTACTGAAAAAGTTTGGGGGGCCCACACACACCACTAAAACACTTGTCATTTTTGTTTGAATGTCAGCACAGCTCGTTTGCTAAAACTCAGGGGAAGGGAATTAATTTTCTACCAAAACAATGGATAAAACTTTGTTTTTTGTTCATGCGAAAAAACCTTACCAATGTCCATCCTGATCCCCTCTTTCTTCTGTTTTGCGAAAATTCGAATTTGGCATATTCATCTGCCCTGTTGTTTGACCCTTTCAAAGGGTTAAATGTTGTTGTGTTGTTGCACATGAACAGTTAATTTTTTCGTCTTTTTTTTGCTGTGTTGTATAAAATTTCCCAAAACCAAAATGCCCTTTTACGGGGGTTCGTTTTTATCTTGTCTGGTATTTGTGCGATTGTTGAATGTTTGTACCACGTTTTGTGGTTGGTGATATTAGTCTTTGTCTAAACATTTGCCCACTAGCCTCAACTAAAATCTCTAACTCAATAGTAAAAAAAAAAATTAATTAATTAAAAAATTGTTTCTTGTTTTTTTGTTTTTGTAGGGTAGAAGCGTGAATCTACCACAGGTAATTTTGCCCCAAAATAGATACTCAGTGATATTGTCCGGCCCAAGCAGAAACCTTTTTTTTTTATTCCCTTTTTTTTTTTTAAGTCAATGCCACGGGTTTTTGCTTTGGTTCTTTGTTCTGGGGTCGAACTTTGACGCTTGTAGTCATCGTAGCACCCCTGAAGACGCTTGAACTCCTCTTCGGGATTTTGTGGAATCTGTTTAGAGCTTTGCAATAAGAGCCTGAAGGGTTTTTGCTTGGCTAATGTCAAGGAAACCACAGATCATTTTTTTTTAGTTTACCAAAACCCTTCTCAAAAAGACTGATGTAAAAATAAACGGGCTCCTGCTTTTTATTTAAACGAGCCCAATGTATAGATGCGGAGAGAAATTCCAGTACCAAGAGAGAATGCCTTTTCCCCGCTGGGCTGTGGGACAGTGTTGCTGTACCTTAGTAATAGAGCTAAACACAGAAAATGTATCTTATCCCCTGCTTTTGTTACTTTCTAGTTGTGCTCAATGTCATGCTGCATCTGTGTAAAGTTTGCAAACGAAAGGTTTTTAGCATTTCATTAAGAGGTTTGGGGTCGGGCATAGGAATTTTGGATTTTAGCAGTCTCCTTTTTTTTTATACTGTTTTAAAAAAAAGTGTGTAATTTTTTTTGGGATTCATTCAGTAAATCTTTTATTTATTTCGGGGGTCAACATCTGGTAAGACTGCAAGAGGTCAATGTGGTGTAATTTAGGGATGCTAATGTGTTTGCTGTGGTGGGTCTAGGGAAGTTGACTTTATTATGGGAAAGTTCCTTCAATGTCATTGTCACTGCCGTGTTCCGAATAGCAATAGCAAAAATGGGGCATCAAGTCGAGGTTTTCCGTTAAAAATAATCCCCTCCATAACAAAAAAGAAGCTCTTTCTTCTCTTGCAAAACCCAAAAAAACACAATGTTTACTGGTCATCCAGAGGAAAGTATGGGGGGAACGTAGCAATGTGGTTGATGGTTTTGTCACTGAGTTTTTCATGAAGGGAATAAAAAGGGCCCTTTTCTGTAATGCTATTTTCTCTACTTCTTTTTGCTGGGTGATTGATTGTAATGCAAAGTTTTTGGTCCAATTTTATGGGTTTACGGAAAGTTCTGTCAGGCGCACAGAGAGTGTATGGATAATAAATCAAACTTGATTGCAGTCGAGCTTGGTTTGAAGTGCCATTTTTAGCTTTTTTGTTCTTGAAAAAAAACACTGTAATTTCTTCAGCTTAACATTACAATTTTAAGTTTAGGGAAAACCCAGGGGGTTCTTACTTCTTCTATTGCTGTACGCTTGTAGTATCCATCAGTTGTATATCAAAAGCATAAACTTTACCCAAACTCCCCACCTTCTCAAAACCCTTTTCATCACCAGTCTTTAAGCTCAATAGTTTGGCATGTTTTTGGGCTCTTATTACAGGGCCCCGTGACATGGTTTCATATGATATTTGTTTTTATTATTTTTATTTCTAAAAGTAATAGTAAATTTTTACAGTCAACTGTTCTTTTTTGCTGGCTTTTTGATTTTATACAAGTGTTTCATGGAACCTTCTTTTAGCTTTTGAATTGAAGTGTAGTAAAACTATTGGCAGATTTCACAGTACATTGCCCGTTTGGGAAAGGGTTCTTAGTAGATCAGAAAAGGGAAAGATGAGGAAAAAGCCTTCATCACCACTTGGTTTTGTGTTGTGTTTAATGGACAGGTGTACAAAAAGCAAAGGTTTACGCCAAGTCAATGGGTCTTTACCGACAAAGGGTTTTGTCCTCCCCAAATCTCAAAAAACCAAACCCACTTTCCGGGCATCATTTTAACGCTTGTAATAGAGTCGAAAACCAAACTTTTCTGCAGGGGTTTGCATACTTTAATGTAGATGTTGTAGAGTTTTCTTTAGATGCTTGGGTTGGTTTTTCTGTAAGCCCCGCTGGGCAAGGGGCTCCTTTTCCCGTGAGCAAAAATCATAATAACTTCTTGCACGTAAATTTATTAAACGTCTAGTTTTAGGATCAATTTTTTAACCAGTTGTTGTGCTGTCAAAGTTTTTCCTGAACTTTGAGAACCCCAGCAAAGCAACTGTTTTTTTTTGACAGGGGGTTTTAAAAAAGGAATGGTAGTTTAACAGGGCACCTATTTGGATGTTTTTAGGTTATAAAAAATTTAATTACTATAGAATAATAAGTATAAAAATAAAAAAGATGCAAAATACGGGGTGGGTTCACTATAACCAGAGACCTTTTTACCTTTCTAAGTGTGTTGTGTGTCGGACATTGATCTTCGAAGAAAAAAATTCCCAAAACCCCTGAAATCATACTTAAACCCATCAAAAAGGGAGCCCCCCGCGAAAGTGGGTTTTCTAATCCATACAGTTCTATCAAAACACTTAAACTTTGCTATCCCCTTGTGCAACTACGGGCTGTGGGTGTCATATGGACAAATAACCCCCCAAATTAGTAAAGTTGTGTAAAGGTTTTTTGTGTACTATCGTTAGGGTGTGTTATCTGAGCTGCAGGGCCCCCGCCCCCTGATAGTAAACTTCAATCCCCTTTTAAAATAGGATTAAAATGAAGGGTATGAGGGTTTGCAAAGGTTTAATATTATTCTAAGACTGCTTCAGAAAACACAGGAAAAAATTGGCGGGGGACTCTGTATTTGTGGGGGTGCACAGGAGGTATAACATGACTTGGCCTCCAAATACATCTTTTCACGGTTGCAAGAGTGTTCTTTGGGTTTAATAGAGCAAATGCACATGTATGCATGGGCGACTTTTTTTCTTGATAAGAGTGAAGGTTAACAAGACCAGGATTAAGGGATTATGCTTGGGTTAACCCATGTTGGGGCTTGCTTGGTGCACAGGCACAACAAGATCAAGTATTTTTGGTGCCTGGGTTTGATGACAGAACATTTTTTAGCAAATCTTGAAGCAGTATTAACTCGGGGTTGACTCCACAGATCAAGCTTATCAAGATGTTCTTCATATGCACGGTCTAAGGTAGACTTTGCTTTAAAAGGGCATGATTTTTATACTGCCTTCCCAAAATGCAGTTACAAAAAGGAAAAAATTACAAAAAACAACAACAATATTTTTTTAGTGGGATGATGTGCTGCTTGGAAAAAATGAAAGTGAAAAATAAACATCAGTAGTATCAGTAGAAGTCCCCACAGAAAAAAAGTGTAGAAAATCCGACACAAAAAAAAGGGAAAAGAATACTACCCCCACCACAGAGCAAACAAAAAAAATTTAATTATTCCCCCGTAAAAGACAGCCCCCATAAAATAACGCTTTAAAAATTAAAATTGTTTTAAGCGCCTTGCTTATCTTTATTTTAGAAAGAAGAAACCCAAAAACAAAACCCGTAACCCCATAAAGTTCGGCCCTAAATCCACAAATTTTCCTGCTGTTGATAATAGCCCCTAACAAAAAACCAATTTTACCAGGAAGAGCATTGCCAACTTTGTAGGGTAATTTTTTAAAAGCTCAGCTAATGGCCCAGTTGTTTCTAACCCGCCCGGCCCCGGGGTGCGGAAGGGTTGGGGGTGGTGGCGGGAATGGCTTCCCGTCAGCGCTACACAAGTGTGCTAATAGCGAAACCCCTGCTGTAAATTTTACTAAAAAAGTGTTTTGCCTTGCTGCGAACAGTGTACGGATTTTTCGGCTAATGTTGTGTTTTCATAAAGAATTTTCCGGAAAAGTTTCTTTTTTTTTGTAACCTAAATTTTAGTTGTTGTTGTTATGGTTTTAAAACCTTAATCTTGCTTGGGTTTATCTTGCAGTTTTTTTAGAGCTGTGTGATTCTTTTTTTTAATTCCTGGTCAAGATTTGCTCGTTGTTTGTAGCTTCTTTTTTTTATTTTAAAGCGTGAGTCTACATCCCTACTTTGCAATTTATTTATCAGTTCGCCCCTTTAAAACTTGTAGGCTTATTTAGACCCCTTATTTCTCGCATGGGGGGGGTTGATCTTTTTTGTTTTTAGTGCTGTGTCTTCGCTGTTGTGTGAAGTAGTTTTCCAAACCTAAATAGTTTCAGTTGTTGTGTTTGCCGACTGGCTGGTTTAAATGGTGATTTCAATGTTTGTTTGGGAGGTTTTGTTTAGCATTTTGTGTTTGCAACAGTTGTGTTTTTAAATTTAGGGGTAGAGTGTTATTAATACCTAGTTTTCTCTGTAGTGCAATGCTTTGCTTTGCTAAGTGTATTCTTTGCTAGGAACGATTTGAAAATTTTTTCTTTTTAATAAAACCTTTTGTCCTGTGTCGGTTTCGCAACAGATTGCTTTGTTTCCATATATATCGTATGGTCTATACTTTTGGCGTTTGGTTTGTCCAAATTGTGTGAAAATCTTTAAACCCGTTTTAATAATTCTTTTGACTGAAGAAGGGTGCTCAGAGGGTGTCCTTCACCCTATCATCAGCTGGGGTAAACAATCGTCCATATCTATATCTAGCTTCCCCAAAATTCTATTTTTGTTTTTTTTTTTTGCTACTTATGAAAAAAGAGGCGAACAAACGTTTGGGGCAAACCTTGTCCCTACAGACGTTTAAAAAAATCCCCTTAGGGATTAAAGGAAAACAGACGACAATCGTTCTTACAAACAAACCCCCCCCACTATTTATGAAAACAGATTCTGACTGTTTGGTTTCCCAATTTTTGGAAAAAATGTGTCATTTTCCAGGGACAACTAGGTGCTTTTTAGATTTAACTAGACGGAGTGATCCAAAAAGAAATGTTGGGAGCAAACTTAGGTAGGGGGTTTTTAAAAAAGATAGAAGGCAGGGAAGTGCTTCATTGAACAATGCCACATTTTTGACCTAACTGATTTATGGATGACAAAGAAAAAAAGATGATCTATTTATCAAGGAAAACAGGATGATGAGGGGGCTAAAACAAGGTAGGTTTTGCTGATAAGGGAAAAGGAAAAAAAATGTGCCCAAACAAAAGCTATGGTAAAAAGGGTTTTTTATCCTCGATTTGAACTGCTCAGCTCCCAGCCCCTATCAGGGGCACTAGAGACAAACTTCGTATGAGCTGACCTTAAGAAGTGCTCGGTTATTACATCCAGGACCCCGAGCAAAGTACAAAATATGTAGTATTTTTTAGAGTTGATGTTTTTCAACACCAAGCTTGCACGCTTGATTGACAGAATATCATCCCAAGGCTTGCTATCATTATAAAGGGGTGCTTAACCCTAGCACATTAAAAGAAAGAAAGCAGATTTTGTGGAACAAAAATCTGAACCTCCCGGGAAGATATTAAAAAAATATTAATGTGTTTGAAGAAACCCAACCCCCCCTTTTTCCCGATTTAAATGAGAGGTTTATTAAACCCGGTATTAAAAAATTTATCTGTAATAAGGGGAAAACCAAATAAGTCTATGCCCCGGGGTATTTACATACAACACTTTGAGAGGGAAGAAAATACTTTGGTTTGGTCAACACAATGTACACTACGGTGTTACAAGCAAATCTTTTAAACTACAGATTTTGGGTTCATGAATACTAACATTAAAAATGCGTGGGTTGCCCTTAAAATCAACAGATATGATAAGCGTGGTTCGGAAAGGGCATGAAAAAGGCTCAGAAGGATAAAATATTCAAATAGAGAAAAGCAAAATGTGAACCCATAAAAATATTCTATTTGTAGTGATGGATGACAGCTCAACAAGAAGGAAAAAAGACTAAAAAGAAATTGTTTTACTAAAGGCCAGCTAGTTTTCTACCCAAAAAAAGAACCCGCTCTTAATTGCGCGCAGATGGCTGTGGCAAGACTGATTTGTTTTAGATTTTTTTACAAAAGTGTACAAAATCATTTTGGTTCATTGTTATGTTCTGTCCAAAACTAACAACAATAAAACAAGAGAGAGAAAATTTATTTGGGCGATGAGAATATAAAATTTTGTCAATCCCCTGACGTAAGCGGTGAATAGAATACTTTACAGATGTTTAAAAAAGGGAGACCCCAATAAACGATGCTAGAGGCGTGACATTTTTAAGAAAAGGAATAGTTTGTCTAAGCTCGCTTTCGTGGGGCAGCACAATATCTTTTGGTTGGACACAAAAAAAATAATACATATTTAAAAAATTACCGGAACAAATCAAAGTCGTTGTAATTTTTTTACATGAAAGACCGAGAGGGTTTAAAAAATTGCCTTCGGGAGAAGATTTTTACAGACGGGCAAAAAAGAGAAAAAAATAAAACTAAAAAATCGAAGCTCAAAGCAAGTAAATAATACTCAAACAGACCCGCAACTAAATAATTTTGTAGATAAAACCCCCAAAAGCTTTTTTTTTTTTTAAAAACCCCCACCAAGAACATGCAGCCCGACACACAATACTCATTGATGATAAACATTTGGCTTGTGGGTGGTGGTGTGTTGCACTAGGCGAGCGCCTCCGGGGGAGTCATTCACAATCAGGAAGCCGGGTGGGTTTTTGCACCACACTAAGCGAAAGTTATATAGTTAATATTTTTCCAATTTTTGCCTCCCGGGGGGCAGCTTGTAGCGTTTTTCGTCTTGGCCAAACAAATTGGTGTTTGGGGGGTGGTTCCGGTTCGAGTCCCAGTAGTGTCCCCGATTTTTATATTTTTAATTTTGTTTCGTAAGTAGAAAATGAAATGGGGTTTAGTTTTTCTGTACCTGAATTGCCACAAAACCCAAATGTTTTAATGTTTTAATGTTTTATTTTAAAATTTTGCTGTCACTGTCCATTATAAATTTTTGTGTTGTGCGAATGGGGTCGGCATTCCAAAGGGTTTTGAATCCCGGGAAAAATCTCCCCTTTCCATGCTTTATTAAAGCATCCGGATAAAAGTGCACTAGTTTTTTGGATCCTGGCAGAGGAGTGGTTTTGCACTTTTTTTTGTTTTACCCATAATTTTTAGTTTTCCTCAAAAATAAATTTGTATTACTTTCAGTTTTGTAGAGAGATAGGGGAAAAGGGGACAAAAAAAAAGCTTAGTTTTTATATAAAACTAGCAAGTTTTTGGTTTGATGAGGCGAAGCCGAATCGGGGCCAAAAAATTTCCCGGTTTGGAAAACGAAGTTTTGAGCTTGACCCCCTTTTTTCCCCATCTCTGGGTTCTGGGCAGGGCGATGTCATGGTGAGTGGATAAAACAGATAATGTAAATACGTGTAGTTTTCTGGGAGGAATGATGATGACGTGATGATAAAAAAGATAAGAATGATTAGTATGATAGATGGAATGGTGATGATATGATGATGGGGGAGGAGGATGAGAAGGAAAAGGAAAAGGGGGTGGGCGGGAAACAAGGTGAAGGTGAGAAAAAAATGGGGAAATGTTATGGGGGGTGTTTGACAGTGGAAGAAAATACAATGACAGTAAAAATAATGCTGGGAAAGGGATGATAAAGGGGTGTGTCGTGGTGACATGAATCTACGCGGGGATGGAAATATTAATTGTCAAGCCAAAGTATATTTAATGGGGGAGATGGGGACGGGCGATGACGACTATACGAAACGATGAAGATAACGAAGTGGGGGGAAAGTAGAAATGCAAGGGGAACGCCCCCCCCCCAACCCCCCCCCCCCCCCCCCCCCCCCCCACAAATGAAGTAAAAGGGGGCTTTGGCGGACTTGATATTCACGAAGTTGATGAGGATGAAAGGCTTTTGGGAATTTTTTTTGGTGGTGGTGGGGGAAAGGGTGGCATTTAAGAGGGAAACATCATATCAACATAATTAGAACAGAGGGTGTTTACAGCAAGGAAGGAGGAGGAGAGGGAAATGATGATGGGAAATGGAATGGTGAGGCTTTTTGGCAGGGAAGCTGCTGCTGCTGCCGCCACTCAGGATAAAGAAAGAAGAGGACGACGGAGATGAGGGATGTTGGGGTGATGGTGAGATGATGATGATGATGACAACGTTTTGTGGAGGATGATGATGGTGATGATGTGGGTTTGATGTTGAGGGTAGGTGATTTTTTGTGATAGGGGATGATTTTTCGATGATGATGATGATGTCGATGGTGGTGGTGGGTGGTAAATGTGAAAATATAATAAGATATCCCTTTAATTATGTCTTTGGTCAAGAATTGATGATAAGGGAGGGAGGAGGAGGGGGAAATGATCATGATCATGATGAATTATGATGTTGATAGAAGAGGAAATTGTTATAGAAAAACGTCATGTTTGATTTCTTGAGTAGAAATGTTGAGGATGACCCAAAACCTTGTTTGAAAGAGAGGACGACGACGACGACGACGACGACGACAAAGATGATGATGATGTGATGATGATGGATGATGTTTCATCATGATGATGATGATGATGATGATGATTACGGAGGTAAGTGAGAATAGAGGCGGAAATGATGACAGACTTTGTCGAGACAATGCTTGTATCAGGGATGAGGATAACGATGTTGGCAATGATGATGTTGATGGACGACGACGACGACGAGGGATGTTGTCGATGACGACTACGATGATGATGACGAAGATGATGACGACGACAGAGTAACGACGACGATGATGTTGAGAGGTTTATAGAGGTAGAAATGAAAACGGGAAATGTCATGGTAGCTTTTTTTGGCAGTGATTGGGATGGTGGATGTGAGGGGAAGGTGGTGATAGTATTGGTGGCATTTTCAGTTTGATGCAATGAGGATGATGATAATAACGATGATATGAGAGGGATGACGACGGTAGTGGTGTGGGCTGATAACAGAAAGTGTATGAAATTCTTTACGATCACTATGATGATGCTGAAAGGTAGAGATGATGATGCCTGTGATGCTGGGCGGGGGGCATAAGAATTTATCATGGAGATAGCCAGCATAGTGAGAAAAAGGAAAGATGGTGACGGGGTGTAGATGCTGGCCCCGGAAAATGATTTGGAGAAGGAAAGAGTGGCGAATTTCAATGATATGCTTTGACCACCTCTATGGTGGGGTATTGGAGCTGATCGTGGGGGTTATTTTTGCAGAAACGAAGATGATGATGACAATGACGAAGACGATGATGATAATGATGATGATGAGGAGGAGGAGGAGGAGGAGGATGACGACAATGTTAACGGTGACAATGACGACAACAATGATGATGACGTCGACGATGACGATGTGATGAGGAAGATGGTTATGGTGAACATCATGGTGACGGCGTGATGATGTTTATGATGATTGTTATGGGTATGTGATGATGATGATGATGATGATGTTGATGATGAGATGATGATATGGGTGATGATTGATGATATGATATGATGATGATGATAAGAACGATGATAGAAAATGATCTTGGTAGAGGCTATGATGACTGTGGGGTCAGAATGGTGGGGGCGACAAGGATATTGATGTCAGTGAAGGGTGCCAGGCTGAGAGTACTGTGGCCCCAGGCGATGGGGTGATGGGAGAATGGGGTCGATGATTTCTGGTGGGGAAAGATGATGTTGGTGATGGGGGAAGAGATGGTACTGTTAGTTAACAGTGGCAGTGGTGCGGAGGTGGTTAGAGATAGAGGAAAATGATGATAGTGGCAATGGGGAAGGCAATAGGGATGATAAGAACCAAAGTGAGGTGAATAAATGTTTCATCCAGAAAGCTGGTAAAATGGAAGAAGTCTTTTTGTACTGATAGAAGTGTTGATGATGTTGATGTCTTTTTTTTATTTCGACATGATGGTAATTCGAATGGCGCTATTGATGATTGTTTTGGTGGGATGTGAAAGGTGACAGGGGGAGTGTGAAGGTGAAGTTAAAATGGTTGACCATTCTATTGAAGGCAAAAAACTCCACTAGATATGCAAAACCATTCTAATTATGTTCCCTACGGAAAACCGATTTTGTACCCACGCACACTCAAGTAAGGAAGAATGCTGCAAAAAAATGTGCTGCCTTCGGCGCACGTGGTTTATCAGAGCAGAATGGTGATCTCGTAATGGAAGTAAAAGAGTAGAGTTTGAGAATACCAGGATGACAGCATAGCAAATATAGATAGAAAAGAAATCTTACCGTCTATCCTGATCACACGCTGGGAAGTATAAATCCGAAAGTAAAATTGTGGAACAGGTATCTTGCATGGCATTAAATGTATGTGGTATTCTACTAACTGAAAAACCCAGATTTTATTCATTCATATCTCAATATGACATAGTTTTTATCTCGGAAAGTAAGCTAGACGATATTGATGAAATCCATATTCCAGGGTATGTAGCTTTTTATAAAAATCGGGAAAAGTACAAGCGAAAATCTGGGGGTATACTACTATTAGTCAGAGAAAAATTCGTACACTATATAACAGTCTTTGAGAGTGAAAGTAGAAAATCAAAAGTAAGTGATCCTGTTAAAAAATATTATTGTTTTGTTAGGGATAGTGATCTGTGTGCGAATGCATTGTTCTTCAAATTTAACAAGAAACTGTTTAAACGAGATGTTCTCTTTGGGGCTATCTACCTTCCTCCAGAAGGGTCCCCCTTTGAAAATAGAGACTTCTTTGATGAGATAGAAGAAGCAATGCTTCACATTGATCACGAATGTATCTGCTTTCTGGGTGATTTTAATGCCCGGACTGGTACAGTGAATAGTACTGCAATTGAGGTAGATAATGACGGTTGGACTTGGCACCCAGATGGGGCCACTGATGAAAATAATGGAACCCAATACATTTTGCCGGTTCCTCTCAGAGTTTCACACGATGTCGCCATAAATAACTGGGGAAAGAAGCTTATAGAATTTTGTAAAACCGTAAATGCCTTAATTGTAAACGGATGTATCGGAGAAGGTGCCAAATTTGGTAAATGTACATGTAAAAACATCAGTGTAGTAGATTACGCTATTGTATCGTTGGATATAATCTATGCTATTTCAGACTTTGTTGTTTGTGATTTTTGTGAACTGTATTCTGATGTACATTGCCCTATTGCTCTTACTCTATATGTAACAGTTTCTAAGGATCTGGAACCACAGGGTAGAAGCGGAGGTTGTGCTTCTGGTTATTGTACATTAAACAGTGTGTTAAAAGCTTCAGAGTTCCCTTGGGGTAAGCCAAGGTGGCTCAAAAAAAAAGGAAATTGATTATATATCTTCATTAGATAATCAGGAAATTTTTAAGGTAGAACAGGTATTGAATAGTCTGTTAAGGCTCCACAAGCCAATTTCACAATCTGATGTAGATAGTGTAGTTTGTAATGTTACCAAGATTTTGAAAGACAGTGCAGTAACAAATGATTGTTGAAAAGAAAGTGTAAGTTCTAAAAAAACACAAGCAAAGAAAAACTACAAGGTGCGCATGGTTTAACGCAAGTTTTGAGCAAAAGCGAAAGGCTTTCTTTAAAGCAGTAAATCAGCATGCTCCACTGTAGAGGGAGCAAAGTTTGTACCTTGTCCGGCAACAAGCAAGTCGTTACTATAAAAAAGAAATCAGGAAGCAATTCAAAATTTATCAAAATAACCTTGTAAAAAAATTAGAAGAGTAAAGAATTCTTTATCCCAAGGCATACTGGAGATAATCAACGGGACAAAAGTAGGAAAGATTATACCAGTTACACCCATATCATGTCAGGCATTTATGGAACATTTTGTAAAGATATACTCAGAAGCAGAAGAGACCGAAAAAAGCTGCAGTATTGATGAGGATAACGCCATTGTAAACCAAGAGCTAAATTTACCTTTACTGAGAGGGGTACAGAATGCAATCACTAAACTAAAATCAAATAAAACATGTGGTTATGATCACGTCACTAATGAATTTTTAAAAGCGTCGTCAACCAGGTTACTTGGTATATTTACTAAGTTGTTTAATGTCATCCTTCGCTCTGGAAAATCTCCAAATGCCTGGTCCATGGGAACTATTAAGCCAGTTTTCAAGCATAAAGGAAGTTCAGAGAATCCTAATAATTATAGAGGAATAACTATCTTAATTTGCTTTGGAAAATGCGATGAAGAAGAATAACAATTGCAAAGAAGAAGACTTGCGAAGAAGAAGAAGAAGAATTTTGAAGAAAAAGAATTGCGAGGAAGAAGAAGGAGAAGAATTCCGAAAAAGAACAATTGCGAAGAAGAAGAAATGCGAAGAAGAAGAATTGCGAAGAAGAAGAGGAAAAAATGCAAAGAAGAAGAAGAAGAATATATGCGAAGAAGATTTGCGACGAAGAAGAGAAGAATTGTGAAAAAGAAGAAGAAGAATTGCAAGTAAGAAGAAGAAGAAGAAGAATTAGGAAGAAGAAGAATTGCAAGTAAAAGAAGAAGAAGAATTGTGAAGACGAAAAAAGAAGTATGCAGAAGAAAAGGAAGAAGAAGATAAAGAATTGCGAAGAATTGCAAAGAGAAGAACAATTGTGAAGAATTAAGAAGAAGAAGAAAAAAAAGAAAGAGAAGAAATGCAAAGAAGAAGAAGAAGAATTGCGAAGAAGAATTGCAAAGAAATACTGCGAAGAGGAATTGGGAGAAGAAGAAGAAGAAGAAGAGAAGAAGAAGAAGAAGAATGAAGAGAGGAAGAAGAAGAGAAGAAGAAGAAGAAGAAGAAGAAGAAGAAGAAGAAGAAGAAGAAGAGAAGAGATAGAAGAAGAAGAAGAAGAAGAAGAAGAGAAGAAGAAGAAGAAGAAGAAGAAGAAGAAGAAAAAGAAGAAAGAAAAGAAGAAAAAAAAGAAGAATTGCGAAGAGAAAGATGAATTGCAAAGAAGAATTGCGAAGAAGAAAATAATTACACAGAAGAATTGCGAAGAAGAAGAAGAAGAAGAAGATGAAGAATTGTGAAGAGAAGAAGAAATTACAAAGGAGAATTGCTAAGAAGAAGAAGAAAAACATAAAGAAGAATTGCAAGGAAGAAGAATTGCAAAGATGAAGAAGAAGAATTGTTAAGAAGAAGAAGAAATGCGAAGAAGAAGATGAAGAATTGCGAAGAAGAAGAAGAATTGCGAAGAAGAAAAATAAGAAGGAGAAGAATTGCGAAGAAGAAAAAGAATTGCGAAAAAGAGAAGAATTGCCAAAGAAGAAGAAGAATTGCGAAGAAGAAAAATAAGAATTGCGAAGAAGAAGAATTGCGAAGAAGAGGAATTGCGAAGAATTGCGGAAAATGCGTACAAGACGAAGAAAAAGAAGAAGAAGAAGAAGAATTGTGAGGAAAAAGAAGAAGAAGAAGAGTTGTGAATAATGAGAAGAAGAATAGTGAAGAAGATGAAGAATTGCGAAGATGAAGAATTGCGAAGAAGAAGAAGAACAAGGAGAAGAAGAATTGCAAAGAAGAAGAAAAAGAATTGTGATAGAATAGTAATTAGTAAACAGTATTGAACATCTTGAAAAGAAACTTGCACTGACCGACGAAGAGACACGACAACTTAACAATGACAAAGAGGAACTGGTTAGAATTAGAGAGAAACAAATGCAAGGGGTTTTACTACGTTCGCGAGCAAGATGGGTGGCTGAAGGGGAAAAAGTAACAAAATATTTTTGTAGTCTTGAAAAACGTCATTAGATTAGTAAATACATGAACAAATTAAGGCTATCAAATGGTAACGTAACATCAGATCATGAAGAGATAGTTAAAGAAGTACAACATTTTTATGAAAACCTATATGCAAGGAAGCAAATAGAGGATTGTGAAATATCAGATCTAGTAGGAAATATCCCTAAACTCACTGATATAGAGAAATCGCAGTTAGAACGGGAAATATCCATGGAAGAAGCCACACAGGCACTGAAAAATATGAAAAACAATAAAAGTCCTGGCTCAGATGGATTTACTGTTTAATTTTTTTAATTTTTCTGGAAACAGGTTGGTCCATTTGTGGTAAGAGCTCTAAATAATAGTTTTTGCAAAAGGGGAACTTTCAGCACTCCAAAAAGAAAGTATTATTACTTGTATTCCAAAAGGAGATAAAGAAAAAGTATTTATTAAGAACTGGAGGCCCATTTCCCTCTTAAATGTTGTGTATAAAATTGGCTCTGCAAGCATTGCAAATAGAGTAAAATCTATATTACCTTCTCTTATTAATGAAGATCAAACAGGATTTATAAAAAATAGATTTATAGGAGACAACATTCGATTAATTTATGATATGACTCAATATTTAAACAGGGAAAGTTTACCAGGGTTACTTTTATGCCTTAATTTTGAAAAAGCTTCGACTCTATTGCTGGTCATTTATGTTCAAGGTCCTACTGCTTTGGTTTTGGCAAAGACTTCTGTCAGTGGATATCTGTTTCTTCTACAAAATATAAAAATCGTTCTGTCCTGGTTAATGGGACACAATGTCACAGTGGTTTCCCATCTCGAGGGGTTGCCGACAGGGAGATCCTATATCGCCATATCTGTTTATTTTGTGTGTAGAAGTCCTTGGTATAATGACTAGACAAGCTGAAAAGATAAAAGGCATTAGGATTGGAGAAACCGAGCACAAAATTTCACAATACGCAGACGAAAACTGAACTTTTTTTAGATGGACATGCAGAAAACATTTACAGAGGCAGTTAACATTCTTGATACATTTGGGAAGAAGTCTGGCCTGTACTTGAATGCAAACAAGACTGTGGCTGTGTGGCTTGGAAGACAGAAAACTCCCCAAGACGCTACAGTCCTCTTTTACACATGCAGTGGAATCCTCCAAGGTTTTAAAGATTTAGGTATGGCTCTTAAAAATTTAAAAGGGAATGGAAGAATTAATCTAAAAGAAAATTTCTGAATTGAATATTTTTATAAACTATGGCTTAAGCGACAAATTACTCCTTAGGTAAGTTGATTTTTAAATTCATTAATTTTATCAGATTGTAACTTGTGGATGTTGTTGCCTAACCTCCAGTTTAAAAAGTTGATTTGACCCCAAAAAACAGTGTATGGTTTTTTGGGGGAATAACAAAAAGGATAGGAAAGTCGAAAAACGTTTTTTAAAATCTATTCGCGAAGGTGGACTTTGAGTAAATATCAAAGTACAAACCTTAAAACTGCTTTGGAAAAGCGATTACGAAAAAGACTCTAAAGGGAAAAACAAATTTTTGAAAAAAAACCCCTTTTCTAGTCATCTTGAAAAATTTTGGCAGATCTCCATTGACAGAAGCCATCAACCTAATCCTTTTGGAAAAATGTTTTAAACTACAAAAAATTTGGAAAAAAAAGGGTTTTTGTTTTAAAACTAAAAAAATAATAGGGGAAACCCTTTTTTTTATAAAGTACATTCAATTGGGAAAGAAGTTTTTTTTAAAAATGGTATGAAAAAGGTGTTGTTTCTTCATAATTTGCTTGAAGAAAGGTCTTTTTTTCACGTTTAAAAGTTTTTAAAGGTAAAATAAACTAAGATGATTGATTACATCAGGGATGTTACAAGGTTAAAGGGGTTTTGTAGAAACAACACACAGATATATTTTATAAATAGCATTGAATTGCCCTAAAACTTAAAGGTTATTGCATCATATTCCAAAAGGGGCTCATTATTTTACGATTCCTCATGCGGGGATGCAAAACCAAACTGTTGTAAAAAGGGCAATAAAAATTAAATGCCAATGTCAATTGGAATGGAACTTTAGAAAAAATTAAAGATTAAAGAAATTAAAATACGTGGTTCCAAATAAGACTTACCATGAATATTAGCAACAAATACTGTCTCTCCATGAATGGGGTTTTAAAACCGCGCAGCTTTGAGAAGGGGGTACGGATAGTATAAGCCCCAAAGTCTGGGCTTGTGATTTTATCCCAAATTTTTTTGGGCACAGTTTGGGAAAAATTTTATAAATCAAATTTTGGAAAAAGCAAACAACATAATGTGAAATGAAAAATTGTATTGTTTGGATGTGTGAAGCCCATAGTTGCCACATTTTTGCACATGTTATATTACATGCAAAAAATTTAAAATTTCAGATGCAAGATCAATAAAAAAGTCCTCGTTCTGTACTTTCAGGACATACTTTAAAAGGGGTTTGAAATTGACAAATATATTTTTGTTTATCAAAATGACTCATAAATAAGTTTGTAACTGTTGGCTACCCTATGACATATTTCAAAATTTGACATTCTCTTTGATCAAATTAAATATAATTTTCTATTTCCCGTTTTTTCCCAAAATTTGCAAAAAGTGTTATATCACTTGATAATTTTTGATGTTGGATAAATGGGGAGTAAATATGTGCATCAAAAAAGTGTATGGGGGGTGATATGTATTAGTTTCCCCATGGATCAGTAACCCCCGCTATTGTGTGATAGTTGTAATTTTGGTGATTAAAATGTGTGTGGTAAAAAGTTTGTGGACTCCCTTAGCAATTCAAAATGTAAATGCATACAAAAAAATAATCCAAACAAATAGCAGATTTGCATGCCTATATAGTGACCAATATTTTAATTGAAAAAACCCCTTTTTGTCAGTGTTTTTTTTATGTATAGTGTGTGGTATGTTGTTTTGGTGTGTATGTATGTATGTATGTATGTATGTATGTATTTTTGTATGTTGTGTGTGTATGGGGGTGTTTT
>CM054160.1:11143335-11179133 GCA_028751875.1 Rapana venosa
TGCAAAATGTTTGGGTATGTTTTAGATTGTGGGGGGGGGGGGGTTCCTGTGATAATATGACATGGTTGTTCCTGTTGAATGGGTATTGTTTTTTTTATGTATGGCTCCCCGTAACCCACGTGAATTTCTCTGTCTGTGAGATGTAAAGTATCTGAATTGAATTGGATTGAAAAAAATGGGGAGGGAAAAATGGATTTTTAAAAGGCATGGGACAGGGGGAAACTGGAAATGCGTGGTTACGTGTGTGTGTGTGAGTATGTGGGTGTGTGTGTCGTGTTGTGGTGTGGTGGTGTGTTGTGTGCGCCGCGTGTGTGTATGTCGTACGTGCGGCGGCGCTCGTTGTGTTGTGTAATGTGTCGTGTGCGGCGCGCGTGTGTATGTGTAATGTGCGCGCGCGCGCGTTCTGTGTGGGTCGTCTGGGTGGGTGTGCATGGCATGTGTATGAGAAGCCGAGGACAGTACACTTAGGAAGGGAGGGGGGAGAGATAATGTCAAATGACAGTGGTTTTAGTGTGTGGAAAGTTTTTAAGCCGTTTTCACAGCGGGGACAAACGGGATGGGGACTGGGAACAAAACACCAGAGACACAGTCAGTCAAACGAGAGACGGACAGACCAGACAGAGACAGACTGAGGGAAGAAGCTCCTTGAAAATGATTTATTTGTACTGCTGCCTTTAGCCACTCAATGCGGAAAGGAGAGAAAAAATAAAATGAAGAAGGAAAATGAAAATATATGAAATAAATAAACATGGCCAGCCGTCGGTTTCTAGGAAGAGGGGGACGATTGGAGCTGAGCTGAGGGATGAACATTGTTATTTTTTTTTCTTCATTGTCATGTTAGAAAAAAATGGTCATTATTAGGAAGGATAGGGAAAATGAAATCACTAGAACGTGCACCCGTAAGTCTTGATAAGACCTTGCCCCATAATCATAACCCTTGGGAAATGTACCCAACAAAACGAGTAGTGTGCTGTCTGAGGTGAGCTGTCCTATATTGGAGGGAGAGGAGAGGAGACGGAGGAGAGCGAGCGAGGAGAGAGAGAGAGAGAGAAGATGAGAGAGAGACGAGAGAGATGAGAGAGAGAGAGAGAAGAGAGAGAGATTCCGCGCTTAATCTCAGCAGTCATTAGGCAGGCAGGCAGTCCATAGTTGGCACTGGTTAATAATGGACAGCATTGTGAAGCAAAAACCTCCAATAGGTTTCCCCTCGATACAAAGGGATTTTTTTGTATGTTTGGCCTTGTTGTGTGTTGTTGTTGCTGCTGTTCCCCCCTAGTAACACATTTTGTGAAATTTCGATTGTCACTCTTTTTGGTCATAGTTTTTGCTGTTGTTGCCTTATTTGTATTACAAACTGCTTGTCCCGTGTTTGATTAGATTGATATCATGGAGATTCACGTTCTAACATAAGATGCTGCGTTTGTCGCTGTCTCTGTCTGTCTGTCTGTCTGTATCTATCTCTCTCTCTTCTCTCTCTCCTCTCTCTCTCTCTCTCTCCTCTCTCTCCTCCCTCTCTCTCTCAAAAATGGCGAGGACTGGATGGTAAAAAAAAAAAACCAAAAAGCACATGGGTACTCTTTCATTTTCCTTGAAATAAAAGAATTTGATTCGATTTGATTAATTGATCTCATTCTGTCTTTCTTTCTTTGTTTATTTGGTTGGGTTTTTTTTCCAGTTTTGTCGTGTGTTTGTTTTTTCTCTCACGTCCATTTCATCCATTTGTAAAACCTCGTCTCTTTGTTCGCCGTGTTTGTCTGTCTGTTCTGCTGACGTGTTGCATCCATCTCTTCTCTCTCTCTCTCTCTCTCTCTCTCTCTCTCTCTCTCTCTCTCTCTGCTGCCTGCCTTCAAGGCAAGACGTGTTGAATTGTCTCTGTTTGTTTTATGCAAAATTTGATCGATACATGTTGTTGAATCTTCACAAAGTTTGGGACATTTTTCTAACCATCATGTGAGCACAAAGGTATCAGTGTACTTCTTCTGGAATCAAGGTACTGTTTTAATTTACCATTTCAAATATTTATTGAAATTATGAAGAGTATACTCCTGAAGAGGTGTTCTGCAAATTTGCCAGTGTCAAGTGTAAAACCGTGTTGTCTGCACGTGCAGTGTGCGCTGCCTAAAACTGTGACTTGGGTGTATAGACGTTTGTGTTCTGCATCTGTATTAAGATGGATACCTGCTAGTTCTCTCCCCTGGTCCCCTGTTCTGAGCGAAAGTTGCTGAATGACAGCATTATGAAAAAAAAAAAAAAAGGTCAATTGCATTTCACCTATAATCTTGTAGGTTGAAATGGAATCAACTCTCCTCTGGTGGAACATAGAAAAAAACTGCAGCCTACATTAGATGCCTTCAAAAAACATTCACATGCTCTGAAAAAGAAATCATTTCATGGAGGAATGGTCTTTTTTTTCGGTATGTATCAATTGCCAATGATTAGTGACAGTGGAAAAAAAAAACTAGAATATGATCACTGTGATAAACCCATATCCATTCCCATGTGGATTCAAACAACCCCACCCTTCCTACCCTGCAAATCAGTGATACGTGTTTTCAAGGTGATTTTATAAAAGCAGTCATTACGTTATCACTGTATATAACACGCAAAACACTGGGAACATTGCTTTGTCAGGGAATAGAAATGTAAAACGATGGGAATAAAGAGAGAGTGTGAAAACTGAAAAGACATTGGTAAATGACCACTGTGAAAGTGATGATGTGCTTGCTTTTAGGGGGCTCTGATTTCAGTTCCATTAACTTTTTTGTCAGGAAATGGTGACAACATCTTGTTAACAGCTCCTTTAGTGTGACGAAAAACGTTTTTCTTCTCCCCATCCCTCCTCATTTCTTTCGTACCAAATCGTCGCGAGACGAGGGAAAAGCATGTCAGATCACCTAGAGCGGACTGTCCAAACTTATCTCCAGGATCCAGTCCCATAAATGCAGTACAGGTCAACACCAGTGAGAATGACCACGTCTACAATGGAGGAGACAAGAGAGTGCTCCAACTGGAATGAAAGTTCCACCTCTCCTGCCACTGTTGGGACAGTACAAAACAAATAACAAGAAACCAACACCTAAAGCAGTGAAGCTGGCAAAGCCACGTAGGCGAAAACACTTGGGACCATCAGAAAAACATATGCAGAAGTCTTTACAGAAAAGCTATTAAGTCATTGAAAACGACCATGGACTTAATGCATAACAGTCATTTAGAACAAGAAGTGACGTTTCTGTCTCGCTAGAGGGACTTTTAAAGTTTCTATTAAAATGGAACTCAAAGGTCCAATGTTGCCACAAGTTAGAAACTTTACATCTCTTGTCAATGACTTCAAATCAGTTATTCTTTGATACAGACATAAAAACTGAACAACTTGATCAAGGGAAATAACCAGTCATTGAAAAATCTGCATTGCGGTAAGTGTTTTTCTGATACTCAAACAAATGAAGCAGAAATCGTGCCCCAAGAAAAATTGTGGCCAATCCAATGTGACATTACACAGGACTGTTCAGTGCAAATGACTCCTGCTGAGAAAAGATATAAGGAATACATGATACTACTCCCAATGACTGTCTTTTACCACCATCACATTCTCCAACACCAAAGCTGCCAGGGTAAGGTTTCAGACCAGTCCCATACCGGCACAGGACTGTAGCGGTGGAAGACTGTGAAAAAAGGGCATCTAAGTTCCTTACCTCTGAGGGATGACGAGACCAGCTGAACGACGAGGACTTGACCACTGAAAACGTTTATTCATGTTTTTCTAGTCTCAGTGATGATTGAAACACATCTCTTTGACATGCAATACGAATACCCTAATATCCTAAAGGAAAGTAAACCAAGGTCCAATCTAAAGCAGACACTTCTGTTCATGAAGCACACAACTGACTGACCCAAACCAAAAGCAATGATGAACAGACAGAATATATTGACATTCTATTCTGAACAAATACATCATTCATCACTAAAACTCCCACTCACCCCACCCCCTCACTTCCCCCACATCAATAATAACACACACACTCCACCCATTCACTCTCTCCCAAAACCCCCCCCCCAAACCTTTATTTCTACAAAACCCCAACCCCCCCCCCCCCCACTCCCCGCCAACTCCATTTAAAAATAATTTCCAATCCGTGCCTGTTGTTTGTTAATGACTGTCTCCGCCGTCAGGAACTGTTTCCAACCCCCCCCCATGACCTCGAACTGGGCACCATGTTCCCCCGTCCCCCCATATACCCCCAACCTCTTGTGCCCATCAAACAGGCCCCGACCTTCCATCACATTAATCACCAGGCATGTACTCCTGCTGCGCTTCCTGATGCTTCCCCCCCACGCAATCCATACCCACTGAACGCTATTAGTAACCCTCCCTGCTGACACACCACCCTCCCCTGTGACATCCAACTATCCCCGCAGTACAACCCCGAAACCCAGTGTACCAACCCCACTGCACCCAGCTAAATGAGAACTCAATAGCCCTTCAAACAGAAACCTTAATAATGATGTACTCAATTGCAGGTAGAACATGATTAACATCATAAGTCTTTGTCACAGGACAATGGTGCTCCACGACAGGCCCTGGTACAAGTGATGCTGTCCACCTAGCTTTAGGGAAACAGCTCGCTTGGCTTTGAATTTCAAAAGTTCCTTCCCACAGTCCTCTCCTCTTACTTTGTTTTGACCAAATTGACAATGGAAAACGTTTCATAGATCAAACAATGTACATCATCGTCGTCCTTCTTGTAACAGTTTTAAGATGGGAAATAGAGACAGGATCTATCGTCCTGTCCTTACAGCAGGGCCAAGAGTATCAGTGGTCCCAAGAGCTTCGTGCACCTCCCGTGGTGTCAACAGCTGACTTTCCCCCAATTGCCTGCACGTTAACAATAGGGTCCGGATGTAGGAATCATCCTCAGCAAGTACACATGATGAACAAAGGCCCAAGAGGGTCGTGAGCGATGTTCAGGGATATGTCATTCCCTTATCATAATCAGACAATCCCAGCCCAGTGGACACCTACAGTCTTCCCATCCCCATTCCCGCATTGCCCCAGGCAGTCCCCTCTCTCAGTTACCTTAACTTGGTTGCATGGCCTGATGGGTACATCCCAGATTGCTGGGGTTCCTAACCACACCCTCCTAATGGTTTTCAAAGTGTTGGTCTTTCCAGAGGCAGACCCGCTTCCCTCGAGTTACGCTTGACCAGGGTTCATCACCCACCACAGGGCTGTGGCCTGACGCGCGGAGCTGGCTTCTACCGGTCCTCTGGCCAGTGGGGACTCCCAGATGACGAACTTGGCACACAGGGTGGTTGTTTCAAACCTGACCAACGACTGGTGTGTATTCGTAAAGCACAAGATGAATAATTTCTTGATAAAAAGAAAAGAAATATGTTTAGATTATTTGTACTTGCTTTACATTTTGAAATTGTTTTCTTGGACTTGTGGGTATCCTCATGTTATGAGTTATGTCAGCAGCTGAGTTTACAGCTGGGGACTACATTGTATGGTTCAGAAAAGAAGGATTTATTGGATGTGCATCAGTTTGATGTTTTGGTAGCTTGATTCTTCCTCTAGATTGTTTTTCTTCATTGCGTGGGAGCGTGACGTTTTCTGGTGGCAGTATTGTAAATCTAAAATTATCATTATATCAAATCAGACTCAATTTTGTTTGAGCTATCTGTTTGATCTGGTTTTCTCTTGCATATATATCTTTGTTATATATATAAGTAGAATTTCCTATTTTGTGGGTTTGTGTCGCCTGAAGTAACAAATTTTCTGCTTACTTAGGTTGTTCTGTTTATACTGAGTAGTTTTCGTTCTAATATTCATTGCATTTTGTTTTCAATTATTAGATCAATTTATCCTTTAAAAAAGAATCTCAACATGGCAAAACAATTTCAAATCATAAATGGTTTAAAACATTTAGAATATTTAAAGGTGGTTATTTGAATATATGTATTTGATAAATAAAGTATCTGAGTATATGTTCTGTTCTCTCGAATTCCAATGATAGTTGTCATGCTTTTGTTTTGTCAGAATCACGCCTATCCAGATTGTTGTTTTCAAGACATTGTTGTTGTCTACTCAGGTTATACCTCATTAGAAAGATGCATAAAAGCCAAAGTTAGAACAGGTTTGATAGCATATATACAACAAGTTCAGTCCAATATCAAACAATAATGGATCATTTTGAAAAATAATGGGTATTGAAAGTATCTGTTAGAAATTAATTTAAAAGGAATTAAATCCATTTTTGGATTGGTTTTGACAGTATAGAAATCCAGAAAGAAGCGTGTTAGTTGGTTTGAACGTTATGAGGCAATGTGGATGAGTTTCTAACCACTTCAACAGAAAGATCCTTGTGTTAGGTGTCTTTAACATTGTTATTTAAACCTCAAAGATAACTGGGAAGCGGGTGTTTGAGTCATTTAATTTAACACAATTAATTAAACCCCGACACGAAAAACACTTAGCTCTAAAACCATTGATTGATCATATTTACGTATCAAATCTACTATATAATAGAAACATCTGTTCCAGAGTTTGGACTTAGTGATCATTTTCCACTATGTCTGACATGGTCTCGAAACGGTGCTTACGATACCTGATGTCGCCACTATAATATTTCCTACGAAGTTATTAAGCATTTAATGCTGAGAATTCAGTCAGATTATGTAAAAGCAATTTCTCAATGTTTATCCGTATTCCGACCCAGATGAAGCTTTTCTGCTTGGTATCCTACCTTTATTCTGTTTTGACAAACATGCACCACTAGAGTAAACGTGTGTAAAACTAAAAGACAAACCTAACCATGTGGCTTTAATGCGAAATCAAAGTCAGCCATTGCAGTACGCGACAGCTTCTCAGAACAACAGGCAAAGATGCAGGACATGTTAGAAACAAAGAAATAAGATAACAGCCCTGTGATTAAAAGAGCATGCTCAGAAACCAATCTTTTAGTGATCTCATGTCTCTCATCAAGAAAAAGATTACAAATCTGATTTGGAAAAGCAATCAATCAATTAGCTGGCCAAACCATTAACATCTATTCCCATTTTCTGCAAACTGTCTGTCTCTGAAGAATATCAATAAGCATTTTGCTTCTGTGGGAGAGAAAAAGTGATCATGTCAATAATTACAAAAGTTTTAAAGATTTATCTGAATTAGAAAATTTTGTTGCTCTAAAAATGTACAATCTGGTTTAAGTTTAATTTCATTACTGTTATGAGGTGTTGTACAAAGACTTGTGTTTCTTTCAAAAACAATTTCAAATGCACGAGTGCTTAGATGATCTTGACAGTAAAATTTTGAAGGTCTCGGCACCCATAATATCTGAGCACATTACCTATATCTATAATCTTTCCATTGCAAAATGTTGTTTTCCTTGTGCTTTTAAAGATGCTAAAGTTTTGCCCCTTTCAAATCTTGGTGATCCCAAAAAACCATCAACACTACAGACGATATCAATTCCTGTCTTCATTGTCTAGCCTCTTGAAAAAACATCTGAAGAGTAACCTTCAGTTGTTTTTTTATTTAACCATGATTCTCTTTCATCCAAATCAAGTGGATTTCGGAATAACCACTCTTGTCATACTCTGTTAAGCAATCTTTATAGAACAGTGGCATGAAAAATATTACAAACGATCTGTTATTCTGGTGCTGTATTTGTGATTCGCAAAGGCTTTTGACACAATTGACCATGATCTTTTGCTAAGGAAACTTAGTGATATTTGGTTTATCCCCAACTTCACTTCGACTTTTATCTCATTTCTTGAAAATAGAGGCAGGCACAGTATTTACAAGACTGTGCAATTCTTCTTTCAGGCCTATACACATCCTATGGTTGTCCCCAGGGATCAGTTCATGGGACCACTCTTATTTCAATTTATTAAATGATTCTTCACTAAAATGTTTATCTTCTTGTGAACTGTTTGCTGATGACACGACAATCATACTAAGGGTACTATGCAAGTATACTATGCAATGTGTTACAGAAAGATATAGATAACTTATCTCTTGGTCTGATCTTAAATCATATGGTCTCATCCTGATAAATCCAAGTTTATGATAGTAACAACAAGGCAAGGAAAAAAGACAAAATATCAAATCAATGTCAAGACGTCTAAAAATTTATGATTAAGGTATTGGAAGAGGTAGATTTCACAAGTTTACTTGGCTAAACTGTAAGAAACAATCTTTCCTGGTCAAATCAACATTTCAAACTATCAGAGAAGCATATCTCAAAGATATTCCAGCTAAATCAGGAATAAAGCATTTGCTTGATAGAGCATAGTCGGAAGTTATTTTTTACCGCTTTCATACAGCAGATATTTGAGTTATGCGGTCAACTAGTTGGATGGCTCAGCAAGGTAAAAACTGCTAAAAAGACTTGAGAGCATATACAGGACGATTCTCTGAAAGTGTACTCCTCACAACCTCCTTGCAAACTGAGATTACAAGAAATTAAATATTTTTCCGTTTTAACCTCAATTGCATTTTAATAAAGGTATTTTTCATGTACAAAATTATGAATAATCTAGCCACCCTTACCTGAATGAAAAATTTTTGTCAAGACTTCTCGAGGTAAACGTGTTCTGTTTCTTCCCCGCCCAAGAATTGACCTTTTCATGTTCATCTTTGGTATACTTCAGGTAGTAAAATATGGAATGAAATCCCTGATAATCTCAAGCACAAAAGTAGTCTGGCATCATTTAAGAAAAGTTGTACCACAGGACATCTATTCAAAAACGTTTTAGATTGAAATTGTTATTATTATTTTTTGTCTTTGTCTATGGAATTTGATTGGTTGTTTTCCTTATATGCTAAAGTATGTTGATGTCTTTCAATTTCCACTCTCCTTGTCTGTTGTCTTGTCTGTCTTTTCTGTCGTCTGTCTGTCTATCTGTCTGTCTGTCTCTCTTTCTCTACTCTCACTCTCTCTCTCTCTCTCTCTCTCTCTCTCTCTCTCTTCACTCTCCCTCTTTCTCTGTTCGACTGCTCTCTCCGATTTGATTTTTTTTTTATTGCATAATTTGTGTGTCTGCATACGTAGGTGTCTGTGTATATGTAAACATATGTGTGTAAATTGTATGAAAAATGCAAGATAGAGATGGGTATGGGGAGACTGGAAGGGATTTGCTGAAAGTAGTTTGCAATGGAAGTCAGTGTGCTAAATCATAATTTCATGTTTGTTTATTAGGGCTCATTTGTTTGTTTGTTTGTTTGTTTTGTTGTTTGGGTCTTTTATTTACTTGACACCTTTTTTATGCAATTATTTAAAATCTGAGCTGTTTTTGGGCTTATTCACTTTGCGTTTTTCTTTTGGGGGGAAAGGGAATGGGTGCGAGCTGCGGCCCTCGAGGGCATGGTGTAAAGAAGCTGTAAGCTTATCCATTTACCCTCAATAAAAAATTTCGTATTCGTATTCGTATTCGAATTATCTCTCTCTCTCTCTCTCATCTCACTCTCTCTCTCTCTCTCTCCTCTCTCTTACACACACACACACACACACACACACACACACACACACACACACACACACACACACACACATTCACAGGGGGAAGGGATAGCCGAGTGGTCAGAACATTGCGCTCGCAATCTGACGACCCGGGTTCGATTCCCGTTCAAGGGGATATTTTCCTCTGGAGTTAACATCAGTGCCGACTCCACTCTCCCCAAAAGTCCTTCGGATGATACTATAAACCGAGGTCCCGTATGCGAACGCACGCAGAACATCTTGCGCACACATTAAAACCCGTTCCGCTTTTCGGAAGAGTAGGCCATTGTGTGCCGGTGGGAATGGATGACAAAATTTACAAAACTGCATACACACGGGGCCTGGATGTAAAAAACATAAGTGCTTATTCCATTATCCTCGATATAAAAGAATAAATAAAATAAATACATAAAATAAATACACACACGCACACACGCACACACACATACACACACACACACAACACACACACACACACACACACACACACACATAAAACACACACACAACACACACACACACACACACACATACACACACACACACACACACAATAAACACACACACACACAACACACACACACACACACATAAACACACGCACACACATTCACAGGGCTTGACTTAACCCACTGGTGTGCTGGTTTGTGTCGACAGTTGAAATGGTCTTCGAGGACATGCTGGATGACTGCTCCTTCTTCACCATCTACCCTGAGGTCAGTGGTTGATGAGTGATGCTGCTTTTACGTGGGCTTTGTCCGTCAGTTACTGTCTGTCTGTCTGTCCGTCCGTCTGTCTGTCGGTTACCGTCCCATCTGTCTGTCAGTTAGTCTGTCCGTCCGTCTGTCTGTCGGTCGGTTACTGTCCCATCTGTCCGTCAGTGTGTCTGCCTGTCTGTCTGTCCCATCTGTCTGTCTGTTTGCCTGTCTGTCCGCTTGTCTGTCTGTCGGTTACTGTCCCATCTGTCTGTCAGTTGGTCTGTCTGTCCGCTTGTCTGTCTGTCGGTTACTGTCCCATCTGTCTGTCAGTTGGTCTGTCTGTCCGCTTATCTGTCTGTCGGTTACTGTCCCATCTGTCTGTCAGTTTGTCTGTCTGTCTGTCTGTCGGTTACTGTTCCATCTGTTTGTCTGTCTGTCCGCTTATCTGTCTGTCGGTTACTGTCCCATCTGTCTGTCAGTTTGTCTGTCTGTCTGTCGGTTACTGTTCCATCTGTCTGTCAGTTTGTCTGCCTGTCCGCTTGTCTGTCTGTCGGTTACTGTCCCATCTGTCTGTCAGTTTGTCTGTCTGTCCGCTTGTCTGTCTGTCGGTTACTGTCCCATCTGTCTGTCAGTTTGTCTGTCTGTCCGCTTGACTGTCTGTCGGTTACTGTCCCATCTGTCTGTCAGTTTGTCTGTCTGTCCGCTTGACTGTCTGTCGGTTACTGTCCCATCTGTCTGTCAGTTTGTCTGTCTGTCCGCTTGACTCTCTGTCGGTTACAGTCCCATCTGTCTGTCAGTTTGTCTGTCCGCTTGTCTGTCTGTCGGTTACTGTCCCATCTGTCTGTCAGTTTGTCTGTCTGTCCGCTTGACTCTCTGTCGGTTACTGTCCCATCTGTCTGTCAGTTTGTCTGTCTGTCCGCTTGTCTGTCTGTCGGTTACTGTCCCATCTGTCTGTCAATGCGTCTGTCTGTCCGCTTGTCTGTGTGTCAGTTAATATTCCATTTGTCTGCCTGTCTGTTTGTCTGCCTGTTTGTCTGTTGAAATCTCATGCCGTGACATGGTGGTTGTTTGTCTGTACGTGTTGGTTCTGTAGTACTGTAGTATGTGACACGTAATTTTTCGTCAAAAGTTGTTGTTTGTGTGTGTGTGTGTGTTTGATGATGCTGTTGTTGATGTTGTTGTAAATTGTTTACAATGGAGGGGGAGTGTTGTTTGATTGTGTTGTTGTTTTTGGTTGTGTTTGTTTTGTTGTTATTGTTGTTGTTTCGTTTGCTTGTTGTTTGTTTTGTTTGTTTGGTGCTGGTTGTTTTGCGTGGGGGGTTTTGTTTTGTTTTGTTTGGTGTTTTCGGGGGGGGGGGGGGGGGGGGGGGGGGTCTGTTTTTTGGTTTGTTTTTTGTTTTAGGGTGGGGTTTTTTTGTTTATTAGGTTAGGTTTTTTATGCTTTGTTTTGGTGGGTTTTTTTTTTGCTTTTTTCTCTCGTTTGGTTGTTTTGTGTGTGGGAGTTGGGGAGGGGGCTGGAAATTGTTCCGAATCGTACACTTTTTATTTAAATAATTCATCTGTGTGAGACTTGTGTTCACTATCATACGTCACCGTGAAACGCGAAAAATATTCCTTACAGATTGTTTTTCTCTATCTGAATGTCTGTCTGTCTTGTCTGTCTGTCTGTCTGTCTCTCTCTCTCTCTCTCTCTCTCTCTCTCTCTCTCTCTCTCTCTCTCTCTCTCTCTCTCTCTCTCTCTCTCAGGGGACGGGATAGCCTAGTGGTTAGAACATTGCGCTCGCAATCTGACTACCTGGGTTTGATTCCCGTTCAAGGGGATTTTCCCCCTGGAGTTAACATCAGTGCAGACTCCACTCTCTCCAAAAGTCCTTCGGATGAGACTATAAACCGAGACACCGTACTGGTGCGAACTCACGCAGAACATCTTGCGCACACGTTAAATCCTGTTCCGCTTTTTGGAAGAGTAGGCCATTGTGTGCCGGTGGAAACAGATGACAAAATTTACGAAAACCGCATACACACGGGAACTGGATGTAAAAAAGCACATGATTGCTTATTCCATTATCTTCGATATAAAAGAATAAATAAAATTCTCTCTCTCTTCTCTCTCTCTCTCTCTCTCTCTCTCTCCTCTCCTCTCTTCTCTCTCTCTCATCTCTCTCTCTCTCTCTCTCTCTTCTTCCTTCCTAAGGCGATGCTTATGTTAAGTTCAGAGATTGAAACTGCCGAAGTTGCCGACGTGTTTTATCTGTTCTCAAAAACTCAGTCAAAATTTGGCATCAGATGTATGACGTGAGAGCATCATGTGGGAGTCATTTTCAAAGTGTAGATTTACGTCACCTTTTTTTTTTTTTTGAGGGGGGGAGGGGGTACAAATTGCGTTTTGGGGACTCTTGAAAGTAGTAAAAAATAACTTTTTAAAAAGAAAAAAGTGACAGGGAAGAAAGAGATAGAAAGAAAGGAAACGAGAGAGAGAGAGAGAGAGAGAGAGGAGAGAGAGAGAGAGAAGAGAGAGAGAGGAGAGAGAGAGAGAGACTTTTTCTTTCTGGCTACAAGAGCACAAAATAATCTCTCTAGGAACATTCTCGGCAACAGATGCATACCGAGAATCGTCCAGTGTAGATTCTCTCCCCAAAGAGTTCAAGATATCTGTCTAACCCGCATCACATTGTTTCCATGTGTGTGTGTGTTGGGGTGGGGGTGGGGGCGAGCATTTTTTCCTTGTTTTTATAGAGGGTTTTTAGACAACATTATTTCTTAAAATTAATTTTGTCATCGTAATGTCATATATACAATGTATGTGTGTGTGTGTGTGTGCGCGCGCGCGTGCGTGCGTGAGTGCGCATGTGTGTGGGAGGGGGGGGGGCGGGGAAGGGAAAGACAGAGAGAAGAGAAACAGACAGACAGACAGAGAAGGAAGAGTTTCCCTAAGACAAAAAAGGCCCTCTCCTACACCCAGAATACAGGATGTCATAATGTCATTATTAGTCCTACCCTCCTTAACCCTGTTCTGTTGTATCAAGGTTTAATGGCGCGGCTTTTTGTGGTGACATGCATTATGCACTCCTACATACATACAAACATCCATATCTACGTAGGTCCCTAGGGGATGCACACTGCACTAAGTACTACTGCACTGCAAAACAGGGTCCAGGACAGGGTGTCACAGTCATGCACAACGCCCCATGACACTGCCGCACAATCCTGCCTTTCGTTCCACCACCACCACCACTATGCTATGCCATTCCATGCCGTGCCATACTATACTATGCTATGCTATACCATTCCATGCCGTGCCATACTATGCTATGCTATGCTATACCATTCCATGTCATGCCATACTGTGCCATGCCATTCCATGCAATGCTGTACCATTCCATGCCGTGCCATACTATACTATGCTATGCTATACCATTCCATGCAATGCTGTGCCATGCCATGCCATGCTTTGTTATGCTATACCATTCCATGCCGTGCCATACTACTATTCTATGCTATACCATTCCATGCCATGCTGTGCCATGCCATACTATGCTATGTTATGCTATACCATTCCATGCCGTTCCATACTACTATTCTATGCTATGCCATGCCATACTGTGCCATGCCATACCATGCTTTGTTATGCTATACCATTCCATGCCGTGCCATACTATACTATGCTATGCCAATCCATTCCATGCCATACTGTGCCATGCCATACCATGCTTTGTTATGCTATACCATTCCATGCCGTGCCATACTATGCTATGCTATGCTATACCATTCCATGCCATGCCATACTGTGCCATGCCATACCATGCTTTGTTATGCTATACCATTCCATGCCGTGCCATACTATGCTATGCTATACCAATCCATGTCATGCCATACTGTGCCATGCCATACCATGCTTTGTTATCTATACCATTCCATGCCGTGCCATACTATGCTATACTATTCTATACCATTCCATGCCATACTGTGCCATGCCATACCATGCTTTGTTATGCTATACCATTCCATGCCGTGCCATACTATAATATGCTATGCTATACCATTCCATGCCGTGCCATACTATACTATGCTATGCTATACCATTCCATGCCATGCTGTGCCATGCCATACCATGCTTTGTTATGCTATACCATTCCATGCCGTGCCATACCATGCTATGTTATGCTATACCATTCCGTGCCGTGCCATACCATGCTTTGCTATGCTATACCATTCCATGCCGTGCCATACCATGCTATGTTATGCTATACCATTCCGTGCCGTGCCATACCATACTTTGCTATGCTATACCATTCCATGCCGTGCCATACCATGCTATGTTATGCTATACCATTCCGTGCCGTGCCATACCATGCTTTGCTATGCTATACCATTCCATGCCGTGCCATACCATGCTATGTTGTGCTATACCATTCCATGCCGTGCCATACTATACTATGCTATGCTATACCATTCCATGCTGTGCCAGTCAGTGCCGTGCCATACTATGCTATGTTATGCTATACCATTCCATGCCATTCCATTCCAAGCTATGCTATTCTATGCCATGCCATTCCACTCCATTCCATATTATACTACTATGTTGTTTCATACAATAGCATACTTTACTTTACCGCAGTGTTCAGTACTATACTAGGGGCTGATAGTAGTTATAGACTAGTGGTTAGAAGGGGACGGGATAGCTCAGTGGTCGGAGCACTCGCTTTCCCCCAGCCAAGTTAAGCAGCGTCGAGCGTGGTTACCAGTTGGATGGGTGACCGTTTGCGCGCCTTGGCTTCAGTACAGTTCCCCCAGTTCACCCAGCTGTAAATGGGTACCTGCCCTCTTTAGGGTCAGGGAAGGTAAAGCAGCGAGGGAGAGGAGATGGGCGCCACCCTCAATATGCTGGCCCTAGAGAAGTGAGGTCTCTGACGCCTCGCTCCCCTACTACCTTATAGGTTATGGGACTCCTTTACCCTTTACCTTTTAGAAGGTTGTACTGTGATGTCGGTGTGAAAGTAACGTCACATGGCACCACATAATTCTGCCTTTTCTTTCCACTACCATCATGCCATTGCTATGCTATGCTATGCTTATCCCTGCCATTCCATGCCATACCATGCTATCCATACCATACTATTCCATACCATACTATTCCACACCAAACTATACCATACCATACTATACCATACTATTCCACACCACACCATACAATACCAAACTATACCATACCATACTATACCATACTATTCCACACCACACCATACAATACCAAACATAACCATACCATACCAACTATTCTACACCACACCATACCATACCATAATATTGTACCATAGCATACCCCAGCTTTACTACACAATACTCCGTTCTACCCTACTCTGCTTAACTCTACTCCACTCCCACTCCACTCTACCCACTCCACTCCACTCTACTCCACTCCACTCCACTCCACCCATTCCACTCCACTCCACTATACCTACTCCACTCCACTCCACTCCACACTCCACACTCCTCTACTCTCCTCTCCTCTACTCTACTCTACTCAACTATACTCCACTCCACTATACTCCATCCCACCCCCACCCCACTCCACTCCACCCCACTCTACTCCACTCCCACTCCACTCCACACTCCTCTACTCTACTCTACTCTACTCTACTCAACTATACTCCACTCCACTATACTCCATCCCACTCCACTCCCACTCCACTCCACTCCACTCTACTCCCCTCCACTCCACTCCACTCCACTCCACTCCACTCTACTCCACTCCACTCCACTCTACCACTAATTTCCCGTAGTCTTCTACGCTCTGCTATGCCATGCCATGCAGCTCATCAGCATAGGACGACAACACGAGTCCTCCCCTCACCACCGTGGCTACTTCGGGGCATTAAGGCATCATGATTGGAAGGCAGCATCCAGGATTGTAGTATGGCATCGCGTTTACCGAACTCCTCCTGCCCTCTCCACTCCACTCCGAAAAAGAAAAACAAAAGAAAAGAAAGAAAGAAAGGAAAAAAAAAAAAAAAAAGAAAGAAGGAAGATAAAAAAAAAAAAAAAACCGAATGAGACGGTTTCTAGAAAATGTCAACGGACACAAGAGCACAGAAATCAATTCGCCTCCCACCATCCAAACCCCCCCAACCCCACCCCACTCCACCCCACCCCCCCCATTTCCTTCCACCCTCCACCCAAACACTTGACTTTACAGTGAAGAAAATCGAGAATAATCCCCCATCCCCCCCCCCCCCCCCCCCCACCCCACCAACACACACACAACACAAACACACACACACACACACACACCAACACACACACAACACACACACACACACAACCATGAATAACTTAATCCATTAACCTCCAAAAAATAAAATATATAATATAATAAAAATAAACCTCACACACACTCGCAACCGCACATTGCATTCGTCCAGCCCTCCTCCTCAACCCCCACCCCTCCAACCCACCCACCCCAAACACCACCCCCAACCCCAACACTCCCCCACACCTACAACACCCACCATCTCCAACCCTGGGTCACGGAGTGAGTGCGCGGTCAGGCGATGCGATCTGACCTGCCCAACGAGGCCATGAAAATATAGATGACCTCTCCTCTCCTGTAGCTCTGCCTGTCTCTGTACTGCTGCTGGTGCTGCTGCTGCTTGTGCCTGATACTGACTGAGACAAGTAAAGGGGGGAGACAACCCGCTCTGCTGCATCTGGCCGCGGCCAATCTTGAACGTTTGCGCTTAGGAGATAAGGGAAGGGAAGGTGGGTGGGTGGGTGGGTGGGTGTGGGGGGGGGGAGAAGTGAGGTTGGAGGTGGGGGTGAGGTGGTGGTGGGTGGGGGTGAGGAAAGGAAGTGGTAGTTGTCTTGTTATTTTTTTGGGTGTGGGAGGAGGAGTGGTGTGGTGGTGATGGATGATGAAGGTGGGTGAAGTGGTGGTGTGGTGGAGGAAGAGGAGCTTGATAGGTCGTAGTTGTGTGAGATAGTGGGGGGGGGGGGGGGGGGGGGGGGGGGGGGAGGGGGGGGGGGGAGAGAGGGGGGAGGAGAGGAGAGCGGCATGGCAGGCAGGCAGACAGGGGGCACAGAGATAGACAGCACAGAGTTCAGATAGGAACAAGGAAGAACGAGAGAGGAGAGAGAGAGAGAGAGAGAGAGAGCTGTAGAAGGATTTGAACAAGGTTTTGAAGTACTGTTGTGTTGATATTGATGACGAGGAGTGAAGATGTTGGCGATAGTTGTATGGTGGTGGAAGTAGCTAGAGGAGGAGATAGTGGAGGTTGTGTGTGTGTTTTGGTAGTGTGTGGTGTGTGTGATTTTTTGGTGATTTTATTCTTTTTTTTTTCTCGAGGATAATGAATCAGCATCATGTTGGTTGTTTTTTCATCCTTAGTCCCGTATCGTTATGTGTGTTGTGTTGTGTGTGTTGTAGTTTGTGGGGTGTGAGAAAGGAGAGGGGAGAGGATGTTGAGGGTGAGAGAGGGGTGATTGGGGGAGAGAGAGAGATGGGGGGGAGAGAGGCAATGAGATGTCGAGTGGGATGTGTGAGGAGTTGGGTGAGCAGATGATAGTAGGTTTTGGAGTAGTTTGAGAGAGATTGATGGTGTAGCGATGACGGGGGTCTGGAGAAGATGAGACGGATGAGGAGAGAGACTGGAGTGAGAGGGAGAGAGAGAATTGTGTGTCCATTCACGCACTTGTAAATGTGCATGACAAACTACATGTTGTGCTCTTCTTTGATGTGTGTTGGCATGTCGTGGAAGGTGGGGTGGGAGGGAGAAACAGGTAGGAGAAGGAGACAGAGACAGACTGGACAGAGAGATCAAGATCAGACTGAGGAGATGGGGAGAGTGTGAGAGAGTGAGATGAGAGGAACAGACTGACAGTCGTACCAGTAAGACAGGCAGACTGTGACAAGAAAAGTGTTAAACAAAATATGCCATAATTTTTTTTACCTTAATGTTTCGAGTAGGGGAAAGGCGTTCAGAAGTTGTGGGTGTTTGTGGGTGGGGGAAGCAAGGAGGATGAGGAAGAATAGAGTTATGACATATACTATATACGCTCACCATTTCCAGGTTATATGCTGACGGCAGTGTTAAGTGTGCGGGAGGCGTGTCGGTGAAGGCGAAGGTTAAACTAACCTACCCGGCTTTCCCCTCTTTATCAGCGGATTGATCGGTTTGTGCTGCTGTCTGCTGCCTGGGTTCTCTTGATTTCTGCCCTCTTTTTAGTGTCTTTTTCTCTCTCTCTCTCTCTTCTCCCCCTGTCTCTCCTCTCTCTCGTAGGTCTGTTCTCACTTGGTCTGTCCTCTCATGACTTCTCTCTATACTACTCTCTCTCTCTTCTTCTCCTCTCTCTTCTCTTCTCTTCTCTTACTCTCTCTGTTTGTCTACCCACACCAGTTAATCTGTTCTCTCTCTCTCTCTCACTCTCTCTCTCTCGGTACTCTCTCACTTCTCTCTTCTCTCTCTTCGCTCTCTCACTCTCTCTCTGTTTCTCTATCTCTCTCTCCTCTACTTGCGTTCTCGCTCTCTGAGTTGTTCCTCTCTCATCTCTCTCTGTCTGTCTGTCTGCTGTCTTGACACTTTCATGTTCTACGCTTTTTCTCTGTCTGTGCTTTGAGTGTATGGCTTTGGTGTGTGTCTGTTGTTTCTGTCTATGAGGTTCTTGTCATTTTCTTGTCTGTCGTGTTTTTCTCCTGTCTCTTTCTCTCGGGTGTCTCGGTCTCTGTTCCTCTCTTTTGTATTTCTTGTCTCTCTCTCTTTTTGTCTTTCTTCTGTCTATCTGTCTGTCTCCCGTCTTGTCCTGTCTCTCTGTCTCTGTCTCTTGTCTCTCTCTCTCTTCTTCTCTCTCTCGCCTCTCTCTCTCTCTCTGCTTGGTCTGTCTAGCCGTCTCTCTCTCTCACTCTCTTCAGTCCTCTCTCTCTCAGTCTGTGCTGTCTGTTGTCTTCTCGCTCTCGTCTCTCTCTCTCTCTCTCTTCTCTCTCTCTCTCTCTCCTCTTTCTCTTCCTCTCTCTCTCTCTCTCTCTCATTGTTGTTTGGGGGCCATGCTTCCTCTCTGTTTCCTAGATCCTTCTTTGCGTGTTTGTTTGGTGTTCGTGCGCGCGTGTGTTGGTACGCACACGGGGGCGCCGCCACGAGCGTGTGTGGTTGTGTGTGTGGGTGTGTGTGTGTGGAGTTGCATGGTAGGTGTGTGTGTGTGCCGCCCCCGTGTGTGTGTGTGTGGGTGTTGTTTGTGTAGGTGGGTGTGTGTGTGTGTGTATGTAGGTGTATTGTGTGTATTGGTAGGTGTGTGTGTGTGTAGCTGTGTGTGTTGTAGGAGTGTGTGTGTGGTAGATGTGTGTGTGTAAGTATGTAGGTGTGTGGGTAGGTGTGTAGTGTGTTGGGTAGGTGTTGGTGTGTGTGTGAGTATGTGTGTTGGTGGTGTGTGTATGTAGGTGTGTGTGGTAGGTAGGTGTGTGTGTGTAGGTAGGTGGTGGGTGTGTGTGTGTGTATGGTGTGTGTGTATGTAGGTGTGGGGGTGTGGGTATGTGGTTGTGTGTAAGTGTTTGGGGGTGTGTGTGTTATGTAGGTGGGGGGGTGGTTCGTGGTTGTGTTGTGTCGGTGTGTGTGTGTGTGTGTAGGTTGTGTGTGTGTGTGTGGGTGGGGGTGTGTGTAGGTGTGTGTGGTGTTGTGTGTGTTGTGTGTGTGTGTGTTGTGTGTGTGTTGTGGGTGTAGGTGTAATACTGTGGTACTAAATACTACTTGCCTTCAGTTTGTAAGCATGGTGTAGTATCAGCGATGATCCTCATACTGCCCCTCCGCGGGGCGGGTGTTAGTACCTTAACCTTTAGAAGTTCCCCCAGAGTTAATGATTGGCCATCCGACCAGAGCACGCTTCGCTTCTCTTTCTCATCATTTCTTTTTTCTCTCTTCTCTTCTCATTCTTTATTTTTGTCAGATATTTTATTTTTTGTTCATTTTTTTTTTGTTTTTTTTTTTTCTTGGTATTTTTCTTTTCTTCGCTTAATCTTTCCTTCACTTTCATTTTCTGATTTCATTTTTATGTGTTGTCTTTTCTCTTAGTTGTGTCTTATGATTCTTTATTCTTTCGTCATAGTTTATTGTCTTTTGGTGTAGGGTAGGTTCATTATGATCTGAGGTCATTGATTTTGTTTGGAGCGTTATATGGGTTCGTAGGTTTGTCTTTCGTATTGTGGGGTGGTGTGGGATAACTGAGGTGGGTTTTGAGGAGGGGTTGAGGGGGCGGTGTATGTCGGGTTTTGAGGTTTGATTGTGTCGTGACTGGTGTTTGGAAGACCCTCCTCCTTTTTGGGATGTTTTGGTTTGTGATGAAGAGTGATGCGTGTTTGGGATGTTTTTTTGAGGAGGATATTTTGAGAGATTTGCATGTGTTGTGATGCTTAGTGTTGAGGTTTTTGTTGGTTGTTGTGTCTGGTGTTTTTTGATTGGTGAGTTAGGAGGGTTGTGTTCCTTTTGGTTGATAAAGTTTGTTTTGATGGTGTTGCTTTTTTTGATTAGTGAGTTTGTGATGTTTATTGCGTTCGTTGTCGTAGGGTATTGTCGGTTTTTTTTTTCGTTGATTTCGAAGGATAGAATAGTACGGGATTTGTTTGTTTTGATGCTCTTTTTGCTTGTTTGTTTTTGTGTTACTGTGGTTTTTGTGTTGTTTTTTCATGTATACGGTGGGTGGTGGTGGTTTATTCTCAGTGTATGCCTCTTGTGGTTTGGATTGGAGTGGACTTTAGGGGGGGTGATGTGGGGGAGGGGTGAGGGGGAGGGCGGGAGTGGAAAGAAGGAGAGTAAACGGGGGGTGGGTTGAGGGTCGTTGAACATGGGTTGTGGAGGAGGGTTCTGGGTGGGGTGGTTGGAAGGGGCGTGGGTGCGCGTGGGGGGGGGTGGATTGGTGTGGGTGTTCAGGGTAGGTGGCTTGGGGGCGCGCCGTTTGTTATCTCAGAATGGGGAGTTTTGGGGGGTTTGGGTTTTGTGGGGTTGGGTGTGGGTTTTTTGGAAGTTTTGTAGGAGAGGTTTGGTGTGGGTATGTGATTGTGGTTTTTTTGAGTCTGCTTGTGTGAGGTTTGATGGGTTGATTGGGGAGCTTCTGGGAGTTCTAATTTTGTGTGTGTGAGTGATAGTGGTATCCGGGACGTGGAGATTTTGATGGGTGTGGGGAGGATGTGTCGCTATGCGTGGTTTATTTTTGCGTGGAAGGAGTGGTGATGTGTGAATTGTTGGGTGGATTGTGTGTGGGCTTTGTGCTGAAACTGGTGGGTGTTGTTTGTTTTGGGTGAGTGGAGTAGATGGATTGGGTGATTTGTAATTTTTTGTCTGGTTGGGGATTGATTTTGGGTGCTGGGGGGGGGGTGACTGTAGGGGGATTCAGAGGTGATGTAGTGCTGATGTTGCGGGAGTAGGTTTTTGGGCAGTTGGTTTCTTTTTCTTGTCTGAGGTTATATTGTTTTTCATTGAGATAGTTCTTAAGTCTATCAGGGCAATGGATCCAGTTTAGTGGGGAAAGGGTAAGAGATGATGTTACTATGCCTAACTGACCCACCACACACATAAACAGTGTGTGTTAGAATGACCATGAAGCAATTGAAGCCTTGCAGCTGAGATCTGCTGACTGTTACTGTGGCAGTGGCGGGTTGAAAGAAGAGTGTGCCATTTGGGGGGGGGGGGGGGGGGGGGGGGGAGGAGCGAGGCAATGGGAAGGGAAGGGTGGGGATGTCGAGGGTGGTGGCGGGGCAAAAGTCAGATTCATCTCTGCCAATGAAAAGACGACTTCTGCACACTTTGAATTTGAAGAAAAACCGCGTTAGCCCTCCCCTCTCTCTCTCCCGGCTTATTAATGTACATGCAGGAAAAAAAACAGTTGATTTGAAAACGAACATCATGCTTCTCCTGACCTTTTGTTCTGATGTCTTCATTGCTAGCTGGTGATGATTTATATCCTCAGCTTTGAATTAGCAGCTTTGTGAGTTTGTACACACACACACACCACACGCACAGCACACTTACCATAAATAGCATACATACACACACACACACACCACATACATACATACATACATACACACACAACACACACATACATACATACATACGACTTTACACACACACACACACACACATACATATACATACATACATACACACACAGCATACATCATACGCATACAGTACGCTGACTTACATACACATACAGATACATATATACATACATACAGTACCGGAGCATGTACATACATGCATATTATAGACATAACATGGGGAAATGAGACGATCAGAATGCCATGGACCATGTGAAGAGCTCCTGGGCTTATGTGGAACAAGACCAAACTAACAGTGGTTCGGGCGAACGAAACACAAACATCTGGAGGCCAGACAGTGCCTACAGGGGAACAGTCCAGGAGGGAGCCGAAGAGGCGCAGAGACAGAGAAACCGATGGGAAGACAACATCAGAGAGTGGACTGACAGAGCCTTGAGTGGAACGATTTACTTGGAAGCTGCGGGACAACGTCAAAGAGTGGAGGACGGGTTGCAACAGTCTACAGGGTTTGCCCTCCCAGACTACAAGACGACAGAACCGTTGATACAGAAGACTCTGGTGAGTGTAGTTAGTGTGTGTGTGGTGTGGTGTGTGTGTGTATGTGTGGGTGTGTTGTGATGGTGTTTGTGTGTTGTTGTACATCTGTATCTATGTGTGTGTATAAGAATGATTGTAGATGTATGTGTGTATGCATGTTTATATGTATGTGTGTTATGTGTGTAGTGTGTATGCATGTATCATGTATGTCTGTATGTATGTCGTAGTGATGTATGTATCTATGTATGTATGTATGTAGTGTATGTATGAAAGTGAAGAGGTATGGATGTATGTATGTATCTCTCTATCTATCTATCTATCTATCAATCTATCTATCTATCGATTGCTATTGTATCTATCACTCTCTCGATCTATATTATATCCCATCTGTGCTATCGATCGAACTATTGCGACCGCTCTATCGATTCTATCTATTTCGTATATATAGACACAGATCGCGTATGATCTCCCTTTGCATCCTTTTGATAGAAAAAAGATCCCCAAAGAACATAAGGCACCAAGATTCATTAGCCACTTATCTTCATACGCATTTTTAAAGAACATTTTGAACTACTATTATTTCTGCCATAGTTTCGTTCTGCTCTTTTGTTTTCATCGTTTCGCTGGCAGCGGTGTAGGCCTCACAAAAAATTATTCTATTATTTTAGGCTGGGCTAGTATAAACACTTATAAATTCTGCGAGGGTGTCTTGCGTTACGCCTGACACACTAACGGAATAGTGCGTTTCAAATGTGCCGGACCGCTGAAGAGTGCCTCAACCAGGAGCCCGAAACTCGTGTTCAGGTCAGGCCAAAGGACATGGTCCTTACTGCAAATATTCCAGCTACTGCTTGCCTTCAAAGTTTTATCTGTGAGTAGTGATTTTTTTTTTCTCGAATCTAGGACAAATAAGTTAGTTTATGAATCAGAATGAGTTGTAATTGTTTTTACTGCACTTGTTTTCCTCACTCTTTTGGTCAATTAAATATTGTATTATTGTGTGGTGTGTGAGTATACAACACGATACGTACACAAAGCAGACGACATCGAGCTCACACACAGAAGGCTGCTAGCTGGGGATGCTCGCCCCCCTCCCGGCCGCCCGACCCCGCCCCCCCCCCCCCCCCCCCCCCCCCCCCCCCCCCAGTGCTTTGTACAAGAAAGGGCACCAGTCGTTGTCATTATGTAGTTTCCCTTGTTCTGTTTATTTCCTCAGAAATGCTAACGCACCGCTTTTTTTAAATTTTTTGCGTCCCAATGATCAATTTCACGTCGACAGGAAATCAATAGTCGTTCCTTGTATTTATGGATGGCTCATCTTGTTATCTTATGTGCAGCAGTAACAACAGCAGCGGCAACGACAACGACTAACTCTCGAGGACTTCAGGCTTTTTTTGTTGCCTTTTTGTTTCGATTTTGAGCATTAGAAATTGCAAACATGAAACAGAAACGCTTACAAAGAACAATTGGACGATCGTCAGTTAGCATACAGACACGCCCCCACCCGCCCACTCTCCTCGCAAAAACAAAAAAACAAAAACGCAAAGCCTAAGCGGTAAACCATTCCCTAGCACACAAACACACACACACACATCCTCTTGTCTCTCTCTCACAACACACACACACGTCACACACACACTCTCTCTCTCTCTCTCTCTCTCTTCTCTTTTGCCCCCTCACTCACACACACCTTTGCACGCGCCGCCGCGCGCAAAACCAAAGAATATCCGGATCAAATATAAATACCACATTAGCCCATCAGTACTTCTGTTAAAATAAATATTAAAGCAATATTAAGACTGTAGACGCTTGGTTCCTCGACTGATTTATAATGACAAAACAGCAGCTCGTGAGCACCTCGCCAGCCCCCCCCCGCCCCCCTTCCACCCGCCATCCGCACGCACAAGTGCCCTCTTTATAACATTTTATTGGCTTTCCAGACACATAATAAACCACAATTGTACAAATGTGCTTGATAAAAAAGCGAGAGATATACCTACTTACGCAAGCCGACGAGCCGCGCGCGCGCACGCGTGTGTGTTTGAGAGAGATTGTGTGTGGTGTGTGTTGTGTGTGGGGTTTGTGTGGTGTTGTGTGTGTTGAGAGAGAGAAAGCGAGAGGAGAGTTTGGTGTGTGCGCGCGCTGCGCGCGCGCGCGTGGGATAGTGTGTGTGTGTGTGTGTGTGAGAGAGAGAGAGAGGAGAGAGGAGAGAGGATAGGAGAGAGTTGTATTTGTGTGTGTGTGCTGTGTTTATGTTGCTGTGTGTGTGTGGTTTGTGTGTGTGTGTGATTAAGTGTTGTGAGAGAGGAGAGTGAGAGGAGAGAGAGCGTGTGGTGTGTGCATGCGTGTGTGTAGTTATGTGTGTGGCATGCGGGTGGTGATATCTTCAGTTTAACGGTATTGCCCATTTTAGTGCTTTTAGACGGGCAAAAAAGTAATCTAACATGAGAACGCAGACACATACAGAAAAGTGTCAGATAACAGTACTTAATAAAAAACTAACTTTAACATACTACGCAAAAACTGAATTATTCGGATTCTTATCAATTACTAACACAATGTCACAGTAAAACTTGGTTCAACCGAATTGATCAGTGACAAACTTGAGTTACGCAGGTAAATGTTTTAAATGTCACAATCAAAAATAACATAAACTATTGGTAATCTTCTCCCCCACAAATTACAGTTTCATCTTTCATGTTTTTGTCTGAAAGCCCGAATTTTAGTGAGTAAATCTGTACAAAAAGGAAGTTATAGTTCTACGATTATACGAATCAAAAGCTTTGTTAGAAAATAAAAGCATTTGATAGAATTATCACATTGCTTAGAGTACAAGCCATTATAAAGACAATTAGCCAGAATATATATTTCTTCTGAAGTGCTTCCAGCAAGCGTTTTGTTAACAAGCTGTATCCCTCATGCAGGAGGATAAAGAACGTTTATTTCACAAGAACTAATTTGCATGTCTCGCTCCATATTTTGCAAGGACTGTCAACTTTTTCATTAAAAAGGATATACCAGTGTTGTGAGGGAACCCAACAGAAAGTACAGTACTACCTGCTTTAACTTGAATAAGTGTAGCGTGAGATGCCTTGATTTCTTACTTTAAAAGTAGAATTTTTGTAAGAAGCGCATGGTAAAACGATTATTTAGAATCAACACAATAAGTATATTGAATATGCTTTAGGGAAGTGCAAGTTAGCATAGTACAGTGCCGAACACTATAGCAGTTACCTCAGCTGTAAATATACATTTATGTTTCCCAGGTTGACAGCTCGTCTGCTTTTAATGATGGAAGATAACGCAAGCCGCACCAGCCTCATCCTCAGTATATAGAACGGACCCACATCGTATAGGTAGTTGTATGTTCTTTTACTAGCGATGTAAGAATGTTAAGAACGTTTTCAGCTTTTCTGAATAGAAGAATGATTACTGTCAGAATAGCTCTTGAGTGAAAAGAGATGCCAAGGGGCGTGGGTGCTGACTGTATGATTTTGCTATTCATTTGGATTAAGATTCTGAAGTTTAAAATGGGTAGAAGTGTAAGTGTATTAATTGTAGGTAAGCGAGTGATAGGTTCTTGCGTCTTTTCGGAGAGTGATGTCAGATTTATCTGGACTTCATTTTCAACATTGCTGTCATTTGTGAGTACTTCTGTAGAACATATTTTGCCACAGTCAAGCTGTCGATATTCAGTTTAAAGGTGAACTCCTACTTCCTTTATGTGCCCTAAGTGGGCGTAAGCTGGTACATCTAAAGCGAGTCGAAATGCTTTACAATGGCATGCGTGTGTGTGTGTGTGTGTGTGTGTGTGTGTGTGTGTGTTGTGTGTGTGTTGCATCTGTGGGCGCAGAAAACAGGCGGCATCAGTATGATTAAACACAGCTTTCTATTTACGCACTCCGCAAGTCATTTATGGGCCTCTTTTGTGCCCATTTCAAAAAGGGCTTGTGTTCTTTTGTTTTAAATGTGCACTGTATTTTTGTTCACCATTGGGTGACATAATCCCGAAAACACTCTAGGGTTATTAACTAAAAGTTCAGCGTTATTATACAGCGGGGGTTGGAGGGAGTGGGGATTGTTCCTAAAAATACAATCTGCTGTACTCGGTTTATAGCTCTGATTCAAATGATGTAGGTGCATGGTGGTTTTCCCAAAGTGGACACCAGTGGGGCACAGTCATACAGTAGAGATGTGTACCCTGTTCTTTGTCTGTTAGTGGAGATAGCAAGAGTTGTCTGAGACACACGTCAGTTGAAAAAAGCAGAGAGCCGCAAATATGTAGACTGGTATGTGTGTGTGGTGGGTGTGTGTGTGAGTTGTGTGTGTGTTGTGGTGTGGTGTGTGTGTGTGAGTGTGAGTGTGTGGCATGTGTGTGTGTGTGTGAGTGTGTGTGTGTGTGAGTGTTGTGGGTGTGTTGTGTGTGTTGTGTGTGTGTGTGAGTGTGTGTGAGTGTGAGTGTCGTGTGTGTGTGTGTGTGTAGGGTGTAGGTGTGTGTGAGTGTGTGTGTGTGTAGTGTGTGTGTGTAGGTGTGTGTGTGTAGGTGTGTGTGGCATGTAGGTGTGTAGGTGTGTGTGTGATATGTGTGTGTCGGTTGTAGGGGTGTAGGTGTGTGGTGTGTAGGGTGTAGGTGTGTGTGTAGGTGTGGGTGTGTAGGTGTGTGTGCGTGTAGGTGTGTAGGTGGGTGTGTGTAGGTGTGTAGGTGTGTGTGTGTGTAGGGTGTAGGGTGTGTGTGTGTAGGGGTGTAGGTGTGTGTGTAGGTGTGTGTGTTGTGTAGGTGTGTGTGCGGGTGGTGTGTTAGGGGTGGCTGTGTGAGGTGTGTAGGTGCGTGTGTGTGTAGGTGTGTAGGTGTGTGTGTGTGTGTAGGGGTGTTTGTAGGGTGTGTGTGTTGTAGGTGTGTGTGCGTGTAGGTGTGTAGGGTGTGTGTGTAGTGTGTGTGTTTATGTGTTTGTGGGTGTGTGTGTGTGGTGTGTGTTGTGGGTGAGTGTGTGTGTGTGTGTGTGTGTGTGTTTGTAGTGAGTGGTAGGGTGTCTGCTATTCATGGGAAGGCGGGGCTGAAACTGACACTGCAGAGATTTGTTGTTGGTGGATTCCACTGTGTGGCATGAGTGAGTGTGTCTGTCGTATTTATTTATTTTTTTATATATTTATTTATTTATTTATGTTATTTAGTTTATATCACTTTAAGGTCACGGCAGATTTCTCTGCGTGAAATTCGGGCTGCTCTCCAGGGGAGTGCGTTTGCCACAAGAGCAGCGGGCTCCTTCTTTTTTTCTTTTCTTGTTACAAGCTGTCTGTATTTGTTTCCCTATCAGAAGTAGCTGAGTGTTCGTTCATAATTTTGTAGGGTACAACTCTCTTGTTGCCGTAGATGATTTTCGTGCGCTGTAAATAATTTTGGTATAACAACGGGACCTCAGTTTATCGTCTCATCCAAAAGACTAGGCCCCCGACACCATTCCGGGTTGTAATGGAATAGGGGGAAAGTTTCGGCCCTAACGGATGTTTGCCTATTACTCACCATCCTATGCCATTTTCCCCTGTATGTATGACTGAGTTTATACACGGAATGAAAAGGGCCGAAACTCGGTCAGGTCAGGCCAAAGACATGGTCCTTACTCAAATATTCCCCTAATGCTGCCTTCAAAGTTTTATCTTGTAGTGATTTTTTTTTTCCTCGAATCTAGGACAAAAAGTAGTTTATGATCAGAATGAAGTTGTAATTGTTTACCTGCACTTGTTTTTCCTCACTCTTTTGTCTCAAGTATATATATGTATATGTGTGTGTGTGTGTGTATACACACATACATACACAAACACACACGCACACACACAGAAGGCTGCTAGCTGGGGATGCTCCCCCCCCCCCCCCCCCCCCCCCCCCCCCCCCCCCCCCCCCCAGTGCTTGTACAAGAAACGGCACAGTCGTTGTCCATTATGTAGTTTCCCTTCTTCCTGTCTATTTCTCAGAAATGCTAACGTCACCGCTTTTTTAAATTTTTGGCATCCACTGATCAATTCACGTCCGACAGGAAAATCAATAGTCGTTCCTTTATTTATGGATGACTCATCCTTTTTCCTATGGCAGCAGTAACAACAGCAGCAGCAACGACAACGACAACGAGAGACTTCAGGCTTTTTTGTTGCCTTTTTAGTTTCGATTTTGAGCATAAATTGCAACATGAAACAGAAAACGCTTTCAAAGAACTATTGGAAGGTCGTCAGTTATACTATAACAGACACCCCCCACCCCCACCCTCTCCAAAACAAAAACAAAAACAAACCCAAAGCGAAACCATTTCCCTAGCACACAAACACACACACACACACTCTCTCTCGCTCTCTCTCTCACACACACACACACACCACACCACACACTCTCTCTCTCTCCCCTCCTCTCTCTCTCTCTCTCTCTCTCACACACACACATGCACGCGCGCGCGCCAAAACCAAAGAATATCGGATCAAATTATAAATCCCACATTAGCCCATCAGTACTTCTGAAAAATAAATATTAAACATAATATGACCTGTAGAAGTTTGGTTCATACACGATTTATAATGACAACAGCAGCATCAGTAGCACCTCCAGCCCCCCCCCCCCCCTTCCACCCCAACACACACGCACAAGTGCCCTTTATAACTTTTATTGATTTCAGACACAATAATAAACCAAATTGTAAAAATGTGTTTTTAAACAGAGATATACCTACTTACAAGCCGACCGCGCGCGCACGCGTGTGTGTTTGAGAGAGATTGTGTGTGTGTGTGTGTGTGTGTGTGGTTTGTGTGTGTTTGTGTGTGTGAGAGAGGAAAAAAGCGAGAGAGAGTTTGGTGTGGTGCGCGCGCGCGCGCGCGCGCGGGGTGTGTGTGTGTTTTGTGTGTGTGAGAGAGAGAGAGAGAGAGAGAGAGAGAGAGAGAGGAGTGATGTGTATGTGTGTGTGTGCTGTGTTTATGTGCTGTGTGTGTGGGTTTGTGTGTGTGTGTGTTTATGTGTGTGAGAGAGAGAAGAGTGAGAGAGAGAGGAGTGTGGGTGTTTTGCATGCGTGTGTTTTATGTATGTGTGTGCATGCGTGCGTGCGTGATATCTTCATTTTAAAACGTCTATCACATTTAGTGATTTAGCGGGAAAAGTAATCTAAACAAGAGAACGCAAACAATAACAGAAAAGTGTCAGATAACAGTTATAATAAAAACTAATTTTAAACATACTACAAAAACTGAATTATCGGACTTTTATCAATACTAACACAATGTCCAACAGTAACAATGGTTCAGACAGAATCTGATCCAGTGACAACTTGGTACAGCAGGTAAAAATGCTTTTAATGTCCACAATCAAAAATAACATAACTATTGGTAATCTTCTCCCCACAAATACAGTTTACATCTTTCATGTATTTTGTCCTGAAAGCATTAATTTTAGTTTAAATCTGTACAAAAGGGATAATATAGTTCTACGATTATACCAATCACAAGCTTTGTTAGAAATAAAAGCATTTCGAAAATCTATCACATTGCTAGTACAGCCATTATAAAGACAATAGCCAGAATCATATATCTTCTTTCTGAAGTGCTTCCAGCAAGCGTTTTGTAACAAGCTGTATCCCTCATGCAGAGATAAGGCAACGTTTATTTCACAAGAACTATTTTCATTTCTCGCTCCATATTTTGCAAGACTGTCAACTTTTTCATTAAAAAAGATACCAGTGTGTGAGGGAACCCAACAGAAAGTAACAGTTTCTCCCCTTAAAATTAAAAAGTGTACCAGATGCCTGATTTCTTACTTTAAAAATAGAATTTGTAAAACATGTAAAACCGATTTAGAAACAACACACATAAGTATATTGAATATGTCTTTAGGGAAGTCAAGTACATAGTACAGTGCCAACACTATAGCAGTTACCTCAGCTGTAAATATACATTTATTTTTTCCCAGGTTGACAGCTCGTTCTACTTTTAATGATGGAATAACGAAAGCCGCACCAGCCTCATCAGTATTTAGAACGGACCCATCAGTATAGGTAGTTTGAATATGTTCTTTTACTAGCGATGTAAGAATGTTAACATTTTCAGCTTTTCTTATAGAAGAATGATTAATGTCAAAATGAGCTTTAAAAAGTGTTCCCAAGGTGGGTAGGGAGCTGAATGTTACTGATTTTGCTAATTTTATTTTGGGTTAAGTTCTGAATGTTTAAAAAGGGTAGAAGTGTAAGTATTAATTGTAGTAAGCGAGCTGATAGTTCTTGCTCTTTTCGGAAAGTGAATGTCAGACTTTATCTGGACTTCATTTTCAACATTGCTGTCATTTGTAGTACTTCTTAGAACATATTTTGCCACAGCAAGCTGTCGATATTCATTTAAAGGTAGAACTCCTACTTCCTTATATGTGCCTAGAGTTGAGGCGTAAGCTGGTACATCTAAAGCAAGTCGAAATGCTTTACAATGCATGCGTGTGTGTGTGTGTGTGTGTGTGTGTGTGTGTGTGTGTGTGTGTGTGCACTTGGGCAGAAACAGGCATCAGTATGATTAAACACAGCTTTCTATCTTACTCACTCCGCTTCACTTTCATGTCTATTTTGTGCCCATGTCAAAAAGTGCTTGTGTTCTTTTTTTAATTGCCTGTATTTTGTTCACCATTGGGTGACTAATCCCGAAACACTCTAGGGTATTAACTAAAAGTCAGCTGATTATTATACAGCTGGGGGTGGAGGGGTGGGGATTTTTCTCCTAAAATACATCTGCTGTACTGGTTTATAGCGCTATTCCAATATGTATGTCATGGTGGTTTTCCCAAAGGGACACACAGGGGGCACAGTCATACAGATAGAATTACCCTGATTCTTTGTCTGTTAGTGTAAGATAGCAAGAGTTGTCTCGAGACACACGTCAGTTGAAAAGCAGAGAGCCAAATATGTAGACTGGTATGTGTGTGTGAGTGTGTGTGTGTGTGTGTGTGTGTGTGGGTGTGTGTGTGTGTGTGTGTGAGTGTGGTGTGTGTGTGTGTGTGTGTGTGTGTGTGTGAGTGTGTGTGTGTGTGTGTGTGTGTGTGTGTGTGTGTGAGTGTGTGTGTGTGTGAGTGTGTGTGTGTGTGTGTGTGTAGGGGTGTAGGTGTGTGTGTGTGTGTGTGTGTGTGTGTGTGTGTAGGTGTGTGTGTGTAGGTGTGTGTGCATGTAGGTGTGTAGGTGTGTGTGTGTAGGTGTGTGTGTGTAGGGGTGTAGGTGTGTGTGTGTAGGGTGTGTAGGTGTGTGTGTAGGGTGTGTGTGTGTAGGTGTGTGTGCGTGTAGGTGTGTAGGTGTGTGTGTGTAGGTGTGTAGGTGTGTGTGTGTAGGGGTGTAGGTGTGTGTGTGTAGGGGTGTAGGTGTGTGTGTAGGTGTGTGTGTGTGTGTAGGTGTGTGTGCGTGTAGGTGTGTAGGTGTGTGTGTGTAGGTGTGTAGGTGCGTGTGTGTGTAGGTGTGTAGGTGTGTGTGTGTGTGTAGGGGGTGTAGGTGTGTGTGTGTAGGTGTGTGTGCGTGTAGGTGTGTAGGTGTGTGTGTGTAGGTGTGTGTGTGTTGTGTGTGTGTGTGTGTGTGTGTGTGTGTGTGTGTGTGTGTGTGTGTGTGTGTGTGTGTGTGTGTGTGTGTGTGTGTGTGGGTGGGTGTCTGCTATCATGGGTAGGGGCTGAAACTGAAACTGCAGAGATTTGTTGTCTGGTGGATTCCACTGTGTGTGCATGAGTGAGTGTGTCTGTCTGTATTTATTTATTTATTTTATTTATTTATTTATTTATTTATTTTATTTATTTATATCACTTTAAGTCACGGCAGATTTCTCTGCGTGAAATTCGGGCTGCTCTCCCAGGGAGAGTGCGTTGCCACAAGAGCAGCGCCACCCTTCTTTTTTTCTTTTCTTGTCTACAGCTGTATTTGTTTCCCTATCAGAGTAGCTTTGTTCTTCATAATTTTGCTAGGGTCAACTCTCTTGTTGCCGTAGATTATTTTACGTGCGCTAAATAATTTTGTATAACAAACGGGACCTCAGTTTATCGTCTCATCCAAAAGACTAGCGCCCCGACACCATTCAGGGTGTAATGGATAGGGGGAAAGTTTCGGGCCTAAACGGGATGTTTGCATTACTCACCATCCTATGCATTTCCCCTGTATGTATGACTGACTGTTATACACGGAATGAACGTTTAAAAAAAAGTAATAACATGGATTGATATTGCTTTACAAACCACACACACACCACACACACACACACACACACACACACACACACACACACACACACACACACACACACCACACACACATATATATATATATATATATATATATATGTGTGTGTGTGTGTGTGTGTGTGTGTCTGTGTGTCTGTGTCTGTGTCTGTGTATAGAAATATTTACATACATACATGCATACATGCACATGAGAGAGCAAGAGAATATTCAAAAGAAATATGCCTCAAGTGCTATCATGTACAGATAGCATTAGTTTGTTTACATCAGTTGTTGAGAATGGTAGAGAAGTGGGAACTGGTTGCCCCCGCTTGTGTTTCTTCACTCCTGTTTCCTCCAGACTTTCGTGTCCCTGCACACGTGTGTGTGTGTGTGTGTGTGTGTGTGTGTCTGTGTCTGTGTCTGTGTGTGTCTGTTTCTCTGTGTCTGTGTCTCTTTTGTGTCTGTGTGTGCATTATGTACAGCTTGCTATCGGATTGTTGGGCTCCCTTTCACCCAGTAAGTAAACAACATTGTGTTTACAGAAGTGTGGCCACAAAAATGAGGTTACACGTGTTCTATGCATGTGAACAAAGGAGTTAAGGGCAAGGCTCTCCATGAAAAGCATTGGGGATCAGGGGTTTGTGGAGAAATGGGGACAGGCAGTATGATATGATCTGATCACGCAGCTTTGGTCCCATGACTACCACACACACACACCACCTACTATGAGGACACTCTCGTCAAGGTTAAAGCCTTGAAAGACATTAGTGTTAGTGTGGCTGTCATGTCATGACAGAGGCCAGCAGCTGAGTGAGATCATGTGAAACATCTGGGTGGGTTGTGGTAGTAGTACCTGTGTTGGACATGCCTTCAGAGATTTTAATAAAATATCATTAGCAACAACAAGAACAACAACAGCAACAACAAGAACAACAACAGCAACAACAACAACAGCAACAACAAGAACAACAGCAGCAACAACAAGAACAACAGCAGCAACAACAAGAACAACAACAGCAACAAGAACAACAACAGCCTTGTCAGAGGATCTGAGGCTGATCAGTTGTGCGAGGAGCAGAGTGGAGGCCAGTGCAGGTAGGTGACTCTTTCTGTTGCTGTTCTACCTGCTGACTGGACAGAGAGAGGTTCACATGACGTGATAATCACAATCCATGTTAGAGAGAGAATGAATGATGAATGAATGAATGATCTTTGTTTTCCAAGGGTTACAGAGTAAGTATTCTTTTTTTTTCAACCGACCCTTGCCCTAAGTAGGAACTATCTACAAAATACACACACACAACACACACACACACACACACACACACACACACACAAACCCAACTACAACAAGGACAACAAAAGTTCAACCTATGATTTAAAGAAAAGCCATAAATGTGCATTCAACAAACTCCTAATCCCCAGTTTGATCTGAACACTAATGTTAAAGAGGTACATGGACTATAATGAATGTAAGATAGGAGGTAAATGTGTGTTCAGTGAACACATGATCCCAACTGGCTTAGAGAGAGATTGATTGATTGATTGATTGATTGATAACCTTTATTCTTTATGCTTTTTTTCATCCGGCCCTTTCCCTGAGAAGGGACTATCTTTAACAATCACAACTAATAATTTCAAGCCAACATAACGAATGTTACTTTGATATGAGAATGAGAGAGAGAGTTATATTGTCAATCTAAATCTGACATCAACAAAATCAAATCAATGAGAAAGCTGACATAAAAAATATATATAAAAACAACAACAGAAAACACACAGAGAGAGAGGGGGTGTGATTTGATTCTAATAGTGTACCATACTGCACTGGGTTATCTAAGAGAGAGAGAGAGAATGACAATGACAAATTCTATAAGCACCCATGTGCTTTATTACACCCAGTCCCCGCCCTCAGGGATATATATGATTATAAAATAAAATAAAATAAAGCTCATAACAATACACTCACACAGTAAACGGGAAGAAAAATATGTACACACCAAAACCCCCACAAAAATCACCGAGAAAAGAGAGAGAGAGAGAGAGAGAGAGAGAGAGAGAGAGAGAGAGAGAGAGAGGGGGGGAGGGAGAAATCAACAACAAAAAATAAATAAGGCAAAACAGAGCACAACAAAAAACACAGAAAGAACACACACACACAAAACAAAGAAACCAAGAGCAAAACCAAAGCAGCAGCAACAACAACAAGGGGAGAGGGGACAACCAAATAATCCCCCTCCAAATAAAACAAACCAAAACCAAAACAAAATAAACCAAGAGAGAGAGAGAGAGAGAGAGAGAGAGAGAGAGAGAGAGAGATCCGTATTTCTGAGAACTTACTATGTTCTGGATAAGCAGACAGGGGAAATTAGAGCCCAACAAACACCCACGGCATTTGAAACCAGCCAGTGACAGGCTAGCTGTGCAGATTGCAGCAGCCAATCAGAAACCGGGGCATAGTGCTCCATGTCACTGTCACAGTATCAGTGATGTCGGCTGGTTCACTGTGGGAGTGGCCTGACAAGGATTTGCCTGTGTTAATATTAGGCCTAGCAGGTATGTGGCAATGTTCGTGTGTCTGTGGCTCAGGTTAGGCTGAAGAGCAGCCATGATCTTCTTTGTTGGCAGTTGTTTGGGGTTTCTATTTGTTACAAGGGTTGAGGTGCTCATCATTGTGCTTGTGTTGTGACCTACCTCTGATCTCTCTCTCTCTCTCTCTCTCTCTCTCTCTCTCTCTATATATATATTATATATTATAAAATATATATATATATATATAGAGAGAGAGAGATAGAGAGAGAGAGAGAGAGAGAGAGAGAGAG
>CM054160.1:11179633-11213234 GCA_028751875.1 Rapana venosa
CCCTTCCTGGTCAACCTTTATGGGATAAACCCATATTAGGCCCTGAAAGCCTAGGTCCTTGTCTTTCTGGATGAGACATGCTACCTTGCCAATTGGCCCTAGCCAATTCATCCAAAAATCTCAAAGATCTTTCAGTCACAACCGTGGACACCTTTTCACTCTGTCCACTACCCTTCCTTGTGGGGGAAGAACCAGAAATGGCTGGTTTGGGTGGAATAGGCAGCAGCACCCATTCACCTTCCTGTGACTCATCCTCCATGCTAGGCGAAGCTAGCAGAGGATCCTTACGCGTCTTATCCAAAGACACATTTTCTTTCAGTGGTATGAAACTCTTCAAGGCAACCTTTTGGGAGTTCGAATCCCTCAGAACTGGGACTGCTTTTACAGGTTTGTTCTTGTTATGCTTTCTTCTCTTTCTACGTTTCCTTTTCCCAGAAGAAACATTTCCAACTAAAGCCTCAACTGACAGAACCGACTCACACAGGGATTTAACCTTATTCTCTAACACTACTATTTGTTGCTTCAGAGTCAATGTCAGTTCACTTTCCCCAGTCACATTCTCTTGTTCTTCTTCACTCAACCACCTGAGCGCTTCATTCCTAACCTCGAAAAAGGTGGTTTGGGGCTTCCTCCCTACCAAATGGCGTAGCTCCCTTTTCAACGCTAGGTCAAAAAGTCCTTCAATAAACCGGTCCCTTAAAAAATAATCAGCAAGGGCATCTGCCTCTCTCATGTGGATGGTCCTCTCCAGGCCCCTCAACACATGAGAGTAGTCCAGGACCGACGCTCCTGGCAGCTGGTCCCGACTGTAGAAGGCAGACAGGAGAGTGGTGATCCGTCGTCTGTCACCAAACACGGCCCGGAGGATGTTGATGATCTTCTCTGGGGTGTTGGTATCTTCTATCGTGTGCAGCATTACTTCTCTTCGGGCCACACCCTTCAGATGGCTGAAGGTGAAGTAGGCAGCCATCTCGTCTCTCATAGGGAACGCCGCCAGGACTCGCTCCACTTCCAGGGAGAAGTCCTCCACTGACAGGTCTGTCAGCGCACCAGAGAAGTGCTGCAGTTCAGGCGGGGAACACCATCTCATCGCCTCGTACGCCATGGTAGACTGCTGAGCTGTGTGTGTTATGGTAACTAAAAAACTAACCTGCTATCCTGTCGACGACGCCAATTGTTGGAGGGTGAACAGTGAAGGTTCAGGGGATAGGGATGTTAGGACACTGGCACTCCACACTCAAAGGAATGATGTGAGGCCACGCAGGGGTGTTATGGTAACACAATTTATTGTTTCATCTACACACAACACACACAGCTCAAGCAGGAGAACAAAACTGCTGTTTCCTTCTAAGTCATTCTGTCGTTTCACCACACGAAGCCTAACTCAAGAAGAAAATTGCCTCAGACAGCCAGCAAGAGAATGACTGTAAAATGCCATGTACACCCTGTTATATTGGTTCAGTTGCAGGACTACTAATTCCAACTGACCAATGAATACATTTGGAAACTGAGAGGAACAAATCCTAACCACACATCACATCAGCTGACAAACAAATTTAAATCAACCAATGTAGTCTCTACATGACAAATCTGCTGGTTCAATAGAGAAGGAGGAGGGGGGGGGGGGGTAATAGAGAGGGGGAAGGGATGCTATTCAAGAAGAAAAGGGCCACCACCTGTTGAATAAGCCTAAGCTGTTAGCAAGCTCTGAAGTGGCTTATTACATGACTGTTCCACTGAACACTCTAGCTACAAACAAGGACCCAGGCCATGTAATAGAGAGGACCTCCACTGTAGCTGACAAAGGCTGAACCACTCAGCTTCAACTAATAAGGCCTAACATTGAGACACTTAGCTACACCATCACCCCATTTCCCATCATCTAGCCTCACAGAGACATGCTGGACCACTTAACAAGAGAGAAGAGGTCACAGTATACACAGGCCTGATGAAATGCTAAGAGGGTCTCCCAGCCCACAACCAAGGTATACAAACAGTTTGAAAGAGATTTGTTTGTCCAAACAGCAAGCACACTGTAACATAAGGTTGTTCAAAGAAAAACCACTATCTATAAGCAAATCAGGAAGTCTTACCAAGTTGAATAATCTCTTTCTAAAGCGGGTGGGGGGAGGGGGGGGGTGGGGGGAAGAGGGGAAGGAAAGAGTGGGTTCAGATTCAAACAATAATATGCGCAAATGTGCACACTTAACAAACAATAGTAAGAAGAAATATTGAGCATCAGTCTCTCCTTACGTACCGCTACCAAACCCCTGTTTGATTTCACAGAGTTTTAATGTAGCCCTATTTTTAAATGAAGTGAACATATCACAGAAATGCTCTAAACGCTAAACAGTCAAATAATATGGGAAAGGGGCTAATCGCTAACCAGCATTTGTTTTCTTTTTCCACAACTCCACTAGTACATACCTACCTACATACCCTCTTTGCTTTGGCTATAGTTTCATATTTCACTGCAAGGAAACCCTCCTTTCATGATTAAAAAAAAAAAAAGAATTGAATTTATAGCCAAGCATGCATTCACATCATCACAATCCATGAATTTTCTTTTATCATGTCTATCTCTTAAACTTGATTATATTTGTGTATTATATATCTATTAAATTTGCCATTTTCTGTACAGAAGTATTTAATTACTTTGTTGTGTTCATTGTTTCATTACTTTTGTCCCTTATTTCCCATTTTAGCTTTCTGATTACTTTCATTGTTTCAACAAAATTAATGGACTTATTTCACATCCTATGAGTTATGATACTTTATTCACCCAAAAAGAAAAAAAAAAAATAAAAAAAAAAATATTAATAAAAAAAAAAAAAAAAAAATAAAATTAAAAAAAATAAAAGAAAGGGGGGAAATGGGGGAGAGAAAAAGGGGGGGAAAAGGGGGGAGAGAGAGAGGGGGGAGAGAGGGAAAGGGGGAAGGGGGAAGGAAAGGGGAGAGAGAGGGGGAAGAGAGAGGGGGAGGGGGAGAGGAAGGGAGAGAGAGGGAGAGGAGAGAAAGGGGGGAGGGGGGAAAGGGGAGGGGGGGGGGGGGAGGGGGGAGGGGAGGGGAGAGGGGAGAGAGGGGAAGGAGAGAGAGAGAGAGAGGGGGAAAGGGAAGAGGGAGGGGGGGAGGGGGAAGGGGAAGGGGGGAGAGAGGGAGGAGGGGGGGAGGGGGGAGGGGAAGGGGAAGGGGGGAGAGAAAAAATAAGGGGAGAGAGAGAGAGGGGGGGGGTGGGGGGGGGGAGGGGACAGGGAAAAGAAAAAAAATCAATTTGGGACAGTTGGGGTTTTTTCAAACTTTCAGTTTATTCCCCCTTCCCCAAAACAGATTCCCCTGAAAACAAACACAGACCCCACCCCCAAATTTGATAAAACGGCAAGAAGGGAAGCTAATAGAGGCCTCTAGATTGATCCCAAATAGGGAAGTATTTATAAACCCTATTAGGGGGGAACAAAAGACTTTATCAAAGGATTTTTTAATTTAGGACCAACTTATCTTCACATAATAAAATAGAGAAATAAAAGGGAATCAAAATAAAAAATATAAATATATTATATATATTATATTAATATTTTTAAAATATAATAAACCCTTGGATGAGCTGAAGGGGCGGGAAAACAAAGTGTGTGGGGGGGGGGGGGGGGGAAAAAGGGGGTGAAAAAAGGGAAAAAAAAAAAGGGGGATTTAAAAAAGGAAATAAACCCTTTAAACATGATTTAAATTTAAAACGAAAAGGCACTTGAGTATGCACAAAAACCCCAACACACACAACAACAGACAGAACAAAAACAACACCCCAACACACCCACACACACACAAACACACACACACAAAATGGATAGCAAAGGGGTTTTTAAACTTGCGTTCGAATCTGCCCAACCCCGGGGGTTCGTTTCCCCGGGTTCCCAAGGGGTTTATTTTCCCCTGGGGGGGTTAACATCGGCAGACGCCTTCCCCCAAAAACCCTTTGGTTTAGACTAAAAAAACCGGGGGGCCCCGTGTTATATAAAATTTTATATAAACTTTATTTTATTTTATAAATATATATATATTATTTATATTCATAAAATTTTATATTATATATGAGAGAAAAACAAAAAACAATAAAAATTTTTAATTTTTCGGGGATAATAAATAAGCACCTGTGGTTTTTTTTTACATCCAGTCCCCCCCCTTTGGAAAACATCTTAATAATAACCAAATACTTTTACCCCTCACAAAAGTAAAAAAAAACAAAGGGAAAAAAACCCCTTTTTCAAAAAAACCCCCCCAAAAAAACCCCCCCAAAAAAAACCCCCCCCACAAAAAAAATAAAAAAAAAAACTCTAAAAAAACCCAACCCCCCCCCCCCCCCCAAACAAAAAAACAAAACAAAAAAGGGGGTTTTTTAATATATTATTTATTTTTTTTTTTATATTGGGGAAATAAAATAAGAATTTAAAATGCTTTCTTACTTCCAAAGTCCCCGTGTGTTTTGGGGGAGAGGGGAGAAGAGGGGATCAGGGGGTTAGGTCAAAAACCAAAGCACAATGAGGGGGCCCCCTAAACCCCTTTGGTAACAAAATAGAAACCCAAACAATTTTGCCAAAAAAGAAGACAGGGGCCTGCTCTTCACCCAAACCCTGAAAAAGGGACACCCCAACTTTGCCACGTACCTGCTGGGCCTAATTTTAAACACAGGAAACCCTTGTAAAGTCTATTTCCCACAGTCCCCCAGCCGACACCCTGATCCTGTGACAGTGTCGCACAGCTATGACGGGGTTTTTGGGTTTTTACCCTTTGTCACTGGCTGGGTTTAAAACCCGCGGGGTGGGTGTTTTTTTGGGTTGGCGCTGCTGCTGCGGGGCCCGGCCCCTTTGCTTTTGACTCTCGTTCCCCTGCCCTGCTTATTTCCAAACCCTAGTAGTTTCTCAGAAAATTTTTTTTAATACAGATTCTCTTCCTCTCTCTCCCCCCCCCTCTCCTCTCTCTCTCTCTCCCTCTCTTCCTCTCTCCCCTCTTTTCCCTTTTCTCTCCCTCTCCTCTCTCTCTCTCTTTTGATTTATTTTGTTTGGGTTTTGGGGGTTTGTTTTTTTTGGGGGGGGGAAAATTATTGGTTGCCCCCCTCCCCCCCCTTTTGTTGTTCCCTGCTGTTTTTGGTTTTTTTGGGGGGGTTTTTTTTTTTTGGGTTTGTTTCGGGTTGTTTTTTTTTTTTTGCTTTTTTTTTTTGCCTTTTTTAAATTTTTTGTTGTTGTTTTTCCCTCCCCCCTATCCCTCATTTTTCCTCTCTCCCTTCTCTCTCCCCTCTCCCCCCCCATCTTCCTCTCTCTTTTCCTCTCCCCTCTCTCCCCTTCTCTCTCTCCTCTCCCCCTCTCTCTCTTTTCTGGGTGATTTTGGGGGGGTTTTTGGGTTTTGTACATATTTTTTTTTCCCTTTTTAAACGTGGGGATTTGTACTGGTATGCCCTTTATTTTTTTTTTTTATTTTTATCAAATATATCCCTGAGGGGGGATTTGGATTAAAAAAGCACATGGGGCTTATAAAATTTTTGGTCATTGCCCATTTTCGGTCCTTCTTAGAAACCCCAGTGAGTAGGGTACACTATTAAAAATCAAAGAAAACCCCCCCCCCCCCCCCTTCTCTCTCCTGTGTTTTTTTTGTTTTTTTTTATTTTTTTTTATTTTCACTTTCTCATAGATTTGTTTTTGGGTTGATGTCAGATTTAGATTGCCCAATATAACTCCCCTCTCTCCCCACTCTCATATCAAAGAAAACATTGTTGAGTTTGCTTGAAATTTTTAGTTCGATTATTAAAAAAGCCCCCTTCTCAGGGAAAAGGGCGGGAGGGAAAAAAGGCCCCAAAGAATAAAATTTCAACAATCAATCAATCAATCAATCAGTCAATCTCTCTTTTAAGCCAGGGGACCATGTGTTCATTGCCACACATTTACCCCCCTATCTTACATTCATTGTAGTCCATTTTACCTCTTTAACTTTAAAGTGTTCAGATCAAACTGGGGATTAGGGATTTTGTTGAATCACTTTTTGGGTTTTTTTTTTAAAATCATAGGTTGAAGTTTTTTTGGGCCCTTTGTTGTATTTGCGTGTGTGGTGTGGGGTTTTGTGTGGTGTGGGGTGTGGTGTGTGTTGTGTTGGTGTGTGTTGTGGGGGTGGTTTTTGTAGATAGCCCCTACTCAGGGCAAGGGGGGGTTAAAAAAAAAAAATACTTACCTGAAACCTTTTTGAAAAACAAAGATACTTTCCCATTCAACCTTTCATTCTCTCTCTCTCTAACAGGATTGTGTTTAAACACGTTTTTGGGTGAACCCCCTTTTGGGCCCCAGTCAGCGGGTTTAGCCCAGCAACAGAAAGATCCCTACCTGCACTGGCCTCCATCTGCCCTTTCGCAAAACCGGAACAGCCTCAGATCCTCTGAAAAGGGCTGTTTTTGCGTTGTTGTTCTTGTTGTTTATTTTTGGGTTGTTGTTGTGCTTTTGGTTCTTTTTTGCTATTGTTTTTGGGTTGTTGCTTTTGTTGTTTTTTTGGGGTTGCTTTTTGTTTTTTGTTTTGCTAATGGATTTTTTTAAAAATTTTAAAAGGCCCATGCCAACACAGTACACTACCAAAAACCCCCCCAGATTTTCCATGATCTCACTCCCTGCGGGCCTCTGTCATGACTGACGCCACACTAACACAAAATGTCTTTTCAATTTTTTAAAACTTGGGAACGAGAGGGGCCCGTATGTCCAAATTTGACTTTTCAATTGTATGTTAGTCCCAGTGGAGGTATCGGGGTTTTTTCCCGGGAAGTAGAATTTAAATTTAAAAAAAAAAAACCAAATTTCTACATGTCCCCTCCCCCTTTCACCCCAGCTAGATAGCAAAGTCAAGCGGGCCACCTTTCCAACACCCCCCGAAAACACACGCCCCACAGCAGGGCTGGAAACTGTTTGAACTGCCCCATCCCATAGGGGGGAGTTTTTCAGGGAAAAAGGGCGGTGTTTGTTTTGTGTGGGGTTGTGGTAGTAAAGGGACCAAAGCTGCTGTTGCAGTTTCATTTTAATATTTTCCTGTCCCCTTTCCCAAAAAAACCCATAAACCTCCCCTGCTTTTCATGGAGACCTTCCCCTTAAAACCCCTTTGTTCACAATGCATAGAAAAACGTGAAAACCTTTTTTTTTTGGGCCACATTTTCTGTACACACTTTTGTAGGTCACAAACCACAAGCACAATGATGGCACCTCAACCCTTGTAACAAATAGAAACCCAAACAACTGCCAACAAAGAAGACATGGCTGCTCTTCAGCTAACTGAACAAGGACACACAACTTGCCACGTACCTGCTAGCCTAATTTAACACAGGCAAATCCTTGTCAGTCTACTCCCACAGTGAACCAGCCGACATCACTGATACTGTGACAGTGTCTGCACAGCTATGACTGCTGGGCTAGCCTGTCACTGGCTGGTTTCAAACGCTGTGGTGTGTTTGTGGCGCTGCTGCTGCGTGGCGGCCCTGCATTGAGCTCTACGTTCCCCTGTCTGCTTATTTCCAGAACATAGTAGTTTCTCAGAAATATTTAATACAGATCTCGTCTCTCCTCTCTCTCCCCTCCCCTCTCCTCGTCTCTCTCTCTCGTCTCTCTCTCCTCTCTCATCTCTCTCGCACTCTCTCCCTCTCTCTCTCTCTCTCTCACTCTTGATTTATTTTGTTTGGTTGGGGTTTGTTTTATTTGAGGGGGAATTATTGGTTGTCCCCTCTCCCCTTTTGTTGTTGCTGCTGCTTTTGGTTTCTTTGGGGTTTTTTTTTTTGGGTTGTTTCTGTGCTTTTTGTTTTGCTCTTGTTTTGCCTTATTTATTTTTTGTTGTTGATTTCTCTCCCACCCTATCCCTCACTCTCTCTCTCGCTTCTCTCTCTCCTCTCTCTCCCATCGTTCTCTCTCTCTCCTCTCTCCTCTCTCTCTTCTCTCTCTCTCTCTCCGTCCTCTCTCTGCATCTATTCTCGTGATTTTGTGGGGGTTTTGTGTGTACATATTTTTCTTCCCGTTAAACGTGTGAGTGTACTGGTATGCGCTTTATTTTATTTTTTTTATTTTATATCAAATATATCCCTGAGGGCTGGGACTGGATTAAAACAGCACATGGGTGCTTATAGAATTTTGTCATTGTCCATTCTCTGTCTCTCTCTTAGATTAACCCAGTGCAGTAGGGTACACTATTAGAACTCAAAGCAAACCCCCCCCCCCCCCCTTCTCTCTCCTGTGTTTTCTGTGTTGTTTTTATTTATATGTTTATATTCATCTTTCTCATAGATTTGATTTTGTTGATGTCAGATTTAGATTGACCAATATAACTCTCCTCTCTCTCACTCTCATATCAAAGTAAAACATTGTTGATGTTTGCTTGAAATTTATTAGTTCGATTATTAAAACAGTCCCCTTCTCAGGGCAAGGCTGGATGAAAAAAGGCACAAAGAATAAAATTATCAATCAATCAATCAATCAATCAATCAGTCAATCTCTCTCTAAGCCAGGGGACCATGTGTTCATTGCCACACATTTACCCCGCCTATCTTACATTCATTGTAGTCCATGTACCTCTTTAACATTAGTGTTCAGATCAAACTGGGGATTAGGATTTTGTTGAATGCACATTTATGTTTTTTCTTTAACTCATAGGTTGAAGTTTTGTTGTCCTTGTTGTATTTGCGTGTGTGGTGTGTGGTGTGTGAGTGTGTGTGTGGTGTGTGTGTGTTGGTGTGTGTTGTGTGTGGTTTTTGTAGATAGTCCCTACTCAGGGCTAGGGTCGGTTAAAAAAAAAGAATACTTACCTGTAACCTTTTGAAAAACAAAGATCATCATTCCATTCAATCATTACATTCTCTCTCTCTCTAACATGGATTGTGATTACACGTTCTTGTGAACCTCCTCTCTGGTCCCAGTCAGCAGGTAGACCAGCAACAGAAAGATCACCTACCTGCACTGGCCTCCATCTGCACCTTCGCACACCTGAACAGCCTCAGATCCTCTGACAAGCTGTTGTTTGCTGTTGTTGTTCTTGTTGCTATTGTTGTTGTTGTTGCTGCTGTTGGTTCTTGTTTGCTATTGTTGTTGTTGTTGCTGTGTTGTTCTTTTGTTGCTGTTGTTTCTTGTTGTTGCTAATGAGATTTTATTAAATCTGAAAGACCATGTCCAACACAGTACGACTACCACACCCCCCCAGATTATCACATGATCTCACTCCCTGCAGGCCTCTGTCATGACTGACGCCACACTAACACTAAATGTCTTTTCAATGCTTTAACTTGACGAGAGTGGTCCGTATGTCCATAAGTGACGTTCAATTGTATGTTAGTCCCAGTGGAGGTATCAGATTTTTCCCCGGGACAGTAGAATTTGAATTAAAAAAAACCAAATCTACATGTCCCCTCTCCCTCACTCAGCTAGATAGCAAAGTCAAGCAGCAGCTTCAACACTCCCCGAGAATACACACGTCCACAGCAGCTGGCTGGACTGTTTGAACTGCACATCCTCATAGGTGGCAGCTTTCAGGGACAAGGCGGTGTGTGTGTGTGTGTGTGTGGTAGTCATGGGACCAAAGCTGCGTGTGCAGATCATATAATACTTCCTGTCTCCATTTCTCCACAAACCCATGACCCTCACTGCTTTTCATGGAGAGCCTTGCCCTTAACTCCTTTGTTCACATGCATAGAACACGTGTAACCTCTTTTTTTGGGCCACACTTCTGTACACACAATGTTGTTTACTTACTGGCTGAAAGGGAGCCCAACAATCCGATAGCAAGCTGTACATAATGCACACACAGACACAAGAGAGACACAGACACAGAGAAACAGACAGACACACACACACACACACACACACACACCACACACACACACACACAACACATACACACACATAAAAACACACACACAGAGAAACACACACACAAACACATACACACACAGAAACACACACACAGACACACAGAAACACACATACAGAAACACACACACACACAGAAACACACACAAAAACACACACAGACACACACAAACACACACACACACAGAAACACACACAGAAAGAAACACAGAGAGAGAGAAACACACACACACAGAAACACACACACACACACAGAAACACACACACACACAGAAACACACACACAGAAACGCACACACACACACACAGAAACACACACACAAAGTAACACACTCAGAAACACACACACACATAAACACACACACACAGACACAGAAACACACACAGAGAAACACACACACACACAGTGTTATTCTCACTTCTAAGCTAACTTGGAATGCACATATCGAAGACAATTTAACTAAAGCAAAGAAAGGCTTAAACTTTTTGAAGATGGTAAGTAAACAGTTCTGGGGCCAAGACACATTAAATATGAAATATTTAGCTACATCCCTTATTCGTTCAAAATTATCGTATGGTCAAGAGGTCTTTTTCAGTGCGCCTAAGTATTTACTTAAAAAGTTACAAAGTATAGACTGCAAAGCATACAGACTGGCTCTTGGTGTGCCTTATCACGCCTCAGCCCTGGGAACATATAACGAAGTCGGCATATTGCCTTTAGATGATTACCGTCAACTGGCATGTGCTAAATATTTGCTTAGAAACAAAACGACAGAAAACTTTATTTCAGAAGAAATAGAAGTGAAATCAGAGTTTAATTTTCCTAAAAGAGCGAAATATATATCCTCTTTAATGCCCATAAGTACATATGTGTCTGATCTGGTAGAAAACTCTGAAGTCAATCAACACAGCATGGACACAAGAGAAGCAATCTTACCTTGCCCATCATGGGAGATGAATAAAGCACACTTTGATATAGAGGTGTCTAATGAAAACAAGAATGACAACCAGAATATAATGGTTGCTGATGTCCGATCCCACATCCATCATAAATATTTTGACCATTTACAAATTTATACAGATGGATCACGCATAGATAATCAAGAAACAGGTTCTGCTTTTGTTATACCAGCGTTAAAAATTGAAAAATCATATTATATTGGTAAACATCACTCGATATTTACAGCAGAACTTGTAGCAATACTAATGGGTCTTACTTATATCTTTGATTTGCCGTTGGGTATATTTCAAATTCTTCTTTGCGTTGATTCTAAATCGGCATTGTATGCTTTAAAATCGCCATGTTACAAGAAAACTTCGAAAATCATATTAGAGATTAAGCATGTCATACATCTCTTAACCTTAAAGGGCGTAAGTGTGAATTTTTGTTGGGTGCCTTCACACACTGGGTTCTTTACAAATGAGTGGGCGGATAGAGCTGCCGAAAAGGGTGCAAAACATGGACGGGATGCAATAGAATTGCATGTGCCTTTATCCTTACAAGAAGGGTATAGCTTACTAGAACAAAAATCATGGAGCAAGGTCACTGATAGTAATCAGCAAAATGAGAGACTTTTAACTAGAACTGCAATCAATACCCATAATATAACAGTGGGGAACCATTCAGAAGTTAATACAAGTGTTTTTACGTCAAGGAGAATTAATACTTTATTCTATAGAATGAAACTAAATGCATTGATAACCAAATTCAGCAAAAATGGTAAATGCCTGTGTGGTGAGAATATCACTGATACTCATATACTTTTTGACTGCCAGAGTGTAAAACCTTTCATGCCCCATTTTTCTGAAAACTCCCTCACCAGCATATTCAGTAATTTAAAATTGGCATTTGAAATTGTGAAAGGTCTTTGTTACAGTCCCATAGGACATTTGTTATAGTTACATTAACGTTAATGACTTGTTGGTTTTTGTTGTTGTTGTTTTTTAAAATTCCTGTCGCATTGCCAAGTAACCAGCAAATCCACATCCCCCCGGTTTTTTTTTTTGTTTTTGTTTTTTTTTGTTTTTTTTTGTTTTTTTGTTTGTTTTTTTGGTTTTTTTTTTTTGGGAGGGGATGGGGGGGGGGGGGGGGTTTTAATATCACAAAAGGGGAAAACAGACTTTAAAATTGAAGTAAAAAAAACAAAACACACAACCACACAGAGAAAAAAAACCCCCCACACACAGAAACATACAGAGAAACACCAGAGAAACCCCACACACACAAGAAACAACACCACACACACAAAAAACCAAAACACACACACACCCCTACACACAAGAGAAACACACAGAGAAACACACACACAGAAAAAACACGGGAAACACACACACACACACACACACACACACCACACAACAGAAAAAACACGAAAAAAACCCCACCCCACACACACACACAAAAACCCCACACACACACACACACACGAAACACGGGAAAAAAACACCACACACACACACACCCCAAACACACACACACAAAAACCCCACCCACACACACAAAAAAACCAAACACACACACACCACCACACACACACGTGTGCGGGGACACGAAAGTCTGGGGGGACACAGGAGTGAAAAAAACACAAGGGGGGGGCAACCATTTCCCCACTTCTCTACCATTCTCAAAAAACTGATGAAAACAAATAATGCTATTTTTTACATGATGCACTTGAGGCATATTTTTTTTAAATTTTCCCTCCCCGCTCCTCATGTGTATGTATGCAGTATGTTTTGTAAATTTTTCCCTAAAACACACACACACACACACACAACAAAACACAACACACACAAAACGAACACACACACAACACCCCAACACACACACACCCACACCACACACACGTGGTGTCTGTGTCTCTGTTGTGTGTGGGGTTTTGGTAAACCCAATATCAATCCTTGTTTTTTTTTTTTTTTTTTTTTAAAACGTTCATTCCGTGTATAACAGTCAGTCATACAAAAACGGGGGAAAATTGCATATTTTGGGGGGTTTTAATGCAAACATCCCCTTTAGGCCCGAAACTTTCCCCCCCTCCATTTCACCTGAAATGGTTCGGGGCGTAGTCTTTCGAATGAGACGAAAAAATGAGGTCCCGTTGTTAAAACAAAATTATTTAGCGAACGTAAAATAACTACGGCAAAAAAGTTGACCCTAGCAAAATTATAAAGGGAAAAAACCCAAATCTGATAGGGAAACAAAAAAAGTTGTAGACAAGAAAAAAAAAAAAAGAGTGGCGTGCTCTTTTTGGCAACCCCACTCTCCTGAGAGAGCAGGCCCCAATTTCACGCCCGGGGAAAAACTGCCGTGAAATTAAAGTTTAAAAAAAATAAATTTTTTTAAAAAAAAAACAGACAGGGCACCAAATCACTCATGCACAACAGTGGGAAACCCCCCAGAAAAAGAAAACCCTGCAGTTTCAGTTTAAGTTTCCTTTCCCCTGATAGCAGACACCCACCCACACACACACACACACACAACCCACACCCCCTACACAAAACACACCTACACCCCTACACACCCCACACACAACCCCACTCCACTCACACACACATAAGTAAAAAAATTTGGGGTTTGCTTTTTTAACTGAAATTTTGTTTTCGAGAAAAACCCCTTGCTTTTCTTACACTAACAGACAAAGAAACAGGGGGGAATTTTTTGTATGACTGTGCCCCCCCGTGTGTCCCTTTGGGAAAAACCCTCATGACTTTCATATTGGGAATTTGCGCCTTTTTAAAACCCCGTTTCGCAGATGTATTTTCCCAGAAAAAACCCCACCCCCCCTCCCCCAGCTGTATAAAATCAGCCGAGTTTTAGTTAATCCCTAGGGTGTTTCGGGATTAGTCCCCCCAGTGGGGGAACAAAATACAGGCAAAAAAAAAAAAAAAAGCCCCGCACATTTTCACAAAGGGCACCCAAAAAAGACATGAGAGTTAAAACAGAAAGTAAGATAGAAAGCTGTGTTTAATCTACTGATGCCGGGTTTCTAACCCAAGTTCCACACACACACACACAAAACGCACACGCTTTCATTGTAAAGCATTTCGACTTGCTTAGGTGTACCAGCTCATCCCTCAATCTAGGACATATAAGGAAGTAGGAGGGTTTTACCTTTAAATAAATATCGACAGCTTTCTGTCACAAAAAAATTTTTTTAAGAAGTTTCTCAATGAAAGCAATGTTAAAATGAAGGTTTCCCGTAAAATCGACATTCACTTTCCGAAAAAAAGAAAAAAACTTCAGCTCGTTTACAACCCAAATTAAAACTTTTCACTTCTAAACCCCTTTTTTAAAATTCAGAAAAATTAAACCAAATGAATTAAACAAAATTGTTTCGTCAGCTCCCTTTCCCCCCTTGGGAACTTTTTTTTTTTAAAACCCCATTTTGAAAAATTAATCATTCTTCTATAAGAAAAGCTGAAAATGTTAACATTCTTACATCGCTAGTAAAAGAACATATTCAAACTACCTATACTGATGGGTCCGTTCTAAATACTGATGAGGCTGGTGCGGCTTTCGTTATTCCATCATTAAAAGTAGAACGAGCTGTCAACCTGGGAAAAAATAAATGTATATTTACAGCTGAGGTAACTGCTATAGTGTTGGCACTGTACTATGTACTTGACTTCCCTAAAGACATATTCAATATACTTATGTGTGTTGATTCTAAATCGGTTTTACATGCTTTACAAAATTCTACTTTTAAAGTAAGAAATCAGGCATCTGGTACACTTTTTAATTTTAAGAGGTAGTACTGTTACTTTCTGTTGGGTTCCCTCACACACTGGTATCTTTTTTAATGAAAAAGTTGACAGTCTTGCAAAATATGGAGCGAGAAATAAAAATAGTTCTTGTGAAATAAACGTTGCCTTATCTCTGCATGAGGGATACAGCTTGTTACAAAACGCTTGCTGGAAGCACTTCAGAAAGAAGATATATGATTCTGGCTATTGTCTTTATAATGGCTGTACTAGCAATGTGATAGATTTTCGAAATGCTTTTATTTCTAACAAAGCTTGTGATTGGTATAATCGTAGAACTATATTATCCCTTTTGTACAGATTTAAACTAAAATTAATGCTTTCAGGACAAAATACATGAAAGATGTAAACTGTATTTGTGGGGAGAAGATTACCAATAGTTATGTTATTTTTGATTGTGGACATTTAAAAGCATTTTTACCTGCTGTACCAAGTTTGTCACTGGATCAGATTCTGTCTGAACCATTGTTACTGTTGGACATTGTGTTAGTATTGATAAGAAGTCCGATAATTCAGTTTTTGTAGTATGTTAAAGTTAGTTTTTATTAAGTACTGTTATCTGACACTTTTCTGTTATTGTTTGCGTTCTCTTGTTTAGATTACTTTTTCCCGTCTAAAATCACTAAATGTGAATAGACGTTAAACTGAAGATATCACGCACGCACGCATGCACACACATACATACACACACGCATGCACACACCACATTCTCTCTCTCTCACTCTTCTCTCTCTCACACACATAAACACACACACACACAAACCACACCACACACAGCACATAAACACAGCACACACACACATACACAATCTCTCTCTCTCATCTCCTCTCTCTCTCTCCTCTCTCTCTCTCTCATCACACACACACACACTCACACACAAGCGCGCGCGCGCGCGCGCGCACACACCAAACTCTCTCTCGCTTTTCTCTCTCTCACACACACAAACACACACAAACCACACACACACACACACACACACACACAATCTCTCTCAAACACACACGCGCGCGCGCGCGGTCGGCTTGTAAGTAGGTATATCTCTGTTTAAAGCACATTTTTACAATTGTGGTTTATTATTGTGTCTGAAATCAATAAAATGTTATAAAGGGCACTTGTGCGTGTGTGTTTGGGGTGGAAGGGGGGGGGGGGGGGGGGGGGCTGGAGGTGCTACTGATGCTGCTGTTGTCATTATAAATCGTGTATGAACCAAGCTTCTACAGTCATATTATGTGTTAATATTTATTTTACAGAAGTACTGATGGGCTAATGTGGTATTTATATTTGATCCGATATCTTTGGTTTTGCGCGCGCACGCGCGTGCAATGTGTGTGTGTGAGATGTGTGTGAGAGAGAGAGAGAGAGAGAGAGAAGAGAGAGAGAGAGACAGTGTGTCGTGTGTGGAGAAGAAGAGAGAAGAAGAGAGAGAGAGAGAGGGAGAGAGAGAGAGAGTGAGAGAGAGTGTTGTTGGGTGTGATGTTAGTGTGCTAGGGAATTGGTTTCGCTTTGGGTTTGTTTTTTGTTTTTGTTTTGGAAGGGTGGGGGTGGGGGGTGTCGTTATAGTAAAACTGACGACATTCCAAAATAGTTCTTTGAAAGCATTTTCTCTGTTTTCATGTTTGCAATTTTATGCCAAAATCGACTAAAAAGACACAAAAAAGCCTGAAGTCTCGTTGTCGTCGTCTGGTCGTTGTTGTTGCTGCTGCTGTTGTTACTGCTGTCAAGGAAAAGGATAGTCATCCATAAATAAAGGAACGACTATTGATTTTCCTGTCGGACGTGAATTGATCAGTGGATGCCAAAAATAAAAAAAGCCGTGACGTTAGCATTTCTGAGAAATAGACAAGAAGAAGGGAAACTACATAATGAACAACGACTGTGCTGTTTCTTGTACAAGCACTGGGGGGGGGGGGGGGAGCATCCCCAGCTAGCAGCCTTCTGTGTGTGTGCGCGTGTGTTTGTGTGTATATGTGTGTATGCATGCACACACACATATACATATATATATATATATACTTGAGACAAAAGAGTGAGGAAAAACAAGTGCAGGTAACCAATTACAACTTCATTCTGCTCATAAACTAATTTTTGTCCTAGATTCGAGGAAAAAAAAATCACTACAAGATAAAACTTTGAAGGCAGCATTAGGGGAATATTTGAGTAAGGACCATGCCTTTGGCCTGACCTGACTCGAGTTTCGGCTCCTGGTTGAGCACTCTTCAGAGGTCCCGGCTCTGAATTTGAAAACCTCACTCCTACCGTTGTGGTAAGTAACAGCAAGACACCCTCCAGAAATTTATAAGTTTCTATTCCACCCTAAGAATAAATAATAATTTTGTGGCCTAACCACCGCTGCCTCACGAAAGATGAAAAAACAGAAAGAGAAGAAAACCTATGCAAAATATTAGTGGTTTAAAAAAATGTTCTTTAAAAAATGCGTATGAAGATAAGTGGCTAATGAATCTTTTGGTGCCTTATGTTCTTTGGGGATCCTTATTTTTCTATCAAAAGGATGCAAGGGGAGATCATACAGTCTGTGTCCGCAAATGGGTAATTTAGGACTGATAGCAATGTTAACCCGAACAATTGTCAGACACAGTTGAGTGTTGACACAGGCAGAATAAGTTTGAACATAAATGCCTTTACATGGATCACAGAAAGAGATGCTATTCCCACTTGACCAAATCATATAACAGACAAAGAGTGAGGAAAAACAAGTGCAGGTAACCAATTACACCTCATTCTGATCATAAACAAATTGTTTGTCCTAGATTCGAGGAAAAAAAAAAATCACTACAAGATCAAAACTTTGAAGGCACATTAGGGAATATTTGAGTAAGGACCATGCCTTTGGCCTGACCTGACTCGATTTCGGCTCCTGTTTAGCACTCTTCAGAGGTCCCGGCACTAATTGAAACCTCCGTTTGTGGTAGGTAACCAGCAAGACACCCTCCCGAATTTTATAAGTGTCTATTGCAAGCTAAGAAAAAATAGATAATTTTTGGTGGCCTACCACCAGCTGCCAGCGAAAGATGAAAACAGACAAAGAGAAAAAACTATGCAGAAATAAAGTAGTTAAAAAAATGTTCTTTAAACATGCGTATGAAGATAAGTGGCTAATGAATCTTTGTGCCTTATGTTTCTTGGGGATCCTTTTTTTCTATCACAATGAATGCCAGGGAGATCATAAGTCTGAGTATATAGTATTATATAATAGATAGATCGATAGCTCGGGCTCCGATAGATCGTTTCGATCGATAGACAATTGATAAATAGAACGATAGATTGATAGATAGATAGATTGATAGATAGATAGATTGAGAGAATAGATAATAGATACAATACATACATACATACAAAACATACATACATACATAACATACATAATATAAACATACATACGTACGTACAACATACATACATACATACATACATGCAGTAACATGCATACACACATACACACATACACACATACCAATATATCATGCATACACACTTACATACATTCATTCAACACACACATGAGATACATATGTACACTCTGACCACCACACACACACACACACACACACACACACACACACACAACACACACACCACACAACACACACACACATATTCTCATTAAACTGTTCTGTGTCTTGTAGTCTTGAGGGCAACCCGAAGATTTTGCAACCACTTCCTCCACTCTTTGTTGTCCGCAAAGCTTTCCTAGTAAAATCGTCCACTCAAAGGCTTGTCAGTCCCCTCTGATGTGTTCCTTCCCATCGTTTTCTCTGTCCTGCCTTTTTCGTTCCTCCCTCCTTGTACTGTTGCCCGTAGGACAGTCTAGGCCAGTCCAGCAGATGTTTGTGTGTCCGTGCCCGAACCACTTTATTTTGTGGTTGTTCACTCAATAGCCAGGAGCTCTTCAAATGGTCCCATGGCATTTTCTATTCTGGTTTTCATTTCCATGTGTATGTATATATGCATGTATGTTAGGTCTGTATGTAATGGTAATGTATATATGTATGTATGTAAGTATGTGTGTGGTAAATGTATGTATGTATGAATTATGTGTGTGTGTGTTGTGTGTGTGTGGTGTGTGATGTGTATGTATGATGTATGTGTGTGTGTGTGTGTGTGTGTGTGGAGGTGTGTGTGTGTGTGTGTGTGTGTGTACATGATGTGTGTGCATGAATGAAATGTATGTATGTGTGTATGCATGTAATATGTATGATTTGTAAATGTGTGTATGCATATATGTTATGTATATATGTATTATGTACGTACGTATGTATGTATGTATGTATGTATGTATAGTATGTATGATATGGTATGTAATGTATGTATGTATGTATGTTATTATGTATTTATTGAAAGAATGAATGAATGAAATGAATGAATGTATGTATGATAATGTATGTATGTATATGTATGTATGTATGTATGTATGTATATGTATGTATGAATGTATGTATGTAAGTATGTATTATGTAATGAATGTAATGTAGAATGTATGTATAATGTATGTATGCATGTATGCATAAGAGTATGGCCTGTATCTATGTACCTGTGAGTCCTGTGTGCAACGTGATTGCGTGCGTGCGTGTGTGGTGTATGTATGTGGTGGTGAGTGTTTGGTGTTGTGTGTGTTTGTGCGTGTTTGTGGTGTGGGTGTGCGTGTGCAAAGTGTTTGTGTGCGTGCGCCGTGTGTGGCACGCCACGCGTGTGTGTAGTGTGTGTACAAACTCCACAAAGAAGCCTAATTCCAAGCTGGTATATAAATCATCATCCACACAAAATATGAAACCATCAGACTGAAGCAATGAAGGATGATCAGAAAAAGGCAGGAGAACATGATGTCTTTTTCAAATTCAACTTCTTTTTTCCTGCATGTACAGTTAATAAAGAGCGGAGAGAGAGAGGGAGGGTGAGGAGAGGGGAGGGCTAACGCCGGTATTATTCAAATTCAATAGTGCAGAGATGAATCTGACTTTGCCCCGCCCCACCATCAAACCCCTCCCCCACCCTTCCCCTTCACATTGCTGCTCCCCCCTCCCCCCCTCCCCCCCCCCTCCACCCCCCCCCCCCCCCCCCCCCCCCCTAAATGCACACTCTTCTTTCAACCGCCACTCTGCCACAGTATCAGTCACAGATCTCAGTCTGCAGGCTAATAGCTCTGGTTCATTCTAAAACACACACTGTTATGTGGTGTGGTGGGTAGTTAGGCTTAGTAACCATCTCTTTACCTTCCCACTAGAACTGATTTCCATTGCCCTGTAGACCTTTATGAAGTAAACAAAGGATTAAAAAAATGGCAGAGAGACAATTGGCATGAGTTAGAAACGTCTTTGTCAATCCCAAGCTGAAAATTTTTTAAAAAAAGGCATGAGGCAGGTGCAGTAAATTTTTGGTGTTTTTTTCCCTTTCTAACCTATCCCTCTCTGCCTGTTGCTGTCTTCTCTGTCTGTCCCGGTTCTGTCTGTTTGTCTGTCTGTCCATGTCCTGTCTGTCTGTCTCTCTCTCAACACCCCCACCCCTCTGTCTTGTCCCTGTCGGTCTGTCTGTCTGTCTTCTCCTCTCTCCCTCTCTCTCATTCGTCTCTATCTCCTCTCTCTCTCATCTCTCCTCTCTCTCTCTCTCACTCTCTCTCTTCTCTGTGTTTTGTCAATTTTATTTCAGGTAACGGTGTCTCCTTGTGTTTAATGCTGGGTTTTTGTTTAAATGATTAAAAGGGGTGTGTGTGTGTGTGTGTGTGTGTGTGTGTGTGTGTGTGTGTGTGTGTGTGTGGTGTATTGCAATGACAAAGCAAGTATGCTTAAAAGTTTACGTAATAATGTCTAACTGATGTGAAACTGAGAAGCGACTCAGATTCACTGTTTAATTTATATAGTATAAACAATGATGTTGAACGGTGAGATTGAAGATAAGACGATGTGTGTCTGGATGTAATCACTGATATTGACAGTGTCCCGAACGCTCTTAGTCATGACTGTGTTGAGAATGAAAATAACGTTAATGCCCCTAGGGTATGTTTTGTATTGAACATGTTTTGCATTTCTAGACAATTGATTGAAGTTTTTTCGTTTTTACTTGTTACCACTCTCCACTTCGTCCCTTTCACCTTGTATTGTGGCCCAAGCTAAAAAACAACAATTAAAATGTTCAAGTTCCAGAGTTCTCTTCTTCTCCCCTCCTCTCTCCTCATTCTCTCTCCGCCTCTCTTCTCTCTCTCTCTCTCTTCATCCTCATCTCTCTCTCTCTCCTCCACTCGTCTCTCTCACTCCATCTCATCCTCGCACTCTCTCTCCTCTGGGATAGACCTGGTGGATAGTGTGATGATTTCTGATCTGCAGACCCAGGTTCCATTCTGGTTACAGAGGATTTTCCTCTAGAGCTAACATCAGTGCCGATTCCACTTCTCCCCCCCAAAAGTTCCTTCGATGACACTATAAACCGAGGTCCCGTGGCGAACGCAACGCAGAACATCTTGCGCACACGTTAAAACCTGTTCCACTTTTTGGAATAGTAGGCCATTGAGCCAACGGTGGGAACAGCATGGACAAAAATTGGCAAAACTTCATACACACGGTGGACTGATGAAAAAAAAACCTCATGAATGCTTATTCCTATTATCCTCGGGAAATCAATAATTTAAAACCATCTCTTTGCATGAGTGTTGTGATTATTTTTATCCTGAAGTAAAAGAGTAAATAACAATAATAAATTGCAAAACGACACAGACTCACTCTCTCTCTCTCTCTCTCATCTCTCTCAAATCCTCCTCATCCGTAAGCTTAACTTCCCGATCCTCTCTCCTCTCTCTCAGTCTCTCTCTCTCTAACTCTTCTTCTCTCTCATCTCTCCTATCTCTCATCTCTCTCATCATCTCTCTCTCCTCTGCCTCTCTTTCTCTCTCTCTCTCTCTCTCAGCCAATCCTCTCTCTCTCCCATCTCATCTCTCTCTCTCTATCTATCTTACTATCTATCTATCTATCTATCTATCTATCTATCTATCTATCTATCTATCTATCGATCTATCTATCTATTCTATCTATCTATCTATCTATCTATCTCCTTGTGTGTGGGTGGTGTTTATGTGTGTGTGTTGTGCGTGTGTATTTATGTGTGTGTGTGTTGTGTGTGTGGTGTGTGCCATGCTGTCAATACCTACACATTTCTTTGGTGTCCCTACAAAAGTATGCCTATGTCCTGCACTCAAGATAATAGGTTTTGATAATCTCACCCAGGACCATTTGAAACCAGTCCACTGCAAAAAGAATTGTTCAGAAGTCGGTTCGCAACTGATAAATGCCCCGCAAAAGGCACCTTACTTTTAGTTTCATTTCCTATTGCTTTCTCTTTCTTTTTTCCATTGCAACCTAAATCCTGCTAAACAGGTATAGGAACATAGGTCAAGGTGCCCCGCACACACAAACCAGCCGGCATATGCAAAGCACAGAGACTGGCGCAAGGCCAGTTAACAGGTAATCGCATATATACAGCACAGAGGACTGGCGCAAGGCCAGTTAACATGTACACGCATATATACAGCACAGAGGACTGGCATGTTAACATGTATACGAATATATACATCATTATGTATGTGTATAGACACATGTATTTGTGTTTTCATCTATTATTTTATTTGTAAATTTCATTTTATTTTATTTCATTATTTTATAATGAGCCCTAAGGGAATAAGCACTCATGTGAGGGAGTTTTGAGGTACTGGTTTTTTTGTGTGGGACAATTGACACAGTGGACAGAGTGCAAGTTTGAAGATAAGGCACATGACTTAATCTAAGTAAACAAAAAAAGGAAATAAGGAATAAGGTTTTTGTGACGTGAGTACCCTTGAAGTGATTTATGAAATATAACATAACAAAGAACAGGCAAATAGAAAGGATTGGCCATTGTAAAAAAGCCCCAACCAAACAACAAATGTTGTTAGCTAATAATCATTGCCCATAATAATTATAACTGCTTGAATTTCAGTTTTAAAGTTATGGCTGCATTTATAACCTAGTAAGTATAGTATGCACTTGTCCCTTCAATTTAAAGAAAAATAGGCTACTTTATAAAACAGTAAAAGAAAACAAGAGTTGTGGGGGATGCTCTGACGTGCCTCTTACAATAAACGTACACACGAGACTGGTGTAAAAAAAAAAGCACATGGTGCTTATTCATGAATCGTCGAAATAAACAGATTTGTCAGTGACAATAGTCAAACAGACAGTATACTGGTACACAAGCGGTGTCAAGGTATGGCAAGGAAGGTGGCAGGATGGTTAAGACGTTCGCCCTGCCAACAAGTCAACCGTGAGGTTCTGGGTTCGATTCCCAGCCTCGCCCTTTCTTCCCAGTTTGACAAAAAAAATCGAACTGAATGTCAAAGTCCTTAGGATGAGACTATAAACCGAGGCCCCGTGAGCGAACGCATGCAAAACATCTTGCGCACACGTTAAATCCTGTTCCGCTGTTCGAAAGAGGTAGGCCATTGTGTGCCGGTGGGAACACTGACAAAATTTTTTACAAACCGCAATACACAAGAACTGGAGACTGGAATGCAAAAAAGCACATGAGTTGGCTTATTCCATTATCCTCGATTTTAAAAAAAAGTATTTAAAAAAATGAGCGCTTTCATTTGTTGCTTTACAAGAATCAGCGCTATATAAATTCCATACATTATTATTTATATATATATATATTTTTTTAAAATAAATTATTACTATTATCAAGGTCAGGGTTATTCACTAACTTGGTTACCGGGCAGGCTGCCTATCCTACCATGCAGTGATCAAGTGTCTGGGCCAGACATCTATTCTGTAGATGATAAACCCTGCATGACAACACCACAACACACACAACACACACACACCAACACACACACACCACACACACACACACACTACACACACACACACAAGAGAGTCCTAAACAACGCACAGCAACATGCACATAAACACACATGCAGCAGAAGCGCACACACATAGCATGTGCACAAATGCGCATCCTATTGTGTGGTGTGTGTGTGTGTGTGAGTGTTGTGGTGGTGTATGTGTCTCCAAAACTTCAAATACATAATTATATATACAAAGCTTGATATGTTGAGGCAATATAATAATTGAATATGGAACAAACCACAAGGGTAATAATGTTCTTTTTAAATTTAAAAGGTTTTAATTTTTATTTTAGAAACGATGCCGTTGTAGTTTATAAATGAGTTTTCACACAACACCTCAACACATCTCTTGCCCGTGTGCTTGTTGCTGTTTTTCTCTCCTTTAGCTTTTTAAGTGGATATTACACGACGGGAAAGGATTAGGAAGTATTGTTTTTTTTTGTGCATAACATGTGTTCATGCACGTGTTGAGTTTTGTGTGTGTGCTGATGTGTGTGTGTGTGTGTGTGTGTTGGTGTGTGTGAGTGTGTGTGTGTGTGTGTGTGTGTGTGTGGGTGGTGGGGTGCTGATGTGTGTGAGGTGTGTGACCATGCTGATCTGTGTGTGCGTGTGTGTGTGTGTGTGTATGCTGATGTGTGTGTGTGTTGTGTGTGCTGAAGTGTGTTAATGTGGTGTGAGTGTGGTGTTATGTGTATACTGAAGTGTGTGTGACGTGTGTGTGATGTGTGTGTGATGATGTGTGTGCTGATGTGTGTTGATGATGTGTGTGCTGATGTGTGGTGACGATGTGTGTGACGATGTGAGTGAGATTGTAGGGCTGATGTGTGTGATGATGTGTGGATGAATGTGTGTATGATGTGTGTGATGAAAGTGTGTGTGATGTTTGTGTGACGATGTGTGGTGATGAAGTGTGGTGCTGATGTTGTATGTGTTGCTGATGTTTGTGCAAGATGGTTGTGATGATAGTGTGTATGAAGTGTGTGATTGATGTGTGTGAAATTGGGGAAAAATATGTGCGTGGGTGATTATGTTGTGATGATGTGTGTGATGATGTGTGTGGTGAGTGTGTGAATGAATGTTGTGCTGAGTGTGTGACGATGGTGTGTGATGTGTGTGCTGATGTGGTGTGTGGTGATGATATGTGGATGATTGTGTGTGATGATGTGTCTCTGATGTGTGTGATGAGTGTCTGCTGATGTTGTGATGATGTGGTGATGATGTGTCGCTGATTGTGGTGTGATGATGTGTGTGTGTGTGGTGTGATGATGTGTGTGATGAAAGTTGGTGATGAATGTGGTGTGATGATGTGTGTATGATGATGTGTGATGATGTGTGTGATGATGTTGTGAGTGTGATGATGATGTGTGTGATGATGTGTGAGTGATGATGCTGTGCTGAAGTTGTATGATGTTGTGATGATGTGTGTGTGTGTGTGTGTGCTGATGTGTGTGAGATGGGTGTGATGATGTGAGTATGATGTTGGTGGATGATGTGTGTGAGTGTTTGTGCTGATGTGAGCGTGGTGTGAGATGTGTGTGATGATGTGTGTGATGATGTGTGGTGATAATGTGTTGTGTGCTGGATGTGTGGTGTGTGAAGATGTGTGTGATGATGAGTGTGCTGATGAGTGTGCTGATGTGGTGATGATGTGTGGTGCTGATGTGTGTGATGAGTGTGTTGTGATGATGTGTGGAGATGATGTGTGTGCTCTCGTGTGTGTGTGTGTGTGTGTGTGTGTGTTAGTGTGAGTGTGTGTGTGTGTGAGTGTGTGTGATGTGTGGTGATTAAGTGTTGCGAATGTGTGTGATGATGTGCGATGATGGTGTGTCTGAGTGAGTGATGATGGTGTGATGATGTGGATGTGTGATGAATGTGTGCACTAAGTGTGTGCGTGTTGATTGTGTGTATGGATTGTGTGTGATGATGTGTGTGATGATGTGTGTGATTGACGTGTGTGATGAATGTGTAGTGATGATTGTGGTGAATGATGGTGTGATGATGTGTGTGATGATGTGTGTGATGATTGTGTTGATGAAGAGTGTGATGATGTGTGTGATGATGTGTGTGATGAAGTGTGTGATGATGTGTGTGCAGATGTTGTGCTGAAGTGTTGTGTATGATTTGTTTGTGATGTGTTGTGTGTGTGTGTGTGATTGGTGTGTGTGTGTGTGTGATGTGTGTCTGCTGGTGTGGTGCTGATGTGTGAGCTGAAGTGTGGGTGCTGATGTGTGTGTCAGATGCTTGTTATGATGAAAGTGTGATGAAGAGTGTGATGATGTGTGTGATGATGGCGTGAGCGATGACAGTGTGTGCTGAGTGTGTGTGATGTGTGTGGATGATGTTGGATGAAGTGTGTGTGTGTGTGTGATGATAGTATGTGTGTGTGTGATATGTGTGTGTGATTATGTGTGTGATTATGTTGTGTGATTCGATGTGTGTGATGATGGTGTGATGATGTGTTGTGCTATGTGTTGTGATGATGCGTGTGCTGATTTGAGGGGATGATGTGTGTGATGATGATGTGTGTGCGTGCTGAGATGTGTGTGCGAAGTGTCGTGATGATGTGTGTGATGACGTTGTGTGTTGAAAGTGTGTGAGTGTGTGTGCTGGATGTGAGCGTGTGTGATGATGTGTGTGATGATGTGTGTGATAAGTGTGTGTGCTGATGTGAGTCTGTTGATGATGTGTAGAGGATGTGTGTGATGATGATGTGTGAATGATGTGTTGATGATGTGTGTGAATGATGTGTGTTAACTCGTGTGTGTGTGTGTTGTGTGTGTGTGTGTGTGTGTGGTGTGGTGTGTGTGTGTGTGTGTGTGTGTGTGAGTGTGTGTGTGTGTGTGTGTGTGTGTGTGCGTGAGATTGATGTGTGTGATTATTTGACTATGTGTTTGTGATGAGGTGTGATATGTGAGTGTTGCTGATGTGTGTGGGATGAGTGTGATGATGTTGAGTGATGATGTGCACTAAGGTTGTGAGGTGATGTGTGAATGTCTGATAGGTGTGATGATGTGTGTGATGATGTGTGGCTGATGTGTGTATGAATTGTGTGATGATGTGTGATAGATGGTGTGATATGTGTGTGAGATATGTGATATGTGTATGCTGATGTGTGTGATGATGAGTGATGATAGTATGTGATGAATATGTGATGATGTGTATGCCTAAGGTGTGTGATGAAGTGTGCACTAATGTGTGTGTGTGTGTTTGCTGATGTGTGTAATACTGATTGTGTGTGAAGCCTGTAAAGGTAATGTGTATTGCGATTGTCCTTATGAACATCATATATTGTAACCTTTTGTAGTTTAGTTATTGCTGGAATGAAAAGATGCCCTGAGATATAAGAAGCCCTGTTTTTCAATGACAATAAATACCTTAAAAAATACAGTCTGTGTTGATATGTATGTATTAAATGTAACATAAAATTCATACACAGTTTATTTTTGTTAGGCTTAACAAAAGGGGACGAGATAAAAAAAAACACCCATAGTTATTGCTGTTTTCTAAATGTGTCTAAAGTGCAAATGCTTTTCTCTGTCGCCTGCCTTCTTCTCTTCATTTTAAATTGCCACTTATAGAGGATGTATTAACATTCAAGGGAAGTGTGTGTGTGTGTTGTGTGTGTGTGGTGTGTGTGTGTGTGTGGTTGTGTGTGTGTGTGTGTGTGTGTGTGTGTGTATGTGTGTGTGTGTGTGGTGGTGAGTGTGTGTGTTTGTGGTGTGGTTGATGTGAGTGTGTTGTGGTGGGGTGTGTTGTGGTGTGTGTGGTGTGTGTTTGCAGTATGGTCTGCTTATATTATGCTCTGACTCTGTCAGTGTGTGAGTGCACGTTGTGTGTGTGTGGTGTGTTGTGCGTGTGTGTTTTGGTATGTTTGTGTTTGTGTGTGTGAGTGTGTGTGTGGAAGAGAACACTGAACACTGAACACTGAACAGGTTTCATGTACATTGGCCTTTGGCCACAATACATACAGTGGGCAAGGTAAAAAGGCAAGTGAAAGAAACAAAATGCAAAAAGAGATCGTCACATTTTCCATCTAAGCCAGCTCTCCTGGTGGCATAACACCAAGTACATTATCCAATTAACCAAAACAATAAGACGATAAACCTTGAAAGCAAAACACGAAGTCATGCATATAAGATTAATTCAAAAGAACAGCACATCAAGCACCACAATGACTTATAAATGAAACAAGGAGTAGCCTACAAACAACAGCACAATTACAAAAATGCTTTCTTTCGTCTGTTCAAGCAGAAAATCAGAACCTGGAGAGATGAGTTGGTGATTTTCGTTTGTTCTTCTAGATCTGGATAGTGTCATACATTTTTTAGATTCTTTTAAGAAATATCTCTCTTAAATCTGTATACACACTGCAATCAAATATGAATGACTTTCATTTTCTATTTTGTTTCACACAGAAAGGAGACGAAGCGTTTGTCTCTTATAGTTTCGCTATATCTGTTGACATTATTATTAATAGGAAGCACATTAAGTCTTAACTCGTAATACCACACAAAAAACAATACATCTCCATAACATAAATGTACTTCTCGCCTTTTGAAAAATTGTTTTTAAAAGACCTATAAAATGCTGTACCTTTCACGTCTCTGATTGTTTCATCTCATTCTTGGAATAAAAATCATTAGTCGCTGTTTAAAAACAACGCAGAAACATCTTTTCATCTCCAACACCTTGCTGCATCATACAATGTAAAAATCTTTCCCCACACCGAATTGCTCTCACCTTGAAACCCAACACTTTTGCAAGCTGTGTCTAAATAAGTAACATTTTGTACGCCAAATGAGGCAACCTTTCACAATCCATCCGCAACTTTCAACCTATATCTTAAACATGCCTACATAAGAGTTTGATAAACAAATGGGTTTCCTCCCCAAATCTCCACCCATATACCATGTTATTTGGTGTTTCTCCTGGGACAAAATATGTGTTTATCCACCACCACGAGCCACAGCTAATATGTTTGTCTTATCCATACCACAGCTAACATGTTTGTCTTATCAATACCACTAGTCACAGCTAACATGTTTGTGCTATCCATACCACCAGCCACAGCTAACATGTTTGTGTTATCCACATCACAGCTAACATGTTTGTCTTATCCATACCACAGCTAACATGTTTGTCTTATCAATACCACCAGTCACAGATAACATGTCTGTCTTATCCACCCCACAGCTAACATGTTTGTGTTATCCATACCACAGCTAACATGTTTGTGTTAGCCATACCACAGCTAACATGTTTGTCTTGTCCAGACCACAGCTAACATGTTTGTCTAATCAATACCACAGCTAACATGGTTGTGTTATCCATACCAGCAGTCACAGCTAACATGTCTGTGTATCCAACCACATCACAGCTAACATGTTTGTTTATCCATACCAGCAGTCACAGCTAACATGTTTGTGTTATCCATACCACAGCTAACATGTTTGTGATAACCAAAACACATGACACAGCTAACATGTTTGTGTTATCCATACCACAGCTAACATGTTCGTGTTATCCATACCACAGCTAACATGTTTGTGTTATCCATACCACAGCTAACATGTTTGTGATAACCAAAACACATGCCACAGCTAACATGTTTGTGTTATCCATACCAGTAGTCACAGCTAACATGTGTGTGTTATCCATACCAGCAGTCACAGCTAACATGTTTGTGTTATCCATACCACAGCTAACATTTTTGTGATATCCAAAACACCAGCCACAGCTAACATGTTTGTGTTATCCATACCACAGCTAACATGTTTGTGTTATCCATACCACAGCTAACATGTTTGTCTTATCCACCCCACAGCTAACATGTTTGCGTTATCCATACCACAGCTAACATGTTTGTGTTATCCATACCACAGCTACATGTTTGTCTTAGCCATACCACAGCTAACATGTTTGTGTTATCCATACCACAGCTAACATGTTTGTGTTATCCATACCATAGCTAACATGTTTGTCTTATCCATACCACAGCTAACATGTTTGTCCTATCCATACCACAGCTAACATGTTTGTGTTATCGACCCCCACAGCTAACATATTTGTGTTATCCATACCACAGCTAACATGTTTGTGATATCCATCCCACAGTAACATATTTGTGATATCCATACCACAGCTAATATGTTTGTGATATCCATACCACAGCTAACATGTTTGTGTTATCAATACCACAGCTAACTTGTTTTGTTATCCATACCAAACACTAACATGTTTGTGTTTTATCCATACCATGCAACATGTTTGTACCTATCCATACACAGTAACATGTTAGTCCTATCCCTATACAACAGCTAACCTTTTGTGTTATCGACCCCCACAGCTAACATATTTGTGTTATCCATACCACAGCTAACATGTTTGTGATATCCATCCCACAGTAACATATTTGTGATATCCATACCACAGCTAATATGTTTGTGATATTCATACCACAGCTAACATGTTTGTGTTTATCAATACCACAGCTAACTTGTTGTGTTATCCATGAAATACCCCCCAGCAAACAGCTAACATTTTTGTGTTATCCATACTACAGCTACATGTTTAGTGTTACCATACCACAGTAACATGTTTTGTGTTATCCCATACACAGCTAAAGTTTGCTTTCCTATACCACAGCTAAAATGTTTTGTTATCCTTACTCAACAGCTAACATGTAGTGTTATCCATACCAACAGTCACAGCTAACATGTTGTCATATCCAAATCAGCTAGCCTCTTCAACATACTAATAACTGACTCTTTTTAACAATTGATCTAAATCTAAAATTGTCTTACCATTGAAATGGGTTTTACAAAATGGGAAAAGTTTTCTCCATGGTAAAAAAGGGGTACAAAATATTCCCTTACTCAAAATAGAGATGGGACATGGAAGAGGCCAAGGTTGGCTTCTGAGGCAGCAACACATGCGAAATCAGGTCAGAACAAGAGCTAGAGGCACACAAAATAGCCCTGCACTTAAGCTTGAACCCCCCAAAGTACTGCTGATGCCCACAATTGGGACATCAGTCACAGGACAGATTTCGGGAGGCAAGGTATAAGTGTGCTCCACAAGTGAAAAATAATTAAAATGAGATTTATATCTAAATCGGTTACAAAAGCAGAGATAACAACAACTGTCTGCCCTCCTCGTACAACTGTCTGCCCTCCTCTGTAACAACTGCCTGCCCTCCTCTGTACACCTGTCCTTTGCCAGTCCGAGAGCTTGCTGTGAGGTGGGCCCATACCATTTCACTTTTTCTCTCCGTCACAATTGTCCACAAGATGCGTGGGCTAGTCGTCTTCTTTCTTTTTTTTACAATGGAATTCGAGAAGCATAGCTGGGCTGTTATGCGCGAGTCTCACAGACGTGTAGGAAGACGAAGTTCCCTGGTGAGGTACAGTGTGACTTGTCAAGCAGGGCTTGGTGTTCCTTGTCTTACCAACGTGGCGTGGCTTTGTACATGCTAGCCATTGTGTGTTGCAGGGAGTAGGATGATTTTATGGTCTTAACCTTTCTGGTGACGACAGTCCCATGGTAGTTAAAGATTACTGGCAGTTTTCCAGTGCTATTTGCCTGCTCAGGTTCATATTGATTGTTCACTGACATACATTGCAAGACATTCCTGACGACAAACGTGGACACAAACCAACAAGCAAATGCTAGTATGTTTAAAGACTGATTATAATGAAATGCCACATATTGAACATAACAAGTTTGTTGTTTTTTAAAAGCTAAATAATTATGAGAAGCTGTCTTTTGGCCTTATTGATGTGTCAAATAAAAGTTCGTTGCATAGAAAGAGAGAGAGAGAGAGATCTTGCTTCAAAGCTAACTTGTGAAGGCTCCTGACAAAGAAGGAGGGAGGCTTCTCCCAAACAGAGGGACCCTCAGTCAGACAGGAACAACTGACAGTGGACTGTGTGAACCTGGGCACACGTAGGCACACTGGATCAGCAGCGATCTGAGAGATCGAAGTAGTGTGTCACAGTGAAGACAGTCACAGAGATCAAGGTAGCGTGTCACAGTGAAGACAGTCACAGAGATCAAGGTAGTGGTCACAGTGAAGACAGCCCCAGAGATCAAGGTAGTGGGTCACAGTGAAGACATCACAGAGATCAAGGTAGTGTGTCACAGTGAAGACAGCACATAGATCAGGTAGTTTTGGTTTGCAGTGAAGACAGTCACAGAGATCAAGGTAGTGTGTCACAGTGAAGACAGTCACAGAGATCAAGGTAGTGTGTCACAGTGAAGACAGTCACAGAGATCAAGGTAGTGTGTCACATTGAAAACAGTCACAGAGATAAAGGGTATTTGGGGTCACAGTGAAGACAGTCACAGAGATCAAGGATTGAGTGTGTCAGATGAAGGCAGTCACAGAGATCAAGGTATTTTTGTCAAGTAAGACAGCCCACAGAAAATCAAGTAGTGTTCACAGTGGGGAAATTTCACGGGATTCAAGGTAGGGGAGTGGGGCCCACATGAAGACGGGTCACAGGATCAAGGTAGTGTTTCACAGTGAGGCCCGTCCCGGGAGATCAAGGTAGTGTGTCAAGGGGAAGACATTTCAGCCCACAGAAAAACAATTATTTGATTCACAGTGAAGACAGCCCAAAAGAGAGGGGCAGGGACAGTTTTGGGGAGACATTTGAAGAAAGGGGGTTATTGATTTTAAACTGATTTTTTTTGTGGGAAAAGGGGAATCCAGAGAACCCGCAGAAAGTAAACACACATTTTTCAGACCTTTTTTTTTAAAGCAAGCCAAACAAGTTTTTTTGTATGTGTTGTAGGGATGGGTGGAAAAAGGGCGGGCAGACCGCTAGGCCTTTTGTTTATGTCTTTTTTCTGAAGAAACCGACACTAAAAGCAAAAAACATCGCGGAGAATGCTCAGAAGCCCAAAAAAACTTTTCACAATCTATGTCGGGGGAAAAACAGCCCCTTTTGTTTCCTTTCCCTTTTTGAAAGCGACCTAAAGATCCACAGGGAGAAGGCAGCGGGTGAAAAGAACAACACTGCCTTAGTCTTTTTCCCTGATGAAATTTAAATTTACCCTGAGATGCCTACGGGGTTATTTCATGCTGAAGTGCAATTGGCCTCTGGGGTTTGTGTGTGTGTGTTTGTTTTGTGTGGGGTGTGTGTGTGTGTTTTGTGTTGGGGTTGTTTTGTGTTTTGTGAAGAGAGGTAAAGGTATGGTTGTGGGGGTGTGTGTGTGTGTGTGTGTGGAGTGTGAGTGTAAAACATAAAGAATGTTTGTTCTGAAAAGTAAAGTGATGCCCACATCATTTGGGACAGGGGGGCCTGTTCCCTTGATGTTGGTGTCCCTTTCCCTTTCCCTTTATGCCTCTGAAAACTTTCTCATGGACAGATGGAGCAGAAAGGGGCTCTGACCACTACTACAGCAGCGGATCCATTTAAAAAAACTCCCTTTTAATTTATTCCAGCAGGCAGTAGAAAAAAAGTTGATGGCGCTGTTTGGGGAGCCCAGGGGTTTTGTTCCCGCGTCCAGCAATTTAGATATAAACCGGGATTCTGAGGGTGTGCAACTATATCGTTTGTAATTTCGGTAATACCACACTAAAAAAAATGCTCTGGGCAAGGTTAAAATAGAAAAAAACAAGATATTTCCAAAACCATGACATTGGTTTCCCGAAAAGGGAAAATTTTTTTTTTCCCCCCCGACGTCACCGTGGCAGGTTTTACTTTGACTCCCCCCCCCTTCAGCTAAAGGAGGGAAAAAAGGGCCTGCTTTAAACAGACTGCAGACAATAAAATGTTCCCCAGACAAACAGCAGACACTGGGGAAAAGGGGTGCCCCTGCACAAATCTATCCAATTAAACACCAAAAGAAGAAGTCTTTTATAATGCCCACCATGGCCAAACACCTATCTTCCTCTGGGATCTCAAATCCAATCAAAAAAAAAAAAAACAAGAGCACATGCAGAGAGGACAAGTGTTGCTATTTCAATCCAGTTCTTCGCACAATGCACATTTACTCGCATTCTGTGTGGCCACAGGACCGCCATTGTTCTCTGTACTGTCACAAAAGGCACCAGCCAGGCAACGAGTGCCAAATGACATAAGACCAGGA
>CM054160.1:11213734-11254348 GCA_028751875.1 Rapana venosa
AACACAACCAAACTTAATAAGTCATAAAGATAAACATCTACACAATGTCAAATGGTACACATACTTGTTACACATAACTATAAGATATTGAAATAGGGCACTCATTAAAACTTAAGTACAGAGGCAAGTCCAATAAAGTATTGAAAATATAAAATATGAATCCTTCATCAGGATACACTATAACTATAAGCGAGACGATAAAAGGTGAGAGAGAGACAGAGAGACAGAGAGAGTTGTGTGTGTGTATTTCAGAGATAATATCCAATATATAATTCCCAAAACAGTATGCGATCCCATCAACACTCATTTTAGATTATATTCGTTTCAAATTATATGTCATGATAATGAAATAAATTTAATACCCATACATCCACACAATAACAACAAGAAACAAAACAAAGAAGAAATCTAAACCTATACAGTCATTGAGGGAGAGAATATGAGTGAGTGAGTGAGTGAGTGAGTGAGTGAGTGAGTGTGTGTATGTATTGTGTGTGTGTGTGTGGGGGGGGGGTGTTCAGGGATAATACTAAATATGTAATACTCACATTAGCACACGATCAACACAAACACTTTTTAATTATACTCATACAAATTGAATGTCATGATAATAAAATAAGTGCAATACCCATACACTCACATAATAAAAAGGGGGAAAAAAGCCAATTAAGTCATAAAAAGAACATCTACACATTGTAAGTAATAGAAACAAATTCTTTTTTTCAGGATAATGAAAGTACTCATGTGCTTTTTTACATCCAGTCCCCGCCCGTGGGGTCACATTGAAAATGCACTCAGTACTCATATTTTCAAACAGTAGAAGCAAAGGGAAAAAACTTTTTTTAAAGAAAAAGAGAGAAAAAGAAAAAACAAACAAACAAACAGACAAACAAACAAACAACCCCCCACGAGCAAACGACAAAATAAACCCCAGAAACGCCCCCCCCCAAAAAAAAACAAAACAAACAAAAAACAAAAAAGAAAACAGAAAAAAAAACAAAAAATAAATTAAAAAAACAACAAAAAAAACAAACAGACAAAAGCACCCTACCAAACAGACAAACAAAAAACAAGAAAAACCAACAACAAAGAAACAAATGAGAAGGAAAAAAACCAAAAACAACAACAACAACAAAAAAACCCCAATTTTTTTTAAAAACCCAACACCGTTCCCCCCTCCACACACACACACACACATACATACACCAAAACAAAAAACAAATCCGCCATCTTGGTTTTTCGTCGCTAATAAACAGTGACTGTTGTCGAGTTTGGCGGATTCCGGACATGTGATTGCAGCAGCCAATCAGAAGCCGGGGCACAGTGCTCTCGATAGCTCCATGCGGTGGGAAACCCCTGAATGACGTCACACAAGGGTAATCGTTACTATAAATATCGACCAATGGCGTTTAGTTGTCGTTCTCTAGCTATCTGTATGTGAGAGAGATCAGAGCAAGCACAATGATGAGCCCCTCAACCCTTGTAACAAATAGAAACCCCAAACAACTGCCAACAAAGAAGACCATGGCTGCTCTTCAGCCTAACCTGAGACACAGACACACGAACATTGCTACGTACCTGCTAGGCCTAATATTAACACAGGCAAATCCTTGTCAGGCTACTACCACAGTGAACCAGCCACATCACTGCTACTGTGACAGTGTCTGCACAGCTATGACTGCTGGGCTAGCCTGTCACTGGCTGGTTTCAAGCGCTGTGGTGTGTTTGTGGCGCCGCTGCTGCGTGGCGGCCCTGCATTGTGCTCTACGTTCCCCTGTCTGCTTATATATCCAGAACATAAAAGTTTCTCAGAAATAGGGATTTCTCTCTCTCTCTCTCTCTCTCTCTCTCTGTATAAGTATTGGGTTATTATTATTATTAAGATGTATCCCTACGGGCGGGACTGGATGTAAAAAAGGACATGTGTGCTTATTCATTGTCCTCGAAATAAAAGAATTTGTCATTTGTCATTGTCATTGTCTCTCTTGTTGTTTATTCTTCTGCTTGCTGATGATGTTATCCTGCTATCTGAAACAGTCGTAGGTTTACAAAAGCAGTTAAACAGCTTAAACAGTGCTTCAACAGCACTGGATCTTAAGGTTAATCTGAGTAAGAGTAATATCGTTGTATTCAGAAAAGGTGGATATTTAGCTGCTCATGAAAAATGGTTGTACAATGGAAATATCATGCCTGTGATTAATGTATATAAATATTTAGGAATCTGTTTTTCTACTAAGCTTAGTTTCACAACTGCATGTAAAGATCTGGCAAGTCGAGGTAAACAAGCTTGTTATTTGTGTTGAAAAAACTACGAATATTGAATAATAACTCTTTTGATTTGTTCATTAAGATATTTGATGCACAAATACAACCCACTGTGTTATATGGTGCAGAAATATGGGGCTTGGATGCAGCTGTAACACATTGTGAATCAGTACACCTCTTTGCTTTAAAGCAATTTTTAGGCTTAGATAGACGTACACCTAATGATCTTGTTTATAGTGAAACTAATAGATACCCTCTCTCTGTTAATGCTGCTGTAAGATGCATTAGATATTGGATTAAGATTCTGCATATGAATGAGAGCAGGCTACCTTTTAAATCCTACAAGATGCTTTATGATCTAGATGTCAAAGGGAAAAACAACTGGGCAACACAAATACGTACCTGTTTGTGTGAACTCGGGTTTGGATTTGTTTGGCTCAATCAAAGAGTCGGAAATTGTAGAGAGTTTATTAACGCTTTCAGGCAAAGATTGATTGACTGCCGATGGCAGCAATGGAGTAATCATATACAAAACAGTGAAAGATTTCAAATGTACAGACAATTTATAAGTTCGCATGATGTCAAACCTTATCTAAAACTTGATATGGATATACATTTGAAAAGAATAATGTCTAAGTTTAGACTTGGTGTATCAGATATAAATGTTCATAAATTCAGATACAGAGAACATGATATTGACGACGTCAGGCTGTTATGCCCATTATGTAAGCAAGCTCCGGAGGATGAAGTAGACTTTGTCTTGTGCTGTCCAGTATTTGAGGATGTTAGCAGAACTACATCCCTGTTAATATAGTAGACAGCTAATTTATTTAGACTCAGTTTACTCCTGGCATCAAGTCATCCTGAGTTGTGCGCAGCCTCATTTTTATATTTGTGTAAAGCCTTCAGAATAAGAGAGATAATGTTATCCAAAGTTGATAATTTGTAGCTGACTTTGTGTTATACAGTAACATGTTGGTCTGTGTGTGTGTGTGTGTGTGTGTGTGGTGCGTGCGTGTGTGTGTGTGTGTGTGGTGTGTGTGTGCGTATGTGTTAAGACCAAAATACTAGCAGTTCGCAACCCCCTTCATGTATGGGCCAATGGCCTTTTGTGAAAAATCGTTCGAGTTCGAGTTCGAGTTCTCTCTCTCTCTCTCTCTTCTCACTCTCTCTCTTCTCTCTCTCTCTCTCTCTCTCTCTCTCTCTCTCTCTTGGTTTATTTTGTTTTGGTTTTGGTTGGGGTTTGTTTTATTTGGAGGGGGGATTATTTGGTTGTCCCCTCTCCCCTTGTTGTTGTGCTGCTGCTTTGGTTTTGCTCTTGGTTTCTTTGTTTTTTGTGGTTGTTTCTGTGTTTTTGTTTTGCTCTGTTTTGCCTTTTTATTTTTTGTTGTTGATTTCTCCTCCCCCCTCCTCTCTCTCTTCACTCTCTCTTCTTCTCTCTTCTTTGCTTTGGGGTGGGGGTGGGGGGGGGGGGTGGGTGTTGGGGGACTGTTTTGAAAAGGGTTATTTCCCTTGTTTTTATTGTGAGACTGTATAAATATTGGGTTATTATTATTTAAGATGTATCCTAACTGGCGGGGACTGGATGTAAAAAGCACATGTGTGCTTATTCATTATCCTCGAAATAAAGAATTTGTCATTGTCTTGTCTCTCTCTCCTCTTCTCTCTCTCCTCTCTCTCTCTCTCTTCTTCTCTCTCTCTCTCTCCCCTCCCCTCTCTCTCTCTCTTCTCTCCTCCCCTCTCTCTCTCTTCTCTTTCTCGGTGATTTTTGTGGGGGTTTTGGTGTGTACATATTTTTCTTCCCGTTTACTGTGTGAGTGTATTGGTATGAGCTTTATTTTATTTTATTTTATTATCATATATATCCCTGAGGGCGGGGACTGGATGTAAAAAAGCAAATAGGTGCTTATAGAATTTGTCATTGTCATTCCCCCTCTCTCTCTCTTAGATAACCCAGTGCAGTATGGTACACTATTAGAATCAAACCCCCCCCCCCTCTCTCTCTCTGTTTTCTGTTGTTTTATATATATTTTTTATATCAGCTTTCTCATTGATTTGATTTTGTTGATGTCAGATTTAGATTGACAATATAACTCTCTCTCTCTCACTCTCATATCAAAGTAACATTGTTTATGTTTGCTTGAAATTATTAGTTGTGATTGTTAAAGATAGTCCATTCTCAGGGCAAGGGCCGATGAAAAAAAGCATAAAGAATAAAGATTATCAATCAATCAATCAATCAATCAATCAATCAATCAATCAATCAATCAATCAATCAATCAATCAATCAATCAATCTCTCTCTAAGCCAGTTAGGATCATGTGTTCATTGAACACACATTTACCTCCTATCTTACATTCATTATAGTCCATGTACCTCTTTAACATTAGTGTTCAGATCAAACTGGGGATTAGGAGTTTGTTGAATGCACATTTATGGCTTTTCTTTAAATCATAGGTTGAACTTTTGTTGTCCTTGTTGTAGTTGTGTGTGTGTGTGTGTGTGTGTGTGTGTGTGTATTTTGTAGATAGTCCCTACTCAGGGCAAGGGTCGGTTGAAAAAAAAAAGAATACTTACTCTGTAACCTTTGAAAAACAAAGATCATTCATTCATTCAACTCCTTTGTTCACATGCATAGAACACGTGTAACCTCATTTTTGTGGCCACACTTCTGTACACACAATGTTGTTTACTTACTGGGTGAAAGGGAGCCCAACAATCCGATAGCAAGCTGTACATAATGCACACACAGACACAAGAGAGACACAGACACAGAGAAACAGACACACACAGACACAGACACACACACACACACACACACACACACACACACACACACACACACACACAAGAAACACATACACACACATAAAAACACACACACAGAAACACACACACAGAGAAACACACACCCCAAAAAACACATACACACACAGAAACACACACACAGACACACACACACAGAGAAACACACACACACACAGACACACACACACACACACCACACACACACACACACACACACACACACACACACACACACACACACACACACACACACAACACACAGAAACACACATACAGAAACACAAACAAACACACACACACACACACACAGACAGACAACCACACACAACAAAACACACACACACACACACACACACACACACACACACACACACACACACACACACACACGTGTGCAGGGACACGAAAGTCTGGAGGAAACAGGAGTGAAGAAACACAAGCGGGGGCAACCAGTTCCCACTTCTCTACCATTCTCAACAACTGATGTAAACAAACTAATGCTATCTGTACATGATAGCACTTGAGGCATATTTCTTTTGAATATTCTCTCGCTCTCTCATGTGTATGTATGCATGTATGTATGTAAGTGTGTGTCTGTGTCTGTGTCTGTGTGTGTGGTTTGTAAAGCAATATCAATCCATGTTATTATATTACTTTTTTTAAAAAAAACGTTCATTCCGTGTATAACAGTCAGTCATACATACAGGGGAAATGCATAGGTTGGTGAGTAATGCAAACATCCCGTTTAGGCCCGAAACTTTCCCCCTATCCATTACACCCTGAATGGCGTCGGGGCACTAGACTTTCGGATGAGACGATAAACTGAGGTCCCGTATGTTATACAAAATTATTTAGCGCACGTAAAATAACCTACGGCAACAAGAGAGTTGACCCTAGCAAAATTATGAAGAAAAAAGCCACTCTGATAGGGAAACAAATACAGTTGTAGACAAGAAAAGAAAAAAAAGGGTGGCGCTGCTCTTGTGGCGACACGCTCTCCCTGGGAGAGCAGCCCGAATTTCACGCAGAGAAATCTGCCGTGACTTAAAGTGATATAAATAAATTTTAAAAAAAACAACAGACAGACACACTCACTCATGCACACACAGTGGAATCCACCAGACAAGAAATCCCTGCAGTTTCAGTTTCAGTTCCTACCCATGATAGCAGACACCCACCCCACACACACACATACACACACACCTACACACCTACACACACACACCTACACCCCTACACACACACACACTCACACACACACTCACACACACATACAAGTCAACATATTTGGCTCTCTGGTTTTCAACTGACGTGTGTCTCGAGACAACTCTTGCTATCTTACACTAACAGACAAAGAATCAGGGTAATTCTTTCTGTATGACTGTGCCCCCTGTGTGTCCCTTTGGGAAAACCACCATGACATACATATTGGAATAGCGCTATACACCAGTACAGCAGATGTATTTTCCGAGAAAAATCCACACCCCTCCACCCCCAGCTGTATAATAATCAGCTGACTTTTAGTTAATCGCCTAGAGTGTTCCGGGATTAGTCACCGAGTGGTTAACAAAATACAGTCAATAAAAAAAGAACACAAGCACTTTTTGACATGGGCACAAAATAGACATGAAAGTAAAGCGGAGTGAGTAAGATAGAAAGCTGTGTTTAATCATACTGATGCCTGTTTCTGCCGAGGTGCGTGCACACACACACACACACACACACACACACACGCATGCATTGTAAAGCATTTCGACTTGCTTTAGGTGTACCAGCTCACGCCTCAACTCTAGGCACATAATTATAAGGAAGTAGGAGTTCTACCTTTAAATGAATATCGACAGCTTGCTGTGGCAAAATGTGTTCTAAGAAGTACTACAAATGATAGCAATGTTGAAAATGAAGTCCAGATAAAGTCTGACATTCACTTTCCGAAAAGAGCAAGAACTATCAGCTCACTTACTACAATTAATACTTACACTTCTACCCTTTTTAAACATTCAGAACTTCATCCAAATGAATTAGCAAAGTCAGAAGTACAGTCAGCTCCCTACCCACCTTGGGAACTTTTTAAAGCTCATTTTGACATTAATCATTCTTCTATAAGAAAAGCTGAAAATGTTAACATTCTTACATCGCTAGTAAAAGAACATATTCAAACTACCTATACTGATGGGTCCGTTCTAAATACTAATGAGGCTGGTGCGGCTTTCGTTATTTCATCATTGAAAAAAAGTAGAATGATCTGTCAACCTGGGAAACAATAAATCTATATTTACAGCTGAGCTAACTGCTATAGTGTTGGCACTGTACTATGTACTTGACTTCCCTATTGACATATTCAACATACTTTTGTGTGTTGATTCTAAATCGGTTTTACATGCTTTACAAAATTCTACTTTTAAAGTAAGAAATCAGGCATCTGGTACACTTTTTAATTTTAAGAGGTAGTACTGTTACTTTCTGTTGGGTTCCCTCACACACTGGTATCTTTTTTAATGAAAAAGTTGACAGTCTTGCAAAATATGGAGCGAGAAATAAAAATAGTTCTAGTGAAATAAACGTTGCCTTATCTCTGCATGAGGGATACAGCTTGTTACAAAACGCTTGATGGAAGCACTTCAGAAAGAAGATATATGATTCTGGCTATTGTCTTTATAATGGCTGTACTAGCAATGTGATAGATTTTCGAAATGCTTTCATTTCTAACAAAGCTTGTGATTGGTATAATCGTAGAACTATATTATCCCTTTTGTACAGATTTAAACTAAATGCTTTCAGGGCAAAATACATGAAACATGTAAACTGTATTTGTGGGGAGAAGATTACCAATAGTTATGTTATTTTTGATTGTGGACATTTAAAAGCATTTTTACCTGCTGTACCAAGTTTGTCACTGGATCCGATTCTGTCTGAACCATTGGTTTACTGTTGGACATTGTGGTTAGGATTGATAAGAAGGTTCGATAATTCGTTTTTGTAGTAGTTAAAGTTAGTTTTAATTAAGTCTAGATATCTTACACTTTCAGTTATTGTTTGCGTTCTCTTGTATAGATTACTTTTCCCGTCTAAAATCCACTAAATGTGATAGACTTAACTGAAGATAACACGCACGCCACCATGCACACACATACATCCACACAAACGCATGCACACAGTAACAAAACACCACACTCAGTCTTCCTCACTCTTCTCTCCTACACACCATAAACACACACACACACACAAACCACACACACACAGCTGACTAAACACAGCACACACCACACATACCCCTCTCTCTGGTCTACTCTCTCTCTCACACAGCACCCACGCGCGCGCACACACCAAATACTCTCTCTCTTTTTTCTTTTCTCTCATCTCACACACATAAACACACACACACACACACAAACCAACTCACACACACCACATACACACACACACAACCACACAACACACACACGACACACACATCCCACCCACACAACACACACACAACACACACACCACAACAACACAACAACAGACCACAACACACACCAACAAAAAATCACACACAACACAACACAAATCTCTCCCCAAACCACAACACGCGCGCGCGCGCGCTTCGTGTAAGTAGTTATATCTCTGTTTAAAGCACATTTTTTACCAATTCTGGTTAATTATTGGTAACTGAAATCAAGAAAATGTTATAAGGGGCACTTGTGTGGTGTGTGTGTGGGGGGGGGGGGGGGGGGGGGCTGAGGTGCACTGATGCTGCTGTTGCATATAAATCGGTGTATGAACCAATTTTTCTACCGTCATATTATGCGTTAATATTATTTTACAGAAGTACTGATGGGCTAATGTGGTAATACAATTATTTTGATCCCGAATATAATCTGTTATTGCGCGCGCCGCGTGCATGTGTGTGTGTGTGTGTTGAGAGAGAGAGAGAGAGAGAGAAGAGAGAGAGAAGAGAGACAGTGTGTGTGTGAGAGAAGAGAGAGAAGAGAGAGAGAGAAGAGAGAGAGAGAGAAAGAGAGAGAGAGAGGAGAGAGAGAGAGGAGAGAGAGAGAGAGAGAGAGGAAAAGAGAGAGAGAGAGTAGAAGAGAGAGAGAGTGTGTGTGTTAGTGGAAATGGTTTTCGCTTTTGTTTTTTTGTTTGTTTTGGTTTGAGGGGGGGGGGGTGTCTGTTATCCGTATAACTGACGACCTTCCAATAGTTCTTTTAAAGCGTTTTTTTCTGGTACCCCATGTTTGCAATTTATGCTCAAAATCGAAACTAAAAAAGACAACAAAAAAAGCCTGAAGTCTCTTCGTCGTCGTCGTTGTCGTTGTTGTTGTTGTTGCTACTGTTGTTAATGCCGCCATAGGAAACAGGACGAGTCATCCATAGATAAAGGAACCACTATTGATTTTCCTATCAGACGTGAATCGATCAGTGGGTGCCCAAAACAAAACAAAAAGCGGTGACGTTTAGCTTTTCTGAGAAATAGACAGGAAAAGGGAAACTACATAATGGAAACGACAGTGCGGTTCTGTACAAGCACTGGGGGGGGGGGGGGGGGGGCAGCATCCCTGCTAACAGCCTTCTGTGTGTGCGCGTGTGTTGTGCGTGTGTGCGCGTGTGTTTGTGTATTATGTGTGTATATGTGTGTATGCACACACATACACACCATATATAAATATATAATATATATATATAGATATATATATATAATACTAATATATATATAGAATATATATAATAAATATCTATAAATAATAGATCATAGATCGGTCGATAGATAGATCGATCGATAGATGAAATATAATCGATAGATTGATAGATATATAGATTGATAGATAAATTGATAGATAGATAGATTGATAGATAGATAGATACATACATACATACACACATACGTATATACATGCATACACACATACATACATTCATTCATACACACACATACTTACATATGTACACGCACACGCATATATACAAATACATAATACAACATACGTACTTACATACATACCGACATACATACAATACCTACAAAGATACATCCATACATACAATTACATACAAACAACATACATACATACACCATACACACATACTTTATCTAATACATGCATACACACAAACATACATTCATTCAATACACACACATACTTACATATGTACACACACACACCCACACACCCACACACACACCCACACACCGACACACACACCACACACACACACCCACACACACACACACAACCCACACACACACACACACACACACACACACACACACACCACATTCTTCCTCCTAATATCACTTAGAGTGAACAGACGTTAAATTGAAGAATTGAAGAATATTCTTCCTTCAACTGTTCTGTTGTCTTGTAGTCTGTGAGGGCACCACTGAAGATTTTGCAACCAGCTTCCTCCACTCTTTGTTGTCCGCAGCTTTCCATAGTAAATCGGTCCACTCAAGTCTAGTCAGTCCACTCTGATGTCTTCCCATCGTTTTCTCTGTCTGCCTCTTCGTCTCCCTCCTTGTACTGTTCCCTGTAGGACAGTCTTCACATGGTCCATGGCATTTTCTATTCTGGTTTTCATTTCCCCATGTGTATGTATATATGCATGTCTGTCTGTCTGTCTGTCTGTCTGTCTGTATGTATGTATGTATGTATGTATATACTGCATTTATGTATGTATGTATGGATGTAATGTATTATGTGTTGTAGTGTATCAAATTCATTATACGACTTTTCACAGTTGTGATATTAGACGGGGGGGGGGGGGGGGGGTGGGGGGGCAGGGGGAGGAGGGGTAATGAGTGTCAAGGGAGGGGTGTAGTTGGTACTGTACAGGAGAAGAAATTTCAGGGGATCAATGCATGCGAAATATAGACAAAATTAAAAAAAAAAATATATAGAAAAACAACAACCAAAATTAAAAAAAATAAAAAACACCACCGTTACATTACTAACCAATTGAACACAATAAACAACAGGAAAATGCAATTCTAACAATTTCTAACAAAATCGGTAATTCCTATGAAAAATGTAAATAAAATTTTAACTACTGAATTTCACGTGAAAAAACCCAAACCTATCTTAATGTGTGTAACCCCCTCCCCTGCCCTCAAAAGAAACCCAAGAAGTGTGTGTGTGTGTGTGTGTATGTATGTATGTGTACATATGTGTACATATGTGTGTGCATGAATGAATGTATGTATGGGTGTATGCATGTATATATGTATTAAAAGTATGTGTGTAATGTGTGTAATGCATGAATGTATGTATTATGTATGAACGTATGTATGTATGTAATATTATTTATGTAATGAAAAATAATGAATGATTTTATGATTATGTTTTTGTTTGTAGTATTTAGTATGTATGAATGTATTTTGTAGCGTAAGGGAATGCATTGTGTTGCTGATGATGTATGAGTATGTAGTATGAGCATAATGCATATGTGTATGCATGTATTTATGTCCCATGTGTCGTGTGCAGTGTTTTGCGTGCGTGCTTTTGGGGGGTGTGTGTATTTTTGGTGTGGTGTGTGGTTGAGTGTGTGTAGTGTGTGTGGAGTTTGTTGGTGTGGTGAATTTTGGGCGTGGGTGTGCTTGGGGAAAGTTTTGGGGTGCTGACGTGTGTGCCCGGGCACGCGTGGGGGTTTTGGATGTTTTGTAAAAACTCAAAATGCCTTTTTCAAAGCTGAGTTAAAATCAATCAACCCACACAAAATATAAAAAAAAAACCAATCAATTGAAGAATAAAAAAGGATAAACAGAAAAAGCATTTTTATTTGTTGCTTTACAAGAAGGAAAAATTTAGTTTTTTTTTTTTGGGGGGGGGGGGGGGGCGGGGGCTTTTTCTTTCCTTTTTTTTCCGCTGCTTTTGCGGGGGGGGAGGGGGGGGAGGGGGGGGGGGGGGGGGCAACGCAGGTTTTTATTCAAATTCAAAAGTGAAAAGAAGTCGTCTTTTCATTGGAGAAGTTCTGATTTTGCCCCCCCCCCCCCCCCCCCCCCTCCCTTATGTGCCCCCCCCCCCCCCCCCCCCCCCCCCCCAAAAATTCACACTTTTCTTCACCCCACTGCCACAGTACAGTCAGCAGATCTCGTCGCTGGCAAATTTGCTTGGTTCATTTAAACACCACTTTTTATGTGTGTGGTGGGTAGTTAGGTAGTAAACCATCCTTCCCCTTCCCCACTAGAACTGATTCCATTGCCGTAATTAGAAAAACAAAGGATTTTTTTTTTAAATGGGAGAGAGACAAGTTGGGCAGAGTAGAAACGGCTTTTCAATCCCAGCTGAAAATTTTAAAAAATGGCAGGGGCAGGTTTTCAGTAATTTTTGGTGGTTTTTTTCCCCCTTTTTAAAACCCACCCCTCGTCTGTTCTGTCTGTCTGTCTGTCTGTTGTCGTCTGCTGTCTGTCTGTCTTCTCTCTCTCTCCTCTCTCTCTCTCTTTTTCTCTCTCTCTTCTCTCTCTCTCTCTCTCTTGGGATAGCCTGTTTTGGTTTGTGTATGTATTGTGATCTGCTGACCCCCGGTTCCATTCTTGTTCAAAGAGGATTTTTTCTCTAGAGCTAACTCAGTGCCGACTCCACTTCCCCAAAAATCTTCGTGAGACTAAAAACGAGGGTTCCGATGCGAAAAAGCACGGAACTCTTGCGCACACGTTAAAACTGTTCGCTTTTTGGAAAAAGTCCATGAGCAACGGTGGGAACAGATGACAAAAAAAAGGCAAAAATGCATACACACGGGGGTGAATGAAAAAACTCATTTAATCTTTTTATTGTCTCGAAAAAAAAAGAATTTAAAACAATTTTCTTTTGATGTTTTTGTTGTGATTTTTTATCCTCGAAATAAAAGAGTAAAAAAAAAATAAATTGCACACCCCAAAAGACTCTCTCTCTCTTTCTCTCCCCCTTGTTGTGTGTGTTTATGTGTGTGTGTGTGTGTGTGCGTGTGTATTCATGCGTGTGTGTGTTCATGCTGTCAATACCACTACACATTTCTTTGGGTGTACTTACAAAAGTATGCTTTATGTCTGACTCAAATAATATGTTTTGAAATTCACCCAGACCATTTGAAACCAGTCCCTGCAAAAAGAATTTGTTCAGAAAGTTCGGTCAACTGATAAATGCCTGCAAAAGGCACCTTTACTTTTATTTCATTTCTTTGCTTCTCTTCTTTTTTCCATTGAAACCCTAAACCTGCTAAACAGGTATAGGGTAGCATAGGTCAGGTCCCCCGCACACCCAAAACCAGCCGGCATATGCATAAGCACAGAGGACTGGCGCAACGCCAGTTAACATGTATACAATATTACAGCACAGAGGACTGGCATTTTAACATGTATACGCATATATACAGCACAGAGGACTGGCGCAACGCAAGTTAACTTTGTATACGCTTTATAAAACAGCACAGAGGACTGGCGCAACGCCAGTTAACATGTATACGCATATATACAGCACAGAGGACTGGCGCAACGCCAGTTAACATGTATACGCATATATACAGCACAGAGGACTGGCGCAACGCCAGTTAACATGTACACGCATATATACAGCACAGAGGACTGGCATGTTAACATGTAAACGCATATATACAGCACAGAGGACTGGCGCAACGCCAGTTAACATGTATACGCATATATACAGCACAGAGGACTGGCACAACGCCAGTTAACATGTATACGCATATATACAGCCAAGGATGGCGCAACGCCAGTTAACTTTGTATACGCATATATACAGCACAGAGGACTGGCAGGGTTAACATGTATATGCATATATACAGCACAGGGACTGGCGCAACGCCAGTTAACCATATATACCATATTTTACAGCACAGAGGGACTGGCGCAACCCCATTTTAAACATGTATACGCATATATCAGCACAGGGATGGGGGCAAACCCCATGTTAACATGTGTACGAAATTTTTATTACGTGTGTGTGTGTGCTGATGTGTGTGTGCTGATGTGTGTGTGTGATGATGTGTGTGATGATGTGTGTGCTGAGGGTGTGTGATGAGGGTGTGAGGATGTGTGTGATGATGTGTGTGATGATGTGTGTGATGATGTGTATGTGCTGATGTGTGTGTTACCCCTGACAACGCTTCTTCGCCATGCTGCCGTCCACCCGCCCCTTCAGCTGTTCACTGTTCTGTTGTTTGTGAATCTGATAATGTTTTTTGTTCTGATGATGATGATGTATATCATGATGTGTTTCAAACACAGAATCCCCTGATTAGCACAGTTCTTTCACCATCTTCTACTCCTGATTCCCCATCCAAACTCTTGTCTGTTTCTTCCGCTAGCCCCATCTCCACCATCGCCTTCGTCCTCTTACACCGATGCTTTGTTCCAAACTCACCACTTTTATCTTCAACCTCTCCACCTCCTTCAGATCTCCTTCAAGTTTGTTTGTTCAATGGTGCAGTCTGTCTGTCCAAATGGAAAAGCCGACTACATTTCTGTTTTTTAATTCTCGGAAAAAAAACATTGATTTAAAACCCTTCCTCACCGAAACTTGGCTTAAACCACATGGCCATGAACCAAAAAATAAAACAGCGGGACTCCTCCTGGATATAAAACTTTTTTCTTTCCCCCGACTCTCTCGAGGAGGTGGATTGCCTCATTCTCAAAGACACATTGGAACCGTCTCTTTTTTCAGTCACAACCTTTAAATTTTCTCACATGATCTTTTGAAGTTTGCGAAATCAATCTCAACCTACCTGGCCAAATCTATTACTATCTGCTGCCTTTACCGTCCACCTCCAGCCGTAAAAACAACCTAACATCTTCTTTTTTTTTCCCCAAGAATTCCAGTCACTCCTCGACCACTACAGCCTATCTCCCCTAAACTTTTTTAATTCTTGGTGACTTCACTTTCCATTTCAAACAACCTTTCTTCTCCAGATGTCAAACGTCTTTCTCTTTCTCTTTTCCAACCATTCTCTCTCTCAACTAGTAAACGAAGCAACACACAGATGTGGTCATATTTTAGCATGGCCTGATTACTAATGCTTCATTTTAATCTTGTCACATCTTTTTCTGTCCCCCACGAACTGCATTTGATCATTCGCCATTCGTTCCATCTTAAACATCACAAAACCTTGTCAGAAAAGAAGAAATGTTACTCGTCGCAATCTTAAGGCCTTAGACATTCATCCCTTCTCTTCACAAGCTCCGAACGTTTTTAAACAAACCTCTGCCACCCCGACCTCTTGACCCACTATAACACTTTTTCTCCGCATTGCTTGATGAGCATGCACCTCCTACTGACCATCTCCTCCCTGACAGACCCTGTGCGCCATGGTATACCCAAGGCATCTTGATAGCAAAGCCAAACGCGGCAACTTAGACGGCAGTGGCGGAAGTAAAAAACCCGAAATCACAAACACTTTTCCCAAACAAATAAAACATTCAAACTCCCTTAATCATTCAGCAAAGACAGACTACTACTCTTCCTAAGTTCTCTTTTGCTACGTCCATAAAATTCTTTTTCCCCTTACCTCCCAAACCCCTTGGATCTCCCTTTGGGTCTGCAAAAAACAACTCCCCCGCCTAACACCCACAGCCTGTCTGAATGCCATCCAAAATTTTCTGTCCTTTTTTTCAGGGCAAAGTTCGAAACATACGCTCCAGACTGGATCAGATTCAATTCCAGCCTGCGCCTCCTGATCCCAAGTTCACTGGCACTTCCTCTTTTCCTTCCATCCCAAGTGGGAAAAAGAAATCATGACAAATTTTGAAGGACATGACTATTAAATCATGCGACCTTGATCCCATACCTGCTCCCGTTTTTCACAAAGCCTTCCACAACTTGTACTATTATCACTAAATATAAACTCATCTCTTGTGTCAGGAAATTCTCCATCAGCTCTTAAAACAGCAATTTGTCACACCTCTACTGAAAAAACACGACTCGATCCAAACATTTTGAAGGAATTAAGGCCTGTCTCAACTTACCCTTTGTCTCTAAAGTACTAGAAAAAGTCGTTCTCAAACAGCTCAACAGTCCCCCTTCATTCCAATGATCTCCTTCCACTTTTAATCTGCCTATCGCCCCAACCACAGCACCGAAACCACCCTAGTCCACACTTTAGATACACGTCTACTTGCTTTTTGATGCAGGAAAAAACTCCTCCTCACTCTTCTTGACTTATTGCAGCCTTTGATACCACAGATCAATAAATTCTTTTTCTCGCCCCAAAATACGTTTGGTATTAACGGCACAGCCCTCACCTGGTTTACTTCATACCTCACAGACAGGTTCCAGAAAGTTATTGTAAACAAAATTTCAATCAAAACCTGTCAAAATGGATGTGGAGTCCCCCAGGGATCAGTCCTGGGCCCTGTTCTCTTTACTCTCTACACTGCTCCACTCTCACATATATAAACAACCACCATATGATCATCATTTCTATGCCCCATGATATCAGCTTCAGTGTAGTGGGTACTGTTGAAACTTGCCTTTTCTTTCCCGAAAAATATGTTTTTTCTACTTCAAGACATTCAAAACTGGATGACTCAGAACAAGTTACAAAATTATGCTGTAAAACCGAAGCCATGCTCATAGGGACCCAACATAAAACTTTTCCTCTATCGCAAAAACTCAATAGAATTCGGCAATACGTCAGTTCCTTTGTCCAACTCTGTGAAGTATTTAGGAGTAGTTTTTGACAACACACTCTCTATGAAAAAATTCATCACCAGACTGCAAGTCTTGCTACTATCAATTACGGCGCATAAGCGCGATTCGCAAGTACTGTCCATGATGCAAAATCCAAGCTTGTCACATCTCTCATTCTTTCACGTTTTAGGTACTGTAATTCTCCCTTTTGGTGCCCACCAGCATCATCTATCCACTCTCTTCAACGCATACAAAAACTTGCAGCTCGACGGGTCCTAAGAAAGAAAAAATCTGAACACATCACTCCTCTTCTGCTATCTTTTCACGGGCTGCCTTCCCCACAAAGCGGGATTTATAAAATCAATACCCCTTTTTTCAAATGTCCCACAAACTGCACCCCTTTTCTCTTTTAACTTCTTCATCTGACACTCCCCATCCCTTTCCCCTTTCGTTCAAGCCCAGATATTTTGTTTTTTTTCGAACACCCAAATTCCCAAACAAACCCTTTTGGCCGCGCTCCTTCTCTTTTTTCGGGTCCATCCACCTGGAATGACCTCCCTCTTTCATTTCGAAAAAAGCCTTCACTTGATACCTTAAAAATCCACCCAAAACACACTTATTTCCAAACCTAGCTTTCCCCCCAAATATCTACCCTTTTTTCCCAACAGAAACTTTCACCTTCTAATGTTTTTTTCCCAGTGTTTTTGTGTGGTGTGTGGTGTGTGTGTGTGTTTTGGTGTGGGTGTTGGTTTTGCGGCGTGTGCGTGGCGTGTGCGTGCAGGGCTGCATACTCGCGCGCATGGTTTTGAAATCTTTGTTCATTTTTTTTTAAAGGGGAGAGTTGCATGCCTTTTAAAATGATTGAGTCAAGCGCTTCGATTTTTTTTTTTTTTTACAAGTTTCACCCGCATATAAATTCCATAAAATTATTATTTTTAATTATTACATTATTATTTTTTTTTTATTTGTTATTATATAATTGTGTGCTAAATGTGTGCACTAATGTGTGTTTGCCTGATGTTGATGCGGGAATTTTGTGTATGCTGAAAAGGGAAGGTTTTTTTTTGCTTTTTGCCCTTATGAACACCCTATTGTAAACTATGTATTTATTTATTGCTGGTGAATGAAAAATCCCCTGAAAATATAAGTTTGGCCGGGTTTTTAAATGACAATAAATAATTTTAAAAAATACAGTCTGTTTTTGATATTTTGAAATTTAGAAAACAAAAAAATTTCATATACAGTTTTTTGTTATGGGCTTTTTTTAAGACGAGATCAAAAACACTCACTTTTTATTGCTTTTTTCCCTAAATTTTCCCTAAATGCAAATGCTTTCTGCGCCTTCCCTTCTTCTCTCATTTTAAATTGCCATTTAAAAGAGGATGTATTAACATTCCAAGGGAAGTATTGTTGTGTTTTGGTGTTTTGGTGTGTGGGATGTAGGGCCTTTCTTTTAATTATGCCTGACCTGTCAGTTTGTGTGCACGGTGTTTGTTGGGGTTTGTGTATTTGGGCCATTTTGGTTTGAAATTTTTTTTGTGTGGTGTTGTGTGTGTGTGTGTGTGGGAGAGAGAGAGAAAGAGAAGAGAGAGGAGAGAGAGAGGGGAAGAGAGAAAAGAACGAAGAGAGAGAGAAGAGAGGGGGGGGTCATGAGAACACAAAAAGGGAAAGGGAAAACCAAACTTTTTTAAAAATGGAAACAAAAAAATCCCCAAAACAAAAGGAAACCTACATGTCATGGAGTACTACCGGGGATAAGAAATCAACAAAATAGAACTAAGTAAAAAAACCCCAAAAAAATAAAATAAAAGAGGCACTATTCTTGTGTGTGTGTTGCGCGCCGCGTGTGTGTTTGTGGTGCGTGCAGCATGTGTTTTTTGTATGTTGGCAAGAAAAGGGAAAAGAGAGAAGAGAGAAGAGAGAGAGAGAGGAGAGAGAGAGAAGGAAGAGAGAGAGAGAGAGGGGAAGAGAGAGAGGGGTTTTGGGGGGGGGGGTGCCCGGGGTTGTCATAATTTTGGAAATGAATACCCAAAAATCAATTTAATCAAGAATGGGGAGGGAATCATAAACATCATTAACCTTTTACACCCAGTGGTTTTGGTAGGGGGGCAACAAAGCGTTTCCACCCCCTTCCCTATCCTGGGCCAACCAAAGTCACTGATCCCCAAGAGTGCTGCAGGCCTTCATCCACTTTCTACAGTCCCCCCTCCACGTTTTTTTGGTTTTCCTTTTTTTCTCCTTCCTTTTTGGATCCATGCAAGGGCGTTTTTTTGGATTGCCCTGTGGTCCTTCGAGGATGTGCCCAATCCCCCCTTCCACCTCGGGGGGTAATGAGGTTTTCCATGTTTTTCCGCCTGCATTCTCCGAAAGTTGTTTTAAATTGGAGATCTTCTCTGGCAAAAAAATCCCGAAAATTTTCCCCGGAGGCAATGGTGTAAAAGGATCGAAGTTTGGTAAGTTCCCGTTTCCACATCCCCCAGCACTCAAAACCTACAGGACGTAGAACAACACAGCTCTGGAAATATTTCCCCTTGGGTTGGTGCTTACTGAGTTGACCCTCCAGATTTTTGGGTTCACCCTCCCTAAACACACCCCTCCTTGCCCGGGCTTTTTGTGGATGTCTTTTTTTCCCTGCCGCCCTCGGTTTAAAGCTGCTCCCAAAGGGTATGTGAACTTGTTTGCCCTGGCGGGGGGTCAGTTCCATTCACTTCACGGGGGTTTTTTTGGGTTTACATTGAGCGACTTTGTCCTGTTTTTTTGGGTCTAAAACAAGCCCCACTTCCCTGCCGAATTTTTTGGGAGTCTGCTGGCCCTTTCCCCCTGATATGTTGGTGTGTGTGGGGACAACCCGCCGGGTCATCCAAAAAGTCAAGGTCGTCGGGGTTTTTAGAACAGGCTCAAAGCGAAACCCTCTTGGTGTCCTTTGTTTCCCTCATCACCCAACAGGGGCCGATTGAAAAAGAACTGCCGACATCAAAAACACCCTTTGGGTCTTATTTCCCAGCCCTTAAATTCGAAGGTTATTTTGCATGGCCCACAGGGGAATCTGAATTTTGTGAAAGTTTTGATAAGGGTCCCATTTTGTTTGGGAGGCCAAAAGGTCGAAGGATACTCCAAAGGCTTCTCTGTGAAAGTTTCCCAAAGGGCCTTTTTGGGAGTCCACAAAATTCACATCCAGTTGTCTTTCCCCACTCTGTACCTTTTCAAAGATTTTCTGAGCATAAATTAACTTTCTATAAAATCCTCTTTGCTTCCTAAAACCCTGCTTTTTCCCTTTCCCTCAGTGCATCGTCCCAGCGCCCTGATATTTTCGGGTAAACCCTTTGGGCCCCAGTATCTTCCCTTGGCACAGACAAAAGAGTGATTCCCTTCCATTGTTCAGTCGCTCGGGTTTCCCTTCTTGGGGATTTTGACTATCACTCCCCCTTATCCAATCTCGGGTACTTTCTCTTTTTTCCATCCCAGTTTGGAACGGTTGCAGTATTCCTGTTTTTTTTAGAATTTTCCTTGAACAGTTTGGCACCAAGGTTTCCGGCCGGGGTGTTTTTGCCTTTTCTTTTTTCTCAACTGACAACCACCTGCCCAAAAGACAAAGCCGACATCCCAAAGCTACAAAAGAAACATTAAGGGTCAACCCCCCAAAAAAGGAAAGATAGTGCTGCCATCAACCCCCCTTTAAAGAAGGGGAGGGGAATAATGTAAGGAAAAAAGAGACCCCGTTTTTTGGGGGAAATTGAACCGGGACCTCTGTTATTAAAGAAATACTACCACAAACAGAGCAACCCCCAAAAACAAAAGCTGTAATGAAACACCCCACTCGTTCCCCAAAGGGGTTTTTTTCCATGTGTGTGTCTTTTGGGCTGTTACCCTTTTTAGGCATGTGCTGGATGGGGAAAAATAACCAAAACCCGGGGCTTATGTTTTTAAACCCTCGAAATGAAAAATTTTGAATGAATGAATAAGGAAGACTGGATGAAGGGGATAGATAGATAAATAAATAGGTCAAGTTTCTACTAGACGGGTTTGAGCTACAATGCCCCACGGCCCCCTTGGGTAAAACAAGAAACTGGGGAACTAGTTAATAAAAATTCACGTGTTTTTAAGCTTCTCATCCCTCACTAAGTGGGGGCTTCCCAAAATGGATTTCATTTTATTTAAAAAAAATTTCCCCCTTTGCACATGATACTAGGGCCAAAGGTTTACTTTTAGAAAGGGAAAACACAAACACAGGACCCTGTTTTTGGGGGCAGTGATAAATAATCGATTTCAGCATTTGCCATTTGGGGCTCCATTGGTACACCATAGCCGTAGCCTGACACGGTGTGGGTGGCTGGGCAGCGGGAGGGGGGGGGGGGGGGGGGGGGGGGGGGGGGGGGGGGGGATACAGAAAAAGACCACTAAACCCCCCTTTCTGCGGGAATCCAGATGGCCCTTGTATAAACATCTATGTATGGTTTTAATTGGGTCTAATCAATTTCCCTTTCCCTTTTTGGGGTTTTTGCACAGTTCCCAAAAACAACAAAAAGAAATGAGTAGGGTAATTTTAATTAAAAACAGCTACAACAACAAGAATTAGATAAATTTTAAAGAAATTTTCAACATGCTTTTTCAGCATGTTTAAGGGGGTTTATTAAGGGAAAGATGTGCCTTTCTACCCAAAACACCCAATTTTTAAAAAATAACACATAAAAATCACAAGACAACACACCCAACACCAGCCCTTTTTTTTTTTGGGGCTTTGATTTTTCTTTGCAAATTTCCCGCGCTAAAATAAATTCCATACATTATTATTATTATTATTACATTATTATATTTTATTATTATTATATTCACAAAACCCAACACACACCCCACGCACACACGCACGCACACACGCACCACCCCAAACCCCGCCCCACCCCGCACGCACCACGCAAAGCAAAACCATGCAAGCACGCACAAACACCCCACAGAAACACTTACAAAACACACAAACCGGCGCGCACGCACACACCCACCCACATACCCCGGGGCGCACGCACATCCCGCCGCACCAAAAACACACACAAGTTACAATTTTTGGTAATTTTCATTGGGAAATATAAAATACCCGTTAACTGTTTTTCCCAAAAAAAAAGAACGGAATTTTTCAAACTGTTTTAAAAAAAATCAGGGCAGGGCCCTCAAGAAAATCCTGCTACTGCTACTGGTATCCAAGTAACCAAGGGCCCAACCCTTTGCAAAGTGGGGGGGAAACCCCAATAAAAAAAACCCCAAAAAATTGGGGACTTGGAAGGATTGGGGGCCACCAAGGAATTTCCTAAGCCCACAGAAAAAACAAAAAAGACAAATGCAAAGCCAAATATCCCGGGTCGGTCCAGCCCGGTTACCAACGACCGCGCTTTCCCTTGATCAACAAACCCGGGGAATTTACAATCAACTACTGGAGTTAAAACATTACTTAACTCCCAAAGAACAAATCAAACCCTTGGAAAATGGAAGCCGTACACTCTACCTTTTCGGGAAAAAAACAAAGGAAATAAGTATAGCTTTTGCCGATATTAAAAGGGGGGCATTTAATTTTACCCAGGGGAATGGAATGGACAGGATTTGGGAAAACATTGACTGAAAAGGCAAAAAGTCTGGTACATGGCCAAGAGAAACACACCCAAAATGGAGTGGCATTTAAATTTTCAGAAAGGAAAATAATTTGGGGGGCAATTTTCACTGTACAAAACCCCTTCCAGCAGGGTTAAACACATCCGGGTGTCGGGGCCAAAACCCAAAACATCACCCTCATACAAAAACTATGCACCATCATCTACCAACCAAGGGTGAAGAAGTAAAAAGAATTTTTTTGAAGACTGAAAATGACCATTTAAAAAAAAATAAAACCCCAAAAAGGGAAACACAACATCCAAGGGGGTTTTTAACCCCCAAAGTAGGTCCCGACTCCCTTCAACCAATCCGGGAAAAGTTGGTCATTTGGGAAAGGGGAGAAAAACGACAGGGACTAAAGTCTGCTGGAGTTTGCCTGCACCCCAAAACTTACCATTGCCAAACCCTCTATCCCCAAGCAGTCAAGGGGACAAAACCTTTGGGAGCGCCAAAAGGCAAGATCCCAAAACCCAAAAAATTTATCTTAACCCCACGGGGCTTCAAAAACCACATCAACCAAACCAGAACAAGAAACCCACCCTGAAACTGACATAGGCAAGGGCCCCGACCTTGTGCGCTGGGATTCAAAAAGAAGCGAAGAAAAACAAAAACCGCAAACCCACTTAAACAAATTTGACGTTACAAACTAAAGAACCCCCGATGGTTTAGGAGATCTTCCCAAACCCAAGGGTTGGCGGACGTTTTTTTCGGGGATTAACCCTCCTGGACAATGACATCAATGGGCCCCTCACCAACAACTTCCCAAAGAGGCAGTTCCCGAAAAAACAGCCAGGAGGGACTCGGGCGGCAGAGGAATAAAAACAAAACCCCGGACTACCAATGACTCTTGGACCTCTGCATACAAGAAAGCACTGAAACCCCAAACCCGGTTTTTTCCAACCCCAAAAAAATACCAGGAGGGCCCAAAAAATCTCGTAAAAGTCAAAGTTAAAGGCCAAGGGGAAAAAAGGGGTCATGAACAATGTGAGAGATCAAAAAAAAAATAAATGGGCCCAACCCGTAAAAAGGCAAACCCACCCCTGAAAAAACTCACAAAACCACTTCAAACCAAATCATCCTCATTAAGACAGCTCCGGGAAAACCCCCTCCCCAAAAAAAACTCACTGCTGAACAGGTGGTCGAATATAGTCAAGAACGTACAACTACCCAATAAAAAACCTGACAAACATAAAAGAAAAGAAAGCAGCAACATCAAAAGCACCCCCCCCCATTTCCTATACTGAGGGGGAAATGGAAGAAAACCATCCGCAGCTTACCAGTTTGGGAAAACCCCAGGAGCAAAAAAATATCCAGCAAAAGCTCTCAAGCATGGTGGCGAAACAGTCTCCATATGTTTTCAGCTATCTGTCAGAAGATTTGGGGGACAAAACCCGTGGCCAAAGACTGAAACAAAAAATCATTTTATCATACCCCTGCCCAAGAAGGGGGAAATTTTCGGGGCCAAAAACCCAAACCCATAAACAATCAGCCTCATCACCACGCCAGCAAGATCATGGTCAAAAGGGTTTTTTTTTGAATCGACTCAAGAAAGGGGCAGAAGAACACCCTTTCAGAGGAACAAGGCCCGGGGTTTAGGGCAGGGAGGAGCACAAACGAAAAGATTTTTAAAATGCCACATCATGATGGGAAAAAAATCTTCAACATCAGAAGACCTTTCCACAAATTCCCTCGAAATTCAAAAAGGCTTTTTACAGAGTATGGGACGGGGGCCTGTGGGATCCCCAGAATGTTTGGCATTGAAGAAGGGCTATGCAAACCAATTTAAGCACAAAACAACACTGCAAGCAGTGCGTCCTTTTTGAAAAAACAGGTCGGGGACTACTTCAAAACCACATTTTGGGGGCCGCAAGGGTGCCTGTTTTTTTCCATCCCCGTTTTAAACTTTTCTCGGGGAAAAAAACATGAGAGGACCCCCCCATGATTTTTTACCCACCCCTCCCATTGGGGCAGACCCCTTCCCCCCAAATTACGGGTTTTCCGGACATTGACCTCCCGGGCGGGAATTTAAAACCCAAACTGCAAGATCTTACGACCAACTTGGGAAAAGAAACGGAGCATATGGGATTGGGGGGAGCTTGGGGAAAAGAAAATACTTTTGAACAGCACGAGCAATTTCCCCCCCGCTAAAATTTTTCATGAAAAGGCCAACAACTGGAGGAGGTAGACCTTTTAAATACCCCCGGCGCAAAACTCACAAAGGACGGGCGTCGACGCAGAAACAAAGTCAGAAAAAGCCATGGGAACTCTTCCATGACAAAACTCACCACCATATGGGAAAAATAAAGAGATCAGTTTCCCCAAAAAACTAAAGCTCTAAAAAAGCCCTAAATTTAGTCGATCCTCGTAAGGAAGTGAAACCTGGACATTGACTGCTGGGAAACAGCAAAGCGAATCCAGTCATTCGAAACAAAAAAGCCATAAAAACTACGGGCATATCCTTGGGGAACGAAAGCCAACGAATTTGTCAAGGGTCAAATAACACCGGGGGTGGCAGGGCCACGGAACCCCTTCTAAAACCCTCGTAAGAAAAAAAGCTGACATGGTTCGCCACGTCACCCCCACAAACAAATCTGCCCAAAACAAACGCAGGGAAAAAAAAAATCGAAGGGGCAGAAAGGGGGGGAAGACAGAACAAGTTTATGGATGGACAAAATCGAGAATGGACCAGGTTTAAAGACCCCGGGAAATACTGCGCAGAGCCGAGGACCGAAAAAATGGGGGAGCTTAAACCCCGGCCATTTGTCTTTTTATTCCCCCCCAAAGACCGCCAAGGTCCGGGTCTGATGATGAGATTTTTAAAAATAAGCAACTGCCTTTAAGTAAAATATTAAAAGCCAGGAACTGTGCTATTTTTGTGAAACTGAATGATCATTCTTGCAGTGTGACAGATCAGAAATATACAGAATCCATTTGTTTTTCTTTTGCTATAAATCTCATGACATAGTAGAATATTGAGCATGCATCTTGCCCCCAATGGCATCACTTTACAATTTAACAATAGACACTTAGGTAGAGAACTGTTAAGGAGTATGAAGTACCAACTAATAATAATAATAATAATATATGGAATTTCTATAGCGCTGCATCTTGTAAAAAACAAACAAATCGAAGCGCTTACTACATGATACAAACTACATGAGGAATGTGTATTGCAGCTGACACAACTGTATTTATCAGCCACAGCCACATGTCAACTATGTAATCAGTTCTTCTACGGAAGAAAGATTTTCCTTCACTCAGTATGCAATCACACACACACACGCACACGCACACACACACACACACACACACATTTTAATGAAAAGGTTGACAAAGCTGCCAAAAAGGCAGCAAAACATGATAGCTATTCAACTGTTTTAGATATTCCTCTTTCTCTTCATGAAGGTTATGCTTTGCTTCAAAATGTTTGCTGGAAACATGTGAAAAAGAAACAGGAAGAGGCTGGTTATCCCCAGCATACTTTTTCAGTTCTGGATATTGAGAACATTCTTTGCACTCAGTACGGCTTTCGAAAATCCTGTACTAGAAAAGTGTTTCTCTAATCAACAGATTGAAATTAAATGCCTTTCGAGCAAAATTTGCCAAAAATATACAATGTATCTGCGGTGAAAAATTTTCTAATGTTCATGTTCTGTATCAATGTCAAGGTTCAAAAACGTTTTTACCATCATTTCAAGATAAGTCTATGCAGGAAGTTTTAACCAATCCAGAGTTATTATGTGAGATAGCCTTGTCTCTGTTGCAATCCCCAGTATTCTCTTTTTTGTAAATTATGGTCGTCGGAATCTCAATTTTGCTTGTTTCACAGCTGCCGTTAGAAGTAGTTCACAATTGTTTGTTTTCCAATATTAGAGTATTTTTCAATTGTTCTGGGTTTTTGTTAATTTTTGTATTTCTTTGCCATGTTTTTTGCATCATAGTATTTATATAGTTTGGAATAGTCTTTTAATGTACATTCATACCAACACGTATCTCTTCTACTTAAAGCCCTTATCTCATTATGCTGCCCCCCATCCCCCTCCATCGTCTAATATCACTTTAAGTGAACAGACGTAAAATGAAGACACACACACACAGACACACACACAGATATATATATATATATAACTGAGACAAATATATATATATATATAATATATATATATATATAATAATATATATATATATACATATAAATACTGTAAGCAGGCAAACATGCATGCACACACTATACAACAACAAAACCCCAATACTGCACAATAGTGATGCACTCTCCCTCAGAGCAGTTGCCTGGAGTTTATGTAAAATGCTATGCAATGCAATGTATCTACATTGTAATGCAATGTGATATTATGGCATACATTTAATTGGTAACTACACAAAAATAAACATGAATAATGAAGTTATATTCATGTTTAAAAGAACTATGATACATGTTATGAAGATAGCATGTGATTTATTTATTATAGGTCAAAAGAGTCATAAACAGGTCAAACCTTCCTTTATGTAGGAAGAGAATAATTGTTGTCTATTAACTTAAGCAATAATAACAGACACAGTTACCTTTTTTGACATCCCAGCTTTTTTTCTATGATACAGTGAAGAGATTTAAATTGAAATAAGAATGTATGAGGAGGTAAGACGGAAATGTGAGCCCTATTTCGTTCAAAAGAGTTGACCTACTTAAGCTGTTCTCAATAAAATGGCTGTTTTTATTCACAAAAACTAGTTCAGACCATCTTGTGATCCAGAAATACTTGCTGTTATTTCATGACTGAGCAAAAAGGGCTTGGAGATCAAAGACACCCACAAACAGAGGAAAAATCAGTTTTCGCTGAATTTGACCTAATACAATGATAAAGTGACAGTTAAGTCATTTGTTACAGTCCAGTCATGTCAGAGTACTGTCAACATAAACCAACCAAATATCGCAGTTGACTCTGGACATGGTGACGGTAAGTCCCCTTGGCCTCCACCAGCACTACAACAACTGAGGCTTTGCTGTAGAGGTGTTGCTAGCACCCCATCATTGAAACACAAACAAACAACAAGCCCCACAGACTTGAGTTTTAGTTCCCACCTGGTTTTGATTCACCCAAAGTCCACTTCATGTAAGGGGTGCAGTTTGGTGCATTCATTTTATGGTTAGGGTGCAATGTTTACTTTAAGGTTCAATGCTCATAATCCCACTTTCCCCATTCAGATATGCTGAGTTAATCCACATGCCTTTGTCAGTTGCGTTAGGTAGTTGTTCTCATTTCTGATACAATCTCACTTGTGCAAGGAAGGTAAACATATCTACCCACAACGTGTTTAAGTAGGGTTGTTGTTTATTTAATTGTGCCTTTTCACTTATGTTTGGAAAAGTCCATCACTTTGAATCCTAGCATGTTTTGGCAAGTAGGTACGTATCATCATCAAAGATAAGCATTATTATGTGTTTTGTCCTGAAAGTGTTAATGCATGAGTAAAGAAATGGAGTATACTAGTGCTACAAGTTGATGTAAAGCCAGTTTTGTTGTTTCCATCATAAATCTGTTTTTCACCAACTGGAAAAGAGCCCTTCTTCTTTTAGGTGTAGTAAAGTTAGATTAAAATCCTAGGTGGATTGTCCTTTCCTATTGATTATGTACGGTTATCTAACAATTGAGACACAGTAATATACAGATTTAAATTTAAGTGAGGAATTGATTTTTTCATTGGAAAGGTTGCATACCACAGGTCAGTCACAGTTAATGTGTGCTGATTAAAGCACAGTCCCTAGTTGTGAATAGGGTAGTCAGCCTGAGCAAACCAAGCAGCCTCAGTTTAAACATAACAGAAAAAAGTACAGATATAACATGTTAAAAATTGTATAACAAACTCATCATAGTTGGTATGGACTGGATGGGCATAATGTAAACATGTCCTTTAAAGTCTCCCTTTGATTAAAAAATAATGGCAGTTGCCACTTTTCTGCCCTCAGATTTGCCATCAGTATTCAACAGAAATGGCGGGCTCCGTCACTGAGCAACTATGATAGCTGAAACCACTTGCTTGGATTTTAGGCATCACAAGTTCTACAGCTGGGGCCTACTTTGCTCTGTGATGCAGATAGCTTTCCTTGGCTGCCCAAGTACTGGTAAGTATCTGGCTGTGTTAGGAGTGATTCCAGTAGTCTTTACTCTTTATACAATATACATTCACTCTGAATACAGGCTATTGTTACACTTATGCTTGTTACACTCCCCTATCATGTGCCACTAATATAATTATTGTCTATCATGACTGATATCTTGTCTACTCCAGAAATGTGTGTTGTCAAGATTTACTAAATTACTGTATCCCAGACAACTCAGCTAAAAGTTGGTGCTGTGTGGGAAGCAGCACACAGCAGACACAAGCATACAAAGCTAAGGAACTCAATAAGAGGCACACAAAGCTGGGGGACTCAGTAAGAGGCACACAAATGGGGACAGGATAGCTCAGTGGTCAAAGCACTCACTTTCCCCCAGCTAATGTTAAGCAGCATCTAGTGTGGTTACCACTTGGGTGGGGGACCATTTGCGCGCCTTGGCTTCAGTACTGTCCCCCAGTTCACACAGCTGTAAATGGGTACCTGCCTCTTAAGGATCAGGGAAGGTAAAGCAGTGAGGGAGAGGAGATGGGCGCCACCCTCAATATGCTGGCCTCTTGAGAAGCTGAGGTCTCTGATGCCGCACTCCCCTACGACGGGATAGCCTAATGGTTAGAACATTGCCCTCGCAATCTGACAACCCTGGTTCGATTTCCCGTTCAAGGGGATATTTTCTCCTGAAGGTAACATCAGTGCAGACTCCACTCTCCCCCAAAAGTCCTTCGGATGAGACTATAAATCGAGGCCCCGTGTGCGAACGCACGCAGAACATCTTGCGCACACATTAAATCCTGTTTCGTTGTTCGTAAGAGTAGGCCATTGTGTGCTAGTGGGAACAGATGACAAATTTACAAAACCGCATACAGACGGGGACTGGATGGAAAAAAAGCACATAAGTGCTTATTCCATCATCCTCGATATAAAAGAATTAAATAAATAAAAAAACAAAAAAACCCGACCACATTGGTTATGGCACACCTTAAAGTTGTGGGATTCAATAAGAGTTATAACTTGTTTCATAAATGATGGACACATCAGGCTGTCTGTAACGTAAAGAAACTTGGATGATGTGTTCCTTGATGCTAAGACATGTGATGCAGACAAGTTATTCCCAAATATTATTTGTTTTGGGCGGAGTTTGTTTGAAATCAGTGCTAACCATCATGTCATGTAAGCTTGAAAATACTTTCAGAGCAAAACCATTGTGTAGCCAATCCTTGATTCCAAAAGAATGGGTGAGTCCAAACCAAAGCCAATGAAACCAGGCATGGGGCTATAAACAGCATGAGTGGTTAGGTTTGGTTTGGATTCACTGTCTATTCACTCACTCAGTCCCATGTATCAAAGGACGTAGGGGGGACATGAGAGAAGACGCGAGAGATCTTTTTCCATGCTTCACGATTCTGTGTGGCTAGTAGAAGGTGTTGCAGGGTTGGGCGGTCCAGTCTTTGATGTTGTCAACCCATGATTTCTTTTGGCGGCCTCTTCTTCTCTTGCCTTCAACTGTTCCCTGCAGGATGGTTTTTGCTAAGGTGTTGACTCCCTCTGCTACTGGTAACCATGTAACCCATGACCACCTGCCACATGTGGGGAGTAAACCCAATAAAAAAATCCGACCTGGAGAGGGATGGTCTCCACCAGGTTTGATTTGCCCAAGACACACCCATGATAAAGACAGCCAGAATTTCCATACCGGATCGGTCGTCGCCCGGGTTACCAAGGACTGTACCTTCTGTTGCTCATCAGGACAGAGGTCGAAAGTATGCTACTGATGTAAAACACAGCAAAATTCGTGCCAGAAACTACACCATCATTGGCACATGGAATGTACGGACACTAAGAGCTGCAGGCAAAGTGGAAGAACTGACACATGAGATGTCCAAATATCAATGGCACATCCTTGGGCTCTGCAAAGTAAGGTGGAAAACATGGAGAAACAAGGACCCAGGATAGACCCAAATTATACTACAGTGGAAAACAGGATAAACATGAACACGGCGTGGGGTTCTCATTCACAAAGACACCGTGAACACCGTCATGAGCTGTCAGCCTGTGTCCAGCAGACTTATTACCATCCGCCTGAGAGCAACCCCTATTAACATAACTGTAGTACAGGCATAGCCCCTACATCAGACTGCACAGATGAAGCCATAGAAGAATTTTATGACCAGCTACAAGAGTTCTGAATCAAACTCCCAGAAAGACATCTCGTTGTGCAAGGTGACTGGAACTGCAAGGTAGGAGAAGATGCATGGAAAGATTGGGAGGGCGTTTGTGGTGCCACATTGTAATAAACCAATCAAATGAAAGCAGCTTGAGACTCCTGAGTTGCAGTAACAACCACCTCCAGCTAGTGAATACATTGGCCACACAAGAAATCCAGAAAATGGACATGGCATGCCCAAATGGAGAAACCACAACCAAATAGATTACATCATGGTGAAAAGATGGTTTCAGTCTAGCGTTAACATCACACAGACACGAAGTTTTCCAGAGCAGACATAGGTGAGTGATCATGATCTGTGTGATGATGATTTCCGACTACGTCTGAAAGAAATCCACAAGCGGAAAACATCAGGATCAAATTTGACCTCGAGAAGCTGAAGGACCCAGAGGTATTAGAAATTTTTCAAGCAAGGATAGGTGGAAAGTTTGCAGCACTATGTGATAGCCGACTAGATACCTGAGTCAGCACTCACTGTGAGACTCGACTGATACACTGACGAATAGTTTCAATACAGCAGTGACTGAAACAGCAAGCGAGCTTCTTGGCAACATCGACCAGTCAAAAAACATGCATCACACTAACATCACTACAACTATGCGACAAGCGTAGAGAGTTGAAGAAAAAGAAAAATGAAACAAAAGAAAGAGCAGAACAATATAGGGCAGTCAACAAAAGAATCAGGAAGTCACATGACGGAGGCAAAAGAGAAATGGATCAGTGAACAGTGCCAAGACATTGAAGAGTACATCAAGAAATAACAATAGCAAGAAACATATCAGCTGGTGAAAGACCTGACTACACAAAACAGAGAAAAGGTTTAACAATCCAAGACAAAAATGGGAAGATGTGCTCACTGACGACTAGGATATTCTAGAACAGATGGACAGAATACATGCTCGAACTGTATAACATAGAACGCAGGAGATCCAGAAGTCTCTTAAATGTACCCGAAAGCAAAGACACAGACAGTCAACAACCTATCCTCCGAAGAAGAAGTGGAAACAGCAGGTCAGATCGCTGAAAAAGGGGAAGTCAGCAGGGCTGACAACATTTCAGCTGAGTTGGTCCAAGCTGGAGGGGAAGCCATGATCAGCGCCCTACTAAGAATCTGCAACAAGATCTGGCAGACAGGAAAATGGCCAACACCATGGACACAGTCACTCATCATCACCCTCCCCAAGAAAGGAAATCTACAACAATGCCATAATTACTGCACAATAACAATGCCATAATTACTGCACAATCAGCCTCATATGCCACCCAAGCAAGGTCATGCTGCAGATAATATTGAATAGACTGAAGCCACAAGCAGAGACCATCATTGCTGAGGAACAAGCAGGTTTCAGAGCAGGGCGCAGCACAACAGAACAGATATCAACCTCAGAATACTATGTGAGCGGTACCTTCAACATCAACAAGACCTTTACCACGTATTTATCGATTTTAAGAAGGCATTTGACAGGGTGTGGCATGCAGCTTTGTGGGGCAACCATGAATTTGTACAGCATCAATGCAACCTGATCAGAGTCATCAAACAGCTGTACAGCGAGGCCACCAGTGCAGTGTACTACAACAACAACATTGGAGAATGGTTTCGAAACAACAGTTGGAGTAAGGCAGGGCTGTCTACTCTCACCCACTCTTTTCAACATCTTCCTTGAGAGAATCATGGCTGATGCACTGGAACATCATGAAGGATCATCAGCATTGGTGGCAGAACGATCACAAACCTCTGCTCGCAGATGACATTGATGGAATAGCAGGATCAGAAAAAGAGCTTGCCAGCCTAACAGAACACTTGAATAAGGCCTCCAAAACATACGGCATGGAAATCAGTGCAGAGAAGACCAAACTGATGACTAATAACACCAACGGCATTAGCACTGATATCAGGGTTAATGACCAGAAGCTGGAAACAGTTCAAAGCTTCAAGTACCTGGGAGCCATTGTATCAACCAGGATCCAAGCCAGAAGTAGTATGCAGGACTGCACAGACAATAAACAGCTTTGTCAAAACTAAACACCATTTGGAGAGATAAAATATCTCCTTATCTCCAAGATCAGACTAATGCGCTCCCTTGTCATATCCATATTTCTGTATGCCTGTGAATCATGGACTCTGACTGCAGATTTGGAGAGAAAGAGTACAGGCAGATGGAGATGAGATGCTTTCGGAGACCCTTGGCATCTCTCACAAAGACACATAAGCAACGAAAGCGTGCATACAGAATCAGCAAACATGGACCCTATGAGAACTTTAACGATCGTGAAAAGCGTAAACTAAATGTATGGGCATGTCACAAGATCCAAAGACTTGCAAAGACGTTTTGCAAGCATGTCAAAGGAGAGAAGAGTCAGACCAGGAAGAGCTGGGAGGATACATCGCGATGGACAGCTAGAACTCAACAAACCCTGAAGCAGAACGAGAGAGGAAGGAGGAACTGGTTGAGTCCTTGAGGTGCCCACGTCGCAGACTACGGACAGATAGATAGAAGAAATAGTGTCTGTGGTTGCAAACCACACATTTCTTTTGGTGGATGGGCATGTCAGGGGACCCAACAGCATTTGTTTCTCTTCAAATAGTTGTTGGTCTTGTTTCATTGTAGAATTTGAGGAGTCTCTGACAAGGACTTGGTCTCAGCGAATCTTGGATCGCCTCAGCTCGCGACAGAAGTCCATGAGTAACAGACATATAGGAGGAATGAGATTTTCGAGGATTTGTAAAGGTGCATCTGTGGCAGAAGCTGATGATTGTTTGCTTTTGTGAAACCACATCGAGTTCTGGCTAGGGAGCAGAGTTCTTTGGCAATGCGAGCTTTCACTTGATTTTTGATGTTCCATCTTTTGTTAGAATGGCTTGAAGATATTTTGATTGGCTTCCTGTCCATTTTTCTCATCATGCTTTGATTTCGTGCTCATCTATTGCCCTGTTGACCAGATCTGATTTTCTGTACGCCTCATAGGACGTATGCATCGCGATTGATAGACTATCTGTGAGGGTTTTGCCTTCTTGTTTGATGCCTCCGATTGGTCAATGTGCTTTGCAATCTGAGTTGCAAATGGGTTCTTCACCATTGGAGATGGACTAAGTTGGTGGTTTTCAGTAGTCTCCTGTCATCTGTTTTCGGCGATAGTTGCAAAGTTACAGTGAGACGATTCCTGACGGACAACAACCGTTGGTCATTGATAACTACGCCATGTGCATTTGTTTCATGGAAAACTGCACTTCTGCGATTCTCGTACAGTTCCTTGATGACTTCAATGAGGCAGTTGTCAATGTTGAAAAGCCTGAGTACTTGCCAGAGGCCGTCATGTCATACCCTGTGGTCTTGAATAACTCGCCCATGTGATTGTTCATGAAAACTGCACTTCTTGCGTTCTCGTACAGTTCCTTGATGACTTCAATGAGGCAGTTGTCAATGTTGAAAAGCCTGAGTACTTGCCAGAGGCCGTCATGTCATACCCTGTCAAAGGCCTTTTTGAAGTCTATGAAATTGTGATACAAGTCTTTTTGGTGTTGGAGATGTTTCTCTATCAGAATTCTCAGATTGAAAATTTGTTCCATTGTGCTGCGTTTTGGTCTAAAGCTGGCTTGTTCTTCTGCCAGGAGTTTTTCCGCTTGGTTTTTCAGTCTTTTGAGGACTACCCGCATCATGATCTTGCTAGGATGGCTTATGAGACTGATGGTTCTGTAGTTCTGGCATTGCTTGAGGTTTCCTTTCTTTGGTAGGGGTATTACAAGAAACTGTGTCCATTCTTCTGGCCATTCTTTGGTGTCGTGAATCTTCTGACAAAGTTCTGTGAATCGCCTTGCTGTTTCATTCCCTCCATTTTTTATGAGTTCAGCTGGGATGTTATCGATTCCAGGGGACTTTCCTTTCTTCAATTGTTTAATAGCTGTATCTACTTCACACCTTAGTATTGGTGGGTCTTTATCTTGGTGTTCAGGGTTTTTGTCAGAAACTATGTTGGTATCTGGCGTAGTGGTAGTTATACAAACCCTCACAGTATTCCGTCCAGCATTGGAGGATGGCATTGCTTTCCTTCTTTGTCTTCAATAACAGAGGCTTTAGGCTGTGTGGTTTTAGTTAGTGATTTCAGAGTGTCGTAAGCTATTTTGCTGTTTCCCTTGGCCATTCCAACTTCGATGCTGTGGCATTGTTCTTCTATCCACGCTTCTTTGGCTTCTCTCATCTTTTTCCTCACTTCTCTGTGGCTATTCCTGTATTTGTTGTTGGCTTCTTGACTTGTGAACTTTTGTTTCTTAAGCTCTCTTCTTTTGTTGCAGAAATCAAGAACCTCATTTGTCACCCAGGGTTGTTTCTTTGTTCTGCTTCTTCCTAATGTTTCTTCTGCTGCTGCCAATAGCACTTATTTGATGTTGTTGGCTAGTGTGTCCACATCATTGTCGATGGCTGTGAGTGCGGCGAACTTTCCTCCAATGTTGGCTTGGAAGATCTCAACCACTGTTGGGTCTTTGAGTTTTTCCAGATCAAATCTTATGCGTGGGTTTTTTGGCTGTTGTTTTGCTTTCAGTTTCAGCTTGATGGTGGTAAGTACAAGGTCGTGGTCACTGCCAATGTCAGCCCCTGGGAATGTTCTTGTGTTTGCCTTGTTTATGCTGTCTATTAGGCTGGCTATAACAAAAATACTGTCAAGACTTGCCCAGACCACAGCTGCAATGACTAAGCTCAAACCCATCTGGAGCAACAAAAAATCGCCATCAGTTCCAAAATCAGACTGATGCGCTCTCTGGTCATGTCAATTTTCTTATATGCATGTGAATCATGGACCCTCACAGCGGACTTAGAGAGAAGAATAAGAGCTGTAGAAATGAGGTGCTTCCGAAGACTCTTAGGCATCTCGTACAAAGACAACATCACGAACGAAGAAGTCAGTAGACGCATCCGCAATGAAATCGGGCCCTAGACTGACCTTCAAACACTCGTCAGACAAGGAAAACTGAAGTGGTTTGACTATGTCACACGCTCCTCTGGTCTTGCTAAAACAATCCTACAAGGCACAGTGAGGGGAGGAAGAAGAAAAGGCAGAGAAAGGAAGAGATGGGAGGACAACATTCGAGAGTAGACAGACATGGAGCTGAGAGACACCCTGAGGGCAGCTGAGAGACAAGAGGACTGGAGAAAGGTGGTTGACAAAGCTTCGAAGGCACCCCAAAGGATTCGGAATCTGAGGGATCGGTGACGGTGACGGTGAACAAAAAACGAACAACAAAAGAATTTTTGTGTTTAAAGAAGGAAAAGGCGAGAAAAGGTGAGAGAAATAAAGCACTCATCTCACAGGATCATCACACTGAACACACGGAGATGAATGTCCAGGAAAACAACATGCGTTCAGTACAACACTATACCATCAATTAAGTGCATTGGCAAGCTTTATTGATAGCAACTTTTCTCACACAATGAAGAAGCAAACAGGACAGTTACAGGTACACAACCAATACAAACCTAATCAACTTCCAGGAGTAAGATAACCATGTCTAGTACCGAAACAAACCATTGAAAATGCAACAAAATCTCAGATAGTAGAAGAAAATGGTTAAACTGAACTATAAAACCGAGCGGACCTAGCGTCTCTACATACATAAATATTGGGGCATTTTGTATGTTTAGGAAATGCCCATTTTTCTTTCTGTGGTTACTTCTACCCTTACCTGTTCATAAAGTTTGGTTGTACAGGAAATTCAAAAGTTTAAACCTGGTCCAGGTGAAAAGCGTTGTGCTTCTGGGTGGTAAAATTTCTGTAAATGATGCGATTCAAATTGAAATTAGAATGCATTACATAATACACTACTTGTTTGTTTTATCCAATACATCTACATATACTTGAATACCATTTTGATCTGTGAATATAGACATTTTAATCTGTATGGATTTTTTTGTAAATGATTTGGGTATTTTCCCTTTAAACGGTCATATTTTTTGTGTGCAGGATTGTCAGTTATCTCATGTTGTTAACATCAACCGTATGATTCAATTTCATTTGATGAATCTTAACTACGTATACTTTTGAACAATACCTGGTTTGAATAAGGGCTTATTGAAACAGAAACCTACAGTGCAAACAAATTGATGTTAAACAGAGAGTAATTAAAAAGAAAGAAGCAAATGGCTTCTAACATGCCCTATTAAATGATGATAATGTGTCAGCCAGTAGGCATGCGTTTGCATGAAAAAAATCCAAATCAACGCATCACCCTTTTCCCCAATATTTGTTTCAACCATTTTTGGAAGGATAGTTGCAACTGCTTAAAAGAAGCTAGCAAACAAAGCACAAGGAAACAAGAAAGCACGGCTATACTTGCAAAAACAGCCCTAGCAACAACGAAAGCTAACATACACAAAAGATACTACATGAAAAAACATGTTGCTACAGAGAGCCATGAGTAGAACTCCGTTTACTTAACATTAATTGTTCTTATGCTGAAGCAGCTATGAATAAGTGCCCTTAATCACATCAACCCAAGCCTACATTGTGCATCAAACCCTGCAAACATATGACAAACCTGGTTGCTCAAAAGCATTAATCTACATTTTAAAAAATCACATGACATGATAATAAGCTTAATCGTGGTGTGTTATACTGTTATATTATGTCCATTATTCTGGAAATGCTGACTGCCTTTCAAACAAGACTGACTTCATTAATAATTCATCAGCAGTGCGAAGATAGTATTTTTACAAGCTGTTTCAACCCGTGGCAGTTAACACAGATACATTCAGCAGTTTCTTTCTCAGTGTTACATGCATACTTTGTGTTATCGGATATATGAGAAATGCTTTATATTTTGAGATGTTGGGGAGCGATGGTGTTTCGTTTTTCTCTCTAAAAATAGAAAATAGTTCTAGAAGTCCGTTGGGTCATTCCGACCAGACACCAAAATCAGCTTTCTTCACTGGCTGACACATGATACTAGTGACACGGACATGAAAGAAATACTTTCATCAAGGAGAACAAGAAGACGGTTGGGAATATTTGACCATTCTTAAATTATGATCTTGTCGAAAATCAATCTACCAAATTCAGTGAAATGATTCATTAAGAGGCCTTGATATAAAGAGGGTTGTTGAATATATTAATATATAATGAAAGGAATACACAGTAAAGTACAACTGTTACAAGGTAACTCGAAACAAACCTGCTGAGAGAAACAAACAACTTCTAGAAAAGAAACATGATAGCAATGACAAGCAGAAAAGGATTTTTAAAACTTTGTAATATCTCTCTCTTTAACAGCTTTGCTTAAGTATAAAGTAAACTACAAGTGAACAAGTAGGATGACAGTATGCAATAAGCTTCTTTTTTTCTTTTTCTTTTTTTAGATCATTATATAGATCATTAATCTGCTCTCTATCCATTACAATCTGTACATGTTCCTTATTCTGTTGCCAGTGACAAGCAGCCAGTCTCTGTCTGAAACTAGCAATCACCTCTTTTGGACTTCTAACTCTTAGATTTAGCCAAGCACATCTGAAGCAATACATTATTTGTTTAAGTAAGTATAAAACAAACTTGTGTGGCGCATTTTATCTTTCCTTTAACATCGAAGTTAACACGCATACTATACGAATTAAATGTAAGGTAACCTGGGCTTTTATAAGAAACACGTCTTCATTAGAACCAACTGAAAAAGGACATCTCGTTCTGTTGCTGTAGACAAAAAAAATGATGTACTTTTATTTAGTCCTAAAATCGCTACAAGGCAGTCAAATACACTAGCTCGCTTTGGGATGCTGTTGCTTCCAATCCCCGAATTTATATCCATTATCATAGGGCTATGGATTATGTTGGAACATCAAATATCTTAATAAACGATTCAAATAAATTGCTATTCAAAGACCATACATTTTGAGTACAGGAACTAAACTGCCCTTACTTCTGCTGGCAAGATCTGTTCATGCAGCTTTGAAGCTAGCTTTGGTGGGAAATCAGATTTCTAAATATTCACGCATGATCACGCCGGGCATAACATAATGAAATGGAAGGGATACAACGCATCATGCAAGCCAGGCGTCAGACAGAGTGATGGTTGACGTGTGCATCACCGGAGGCTTTGGAGTGGACACTGGTGATGTCTTCAGCCACTCCTGCCTGGTCTGCTGATGATGCCTGCACAGAGCATTCCAACAAGCGTTACTTGTGTTTCCAGCTACAGTCAGCCCTGCATGGCTGTGCAATCCACTTTGTAGAGAACCTCTGCGCACAGGAGAGCCCCTTGACAGAAGATGCTACATTCGCTTATGTACAAATATGTCATTTTCACTGTATTAATTTTCATAGATGTTTACATCATTCCTAAATATTGTCTTCATCCAAATTTCATTCAGCACCATCGTGCTGTGTAAAAGACCAAGTCTGTTCTTAGCAACTGTCCTGCCCACAAACCAGGTGGATTATATATATATATATATATATATATATATATATATATATATATATATATATATATATATATATATATATATCACGTCATTATAATACCACCACCACCCCCACCCCCTGAAGAAGGCGAAAGCCGAAATATTGGAGAACATCTATATATGTTGCTTGTTATGCTTTCACTCTGTATGGTATATACATGTATATATATCTATATATATCTCTGTCTCTCTCTCTATATATATGGAGAGAGAGAGAGCTGCATGCATACAAACCAAGTCTGTTCTAAACAACCCTCAGTCATACAAACCAAGTCTTCTGTTAACAACTGCCCTTCATATAAAACAAGGTATAATGTTACCAACATCCAAGAATACAACCAGGTCTATTGTAAACAACTATCTGGTACAGAACACATCTGTTGTGAACTGTACTGATTCATGTCTGTTGTAAACACCTGTGTTGTATACGAGGTATACAATAGTGCAATGATTTTACAACTGTCTGTTGTAACCAATTGTCCTGCATACAAACTACATCTACAATAATATGTATGTCTTCCACATGGAGAAAGAATGATTGGTTAGACACATTTTTTTCTGTTTACAATCTTTTTGCCTGTTCTTTCTATAAAACAGAAATATGTGTGTGTGTGTGTGTGTGTGTGTGTGTGTGTGTGTGTGATTCAGATTCAGATTTAGATTCAGAATATGTTATTGCCATTTAAGCCATGTAGACTTATTTGACACAACAAAAACATCAATTATAATTATCTATTTTGGCTAAAAGTGATGTACACTAAAACATGTTGCATTCTACTTCTCTTTTTCTCTTTTCAAAACACTCATACACTCACTCATATTGGTTTCTCTCTCTCTCTCTCTCTCTCTCTCTCTCTCTCTCTCTCTCTCTCTCTCTCTCTCTCTCTCTCTCTCTCTCTCTCACTCTCTCTCACCCCATACCGTACAATAATCAAAGAGAACCTGTTTTTTCAAGGCAATGTTTCCCCAGTCTCGTCCTCCTTTGTCGGTCGACTGTCTCTGCACAGAACCAACAGCAAGAAGAATGTCTCATGACTGCTGACTCATCTGCTTCTGACCTCTTCTCCCCTCTTTTTGTAGGCGCACTATCATCCTGCATGTGTGCCTATACTGTAAACCACTTCAAATACCAACACACTGAAAGACGAAATGGAACTACAAAAATGAAAGAAATGTGATGTAGTCAACAGAACATCTGGTGCGTTTTTCAGGGTTAAAAATCGAACGACATACACAGAGAAAGGAACTGTTGGGGTGCAAATCCCACTCCTTACACACTATAAACAGAATTATGATGAGCTGCAATATGCTAATGCATCAACAATTGGTATGTCAACCACAAAGTGGCATTAAGGGAACCCTCTGATGATTTTAACATAATTCAAATACTGGAAGTACAACCAAGGAAACAGAAAAGTACTTGTTATCTGGGAGAAAAAAAGAAGAAAAGTTTATGAACTTGTGAGTGGCTATCGTGGGCTGTTAACCTCACTCATACAAAATGTCAAATAGTGCAGGTGG
>CM054160.1:11254848-11277006 GCA_028751875.1 Rapana venosa
CAGATTTATAATTTTCCGAAGTTAAAAAAACCCCAAAACAAAAACATCAATCAAATTTGACCTCAAAAACAAACCCAAATTAAAATTTTTTCAAAAATTTTTAAAATTAACCCCTTTAAACAAAATAATAAACGCGTGCAAAGCGTACTAAAAACGAGCATTTTTGGGAAAATCAATAAAAAATCCCCCCCCACCCCAAAAAATATACAAAAAAAAAAAAAAAAAAAACAAAAAAACAAAAAAAGGGGGACAACAAAAAATCTTTCCAGGGGGCCAAAAAAAGGTCAGAAGTAAGATAAGTAAAAAAAAACTAGAAGAAAGTTCGTTTTGGGGAAGCCAAAAAAAAAAAAAGGTTTAAAAATAAAAAAAAAAAGGGGGTGTCTATGAGACCGGGAATGGCTTGGACAGAAAACTTTCCCCCAAAATAGCCCCGAAGGGAAGATCCAATTAAAAAAGAACGACAGTCCCCATCCCGAAAAGAAGTGGAAAAAAAAAAAGGGGGGAATCAGCAGGGGCTGACAACATTCCAGTGATTGGTCCAAGCTGGAGGGGGAAACCAAAACAGCGCCCTCTAAGAATCTGCAACAAGTTGGCAGCAGGAAAAAGGCCAAACCGGGCCAAATCACTCTCATCACCCTCCCCAAGAAGGAAAAACTACAAAAATCCCTAAATTTTCCCCACAATCGCCTCATATGCCCCCCAAAACAAAGGGCATGCTGCAGATAATTTGAATAGCTGAAGCCCCCAAAACAGAGACCATTTGTGAGGAACAAGCAGGTTTCAGAGCAGGGGCAGCAAAACAGAACAATATTAACCTCAATACTAGTAGCAGTCCTTCACATCAAAAAAGACCTTTAACGTATTTATGAATTTAGAAGGCAAATTTTCAGGGGGGAAAAAGTTTGTGGGAACCTGAATTTTTACAGATCAAGCAAACCTATCAGAGTCACAAAAAGCTTAAGGGAGGCCCCCAGTGCAGTGACTCAACAAAACAGGAAATGGTTTTAAAAAAATTGGGGAAAGGGGCTTCTACTCCACCCACTCTTTTCAACATTTCCTTGAGAAATCATGGCTGAGCACTGGGAAAACGAAGGACCCCCCTCCGCATTGGTGGGAGAAGATCACAAACCCCCTGCTTGAGATGACATTGATGGAAAAGCAGGATAGAAAAAGGCTTGCCAGCCAACCCCCAAACACGAAAACCTCCAAAACATCGGCATGGGTTTGTGCGGAAGACCAAATGATGATATAAAACCAAAAGGCATTAGCATGGGGGGAAAAAAATTTTTCGGGGGGGAAAAAAAAAAAAAAAACCCCCCTTTTTTGGGGAAAAAAATTTTTAAATTTTGGAATTTGGGGGGAAAAGGGGTTTTTTTTCCTTTGGGGGGGGGGTTTTTTTTGGGGTTTTGTTTTTAACAAAGGGGTAAAAAAACCCCGGGGGAAATTCCCCCAAAAAAATTTTTTTTTTAAAAAACCGGCCCCCTTTTAAAAAAAAAATTTTAAAACCCCCCAAACGGGCTAAAAAAAAAAAAAAAACCCCCCCCCCCCCGGGGGGGGTTTTAAAATTTTTTTTCCCAGGGGAAAAAAAAAAAAATTGGGGGAAAAAAAAAAAAAAAACCCTTTCCCCCCAAAAAAAAAAGGGGGAAAAACCCAACCCCAAAAAAAGGGCCCTTAAAATGAAAAAAACCCGGGGGAAAAAAGGGGGTTTTTTTGGGTTTTTGGGGGGGGGCCCCCCAACCAAAATTAAAAAGGGCCCCAAAAAAAAAAGGGGGGGAAAAAAAAAAAAAAAAAAAACCCCCCTTTTAAAAAAATTTTTTTTTTAAAAATTTTTAGGGGAAAAGGGGGGGGAAAAAAGGGGAAAAACCCCCCCCCCCCCCCCCCGGGGGGGGCCCCCCCCCCCCCCCGGGGGGGGAAAAAACCCCAAAAAAAAAAAATTTTTTTAAAAAAGGGGAAAAAAAAAAAGGGGAAAAAAAAAAAAAAAAAACCCCCCCAAAAAAAGGGAAAACCCTTTTCCCTTAAAAATTTTTAAAAAAATTTTCCCCCCTTTTTTAAAACCCAAAATTTTCCAAACGGGGGGAAAAAAGGGGGGGAAAAAAAAAAAAATTAAAAAAAAGGAAAATTTCCGGGCCCCCCAAAAAACCCGGAAAAAAAAAGGGGGGGGAAAAAAAAAAAAATTTTTCCCTTTAATTTTGGGGCCCCTTTTGGGGAAAAAAAATTTTTTGGGTTTTTGCCCCAAAAAATTTTTTTTTTTTGGGGGGGGCCCCCCCCTTTTTTTGGGTTTTTTTTTTTTTTTTTTTTTTTTGGGGGAAAAGGGGGTTTTGGGTGGTTTTTTTTTTGGGGCCCCCTTTGGTTAAAAAAAAAAATTTTTTTTTATTTTAAATTTTTTTTTTTTTGGGGGGGAAAATTTTTTTTTTTGGATTTTTTTTGGTTTGGGTTTTCCCCCAAAAAAGGGGGGTTTTTTTTTTTTTTTCCCCTTTTTTTGGGGAAACCAAAAATTTTGGAATTTTTTTTTAATTTTTCCCTTTTTTTTTTCCCCGGAAAAAAAACCCCCCCAAAACCTTTTTTTAAAAATTTTAAATTTTTTAAAAAAAAAAAAGGGTTTTTCACCCTTTTTCCCCCAAAAATTTTTTAAAAAAAGGGGGGGGGAAAAAAATTTCCAAAAAATTTTTTTTTTTTTTTTTTTGGGGGGGGGTTTTAAAAAAAAAAAAAAAGGGGAAAAATTTCCTTTTTTTAAAAAAAACCCCTCCCAAACAAAAGCTTTTTAAAAAAATTTTTTTAAAAAAAAAGGGAAAAAAAATTTTTTTTTTTTTTTAAAAAAAGGGTTTTTCCCCTTTTTAAAAAAAAAAGGTTTTTCCCCTCCCCCCCCCCCCCCCCTTTTTTTTTTTTTTTTTTTTTAAAAAAAATTTTTTGCTTTTTCCGGGGTTTTTATTTTTTAAACCCCCCGGGGGAGGTTTTTTAAAAAAAAAAAAAAATTTCTTAAATTTTTTTTTTTTAAAATTTTTTTTTCCCCCTTTTTCCCCTTTTTTTTTTTTTCCCCCAAAATTTGGTGTTTGGGTTTAAAAAAATTTTTTTTTTTTTAAAAGGGGGGGGTTTTAATTTTTTTTTTTCCTTCTTTTTTTGAAAATAGTTTAAAAATTTTTTTTTGGGGGAAAATTTTTTTTTTTTTTTTAAAAAACAAAAAAAAAATTTTTTTTTAAAAAAAAAAACCCCTTTTTTCCCCCCCGGGGGGGGGGTTTTTTTTTTTTTAAAAAATTTTTTTTAAAAATTGGTGGTTTTAAATTTTTTTTGGGTTGTTGGGTTTTTTTTTTAAAATTTAAAAATTTTCCCAAAAAAACCCCCTTAAAAAAATTTTTTTTTTTTTAAAAACCCCCCCCCCCCAAAAAAAATCCAAATCAACGCATCCCCCTTTTCCCCAATTTTTGTTTAAACCCATTTTTGGAAGGATATTTGCAACTGCTTAAAAGAAGCTAGCAAACAAAGCACAAGGAAACAAGAAAGCACGGCTATACTTGCAAAAACAGCCCTAGCAACAACGAAAGCTAACTACACAAAAGTACTACATGAAAAAAACATGTTGCTACAGAGACCCATGAGTAGAACTCCGTTTACTTAACATTAATTGTTCTTATGCTGAAGCAGCTATGAATAAGTGCCCTTAATCACATCAACCCAAGCCTACATTGTGCATCAAACCCTGCAAAATATGACAAACCTGGTTGCTCAAAGCATTAATCTACATTTTAAAAAATCACATGACATGATAATAAGCTTAATCGTGGTGTTATACTGTTATATTATGTCCATTATTCTGGAAATGCTGACTGCCTTTCAAACAAGACTGACTTCATTAATAATTCATCAGCAGTGCGAAGATAGTATTTTTACAAGCTGTTTCAACCCGTGGCAGTTAACACAGATACATTCAGCAGTTTCTTTCTCAGTGTTACATGCATACTTTGTGTTATCGGATATATGAGAAATGCTTTATATTTTGAGATGTTGGGGAGCGATGGTGTTTCGTTTTTCTCTCTAAAAATAGAAAATAGTTCTAGAAGTCCGTTGGGTCATTCCGACCAGACACCAAAATCAGCTTTCTTCACTGGCTGACACATGATACTAGTGACACGGACATGAAAGAAATACTTTCATCAAGGAGAACAAGAAGACGGTTGGGAATATTTGACCATTCTTAAATTATGATCTTGTCGAAAATCAATCTACAAAATTCAGTGAAATGATTCATTAAGAGGCCTTGATATAAAGAGGGTTGTTGAATATATTAATATATAATGAAAGGAATACACAGTAAAGTACAACTGTTACAAGGTAACTCGAAACAAACCTGCTGAGAGAAACAAACAACTTCTAGAAAAGAAACATGATAGCAATGACAAGCAGAAAAGGATTTTTAAAACTTTGTAATATCTCTCTCTTTAACAGCTTTGCTTAAGTATAAAGTAAACTACAAGTGAACAAGTAGGATGACAGTATGCAATAAGCTTCTTTTTTTCTTTTTCTTTTTTTAGATCATTATATAGATCATTAATCTGCTCTCTATCCATTTACAATCTGTACATGTTCCTTATTCTGTTGCAGTGACAAGCAGCCAGTCTCTGTCTGAAACTAGCAATCACCTCTTTTGGACTTCTAACTCTTAGATTTAGCCAAGCACATCTGAAGCAATACATTATTTGTTTAAGTAAGTATAAAACAAACTTGTGTGGCGCATTTTATCTTTCCTTTAACATCGAAGTTAACACGCATACTATACGAATTAAATGTAAGGTAACCTGGGCTTTTATAAGAAACACGTCTTCATTAGAACCAACTGAAAAAGGACATCTCGTTCTGTTGCTGTAGACAAAAAAATGATGTACTTTTATTTAGTCCTAAAATCGCTACAAGGCAGTCAAATACACTAGCTCGCTTTGGGATGCTGTTGCTTCCAATCCCCGAATTTATATCCATTATCATAGGGCTATGGATTATGTTGGAACATCAAATATCTTAATAAACGATTCAAATAAATTGCTATTCAAAGACCATACATTTTGAGTACAGGAACTAAACTGCCCTTACTTCTGCTGGCAAGATCTGTTCATGCAGCTTTGAAGCTAGCTTTGGTGGGAAATCAGATTTCTAAATATTCACGCATGATCACGCCGGGCATAACATAATGAAATGGAAGGGATACAACGCATCATGCAAGCCAGGCGTCAGACAGAGTGATGGTTGACGTGTGCATCACCGGAAGCTTTGGAGTGGACACTGGTGATGTCTTCAGCCTCTCCTGCCTGGTCTGCTGATGATGCCTGCACAGAGCATTCCAACAAGCGTTACTTGTGTTTCCAGCTACAGTCAGCCCTGCATGGCTGTGCAATCCACTTGGTAGAGAACCTCTGCGCACAGGAGAGCCCCTTGACAGAAGATGCTACATTCGCTTATGTACAAATATGTCATTTTCACTGTATTAATTTTCATAGATGTTTACATCATTCCTAAATATTGTCTTCATCCAAATTTCATTCAGCACCATCGTGCTGTGTAAAAGACCAAGTCTGTTCTTAGCAACTGTCCTGCCCACAAACCAGGTGGATTATATATATATATATATATATATATATATATATATATATATATACATATATATATATAAATATCACGTCATTATAATACCACCACCACCCCCACCCCCTGAAGAAGGCGAAAGCCGAAATATTGGAGAACATCTATATATGTTGCTTGTTATGCTTTCACTCTGTATGGTATATACATGTATATATATCTATATATATCTCTGTCTCTCTCTTATATATATGGAGAGAGAGAGAGCTGCATGCATACAAACCAAGTCTGTTCTAAACAACCCTCAGTCATACAAACCAAGTCTTCTGTTAACAACTGCCCTTCATATAAAACAAGGTATAATGTTACCAACATCCAAGAATACAACCAGGTCTATTGTAAACAACTATCTGGTACAGAACACATCTGTTGTGAACTGTACTGATTCATGTCTGTTGTAAACACCTGTGTTGTATACGAGTTATACAATAGTACAATGATTTTACAACTGTCTGTTGTAACCAATTGTCCTGCATACAAACTACATCTACAATAATATGTATGTCTTCCACATGGAGAAAGAATGATTGGTTAGACACATTTTTTTCTGTTTACAATCTTTTTGCCTGTTCTTTCTATAAAACAGAAATGTGTGTGTGTGTGTGTGTGTGTGTGTGTGTGTGTGTGTGTGTGTGTGTGTGTGTGAGTGTGTGTGTGTGATTCAGATTCAGATTCAGATTTAGATTCAGAATATGTTATTGCCATTTAAGTCATGTAGACTTATTTGACACAACAAAAACATCAATTATAATTATCTATTTTGGCTAAAAGTGATGTACACTAAAACATGTTGCATTCTACTTCTCTTTTTCTCTTTTCAAAACACTCATACACTCACTCATATTGGTTTCTCTCTCTCTCTCTCTCTCTCTCTCTCTCTCTCTCTCTCTCTCTCTCTCTCTCTCTCTCTCTCTCTCTCTCTCACTCTCTCTCACCCCATACGCGTACAATAATCAAAGAGAACCTGTTTTTTCAAAGCAATGTTTTCCCAGTCTCGTCCTCCTTTGTCGGTCGACTGTCTCTGCACAGAACCAACAGCAAGAAGAATGTCTCATGACTGCTGACTCATCTGCTTCTGACCTCCTCTTCTCCCCTCTTTTTGTAGGCGCACTATCATCGTGCATGTGTGCCTATACTGTAAACCACTTCAAATACCAACACACTGAAAGACGAAATGGAACTACAAAAATGAAAGAAATGTGATGTAGTCAACAGAACATCTGGTGCGTTTTTCAGGGTTAAAAATCGAACGACATACACAGAGAAAGGAACTGTTGGGGTGCAAATCCCACTCCTTACACACTATAAACAGAATTATGATGAGCTGCAATATGCTAATGCATCAACAATTGGTATGTCAACCACAAAGTGGCATTAAGGGAACCCTCTGATGATTTTAACATAATTCAAATACTGGAAGTACAACCAAGGAAAACAGAAAAGTACTTGTTATCTGGGAGAAAAAAAGAAGAAAAGTTTATGAACTTGTGAGTGGCTATCGTGGGCTGTTAACCTCACTCATGCAAAATGTCAAATAGTGCAGGTGGCAGAGGACAGCTTTGGCCTACATCAAGCTAAATAGAAATCATTTTCCCGATCCTTTGAAAAGATCTTCAACAGTTGTCTGGTGTAAAGCTGCTGGATTTTGTGAATCAGTTTCTGGCCAATGTGTTGCTGCCTCTTTGTACTGTCCCGTAGCCACACTTTACTGCACTGTCAAATGCTGTTCTGAAGTCAGCCAATACTTGGACGATGCTTCACTGATGACGTGAATACTTTCTGCACAAGTCATGAACTGAAAATCTGTTTCTTGCTGCTTTTTCTATTGCGGAACCAGCCTGTTGTTTCGTGATAACTGTTTTCTGCCTGTGGTTATAGTCTGTTAAAGGTGATCTTCAGCATTGCTTTGCTGACAAGATTGATGAGGCTGGTAGTTCTGTAGTTCTGACAAAGCTGCCCAGTGTGTGAAGGGTGTTGACGAGTCCTTGGGGTTGGCCATTTCCTGGACTACCTGATCTTGTTACAGATGCATACTAGCAAGTCAGACACGGAGCCAGATCGATTCTTGACGTGCTCTAGAGGAACGTTGCAGCCTGCCCATGTTCTTAGTGATTTCATTGTTGCTGCCTTCACTACTCTTAGAATTTGGATGTTGTCCTCATTTGTTATCTCCTGAAATGTTCAGTTTGTAGAGGCTCTGTGTGTCTGGTGGTTGTGTAGCTTTTGGCAATACCCAGTCCACCTGCCTGTGACATAATTTCCTGTAAAGTTCTTATCTTGTTCCCGTCTAGCGTGGATTTTTGTCTGCTTTTTACGTCTGTTTTCTATCATTGTTAACAGTGATTGCACAGGATGACGTATGCTAGCGCATGCTTTCAGTGACAACAGGTATATAAGTACTAATGCATATCATCATATTGCCGTTTCGAGGAATACATCACACACAATAATGTGCATTGTTCTCGTACAATTACGTCCGCTGTGCATAGCACACAGAAGAAGATAGGCCCAATAGAAACTTTAACACATCCTCACTCACAAACACACAAGTATGGAGTTGACAGTAACATACCGGGGCATCATGTGCCTGAGGTACAGAATACCCACGCCAACCAGAATCAGCAGCAGCAGCAGCACCACGATAGAGAGGACGACAACAGTGGTCACCAGTCTTTCATTATGTCCAGCTGTACAGAACCACAGTCAGGTCAAAAATCAATAAATTTACTGTCAGACTGTGGTCTCTATACTTAATCCTCCCCCCCCCTGTCTTTCGCTCTCTCACTCACTCGTTCAGCAATGCTAAAAATGTGCGCTGCATATGTAATGGAACAATTTCAGTCAGTCATATCATTTTTTTAATTTCCCGTGTGAAAATCTCTGTCTTCCCACTAGACGGGAGAAATCTGTGGACAAGATGTTCAGCAACTCGGTACTGGTGTGTGACACCGGCTAGTAGTTCAAGAAGAGTTCTATCAGCAGTTTAGCATAGTGGTTATTTACTTTTATCTATTTTATTCTTTTATCTCGAGGATAATGGAATAAGTACTCATGTGCTTTTTTCATCCAGTCCCCGTGTATATACAGTTTTGTACATTATGTCATCCGTTCCCACCAGCACACAATGGCCTACTCTTCTGAAAAGCGGGACGGGTTTTAACGTGTGCGCAAGACATTCTGCGTGCGTTCGCACACGGGACCTCAGTTTATAGTTTCATCCAAAGGACCGTTATGAACATGTCAGTAGCCTGTTTGAGGGAGACAATGACAATGACAGATTCTTTTATTTCGAGGATAATGAATAAGCACTCATGTGCTTTTTTACTGTGACTGTGTGTGTGAGAGAGAGAGAGAGGAGAGATAAATGACAAATTCTTTTATTTCGAGGATAATGAATAAGCACCCATGTGCTTTTCTTACATCCAGTCCCCGCCCTTAAGGATATATATGATAATAAAATAAAATAAAATAAAACCATAGCAATACACTTACACAGTATACGGAAAATATCTACACAAAAATCCCCACAAAAATCCCCGAGAGAGAGAGAGAGAGGGGAGAGAGAGAGAGAGAGAGAGAGGGGAGTGGAAGGGGATGGGGGGAGAGAGAAAGAGAGAGAAGAGAGAGAGAGAGAAAGTAGAGAGAGAGAGATCTTGTGTTGTTACTTCATTTTTCAATAGTTATGTTTCACTGTCCAGTTATTAGCGTTGAGTTCATTTATGATGACTAACTATTTCTTCGCTCAGCTGGTTTACATGTCTGTAAGTTTACACAGTCCCATTTCCCCTACTCCCCTTTGCTGGATAATTGCCGGCATTTTGGCCGTCAGGTTTGGCCTCTCGGGGGAGGGGTCGAATATCACTGACAGGAATAAACAGTCAAATGAAGAACACATACAGGCACACATTTCCCCCATTTTTTTTCTTTTGGAGGAGTGGGGTTCGTTAGGATATATATATATATCTCTCTCCTAACGACCCCCCCCCCCCATATATATATATATATATGTGTGTGTGTGTGTGTGTGTGTGTGTTGTGTATATATATATATTTATATATATATAAAATATATATATAAAATTTTATATATATATTTTTATTTATATATTATATATTATATATATATATTAAAATATATATATATGAGAAAATAAAGTGAGGAAAAACAGTGATGATGATGATTACAATGATGATGAGGATGATGATGATGATGAAGATGATGATTGATGATGATGATGATGATGAGAAGAAGAAGAAGAATCGTATTTGGGCTTTATACAAGACTGAATCTTGTAAAGGAAACACACTAAAGCGCTTGCGTTAAAAAAAATTATTCATGTGCATGAATTTATTCACAAAATGTAACATTAACAGTTTTTGAATTTGCACACACACACATACATACATACACACATACGTCTATCTATCTATCTATCTATCTATCTATCTATCTATCTATCTATCTATCTATCTATCTATCTATCTATCTATCTATCTATCTATCTATCTATCTATCTATCTATCTATCTATCTATCTATTTTATCTATCTTTCTTCTTCTCTTATTCTTATATAATTTATATATATATATATAATATATTATGTATGTTGTGTGTGTTATTTTGTGTGTGTGTGTAGAGAGAGAGAGAGAGAGAGATGAGGGGGAGGAGAGAGAGAGAGGAGAAAGAGAGAGGGGGAGAGAGAGAGAGAGGAGAGAGATAGAGAGACGCTTTGACGCTTTGACCAATTTATTGTCATTGCCCAATGTGGCCTATTGACAAGGGGGTTATACACGACTTTTTTGTAAATACAAATAAATACAAGAAAAATCACATGATGCATTTAGCGTAATGAAAACCAAAAAACAAACAATCCCCAAAAGAGCTCTCTATAAACGGATACGACTTTAAGCTCTTGACATGAACTCAGTTTCAAACTGAAACACAAAGTAATAGAAAGGATAAACAACAGGAACCAATAAGCAATAACTAAAATAATTAAAAGAACATTCTAGAATGCTATATTAGACCATCCAATGAAATTGTATGTGAAATTTTCAATAAATATTCTTGCTGGAGATTACAGCGTAATTATAAATGTTTCTTTAGGTGTGTCACAAAATGCTGGAGTTTACCTATTAATATAATTTTACTTTAGTTTAGTCAGGAATGTTAAACTAATTGGAACTTAGCTGTAATTGTCGTAATTTCAATGCTTCAGCAATAAACTTTGCACACACACACATACATACATACACACATACGTGTATCTATCTATCTATCTATCTATCTATCTATCTATCTATCTATCTATCTATCTATCTATCTATCTATCTATCTATCTATCTATCTATCTATCTATCTATCTATCTATCTATTTTTATTATTATATATATATATTTTATATATATATATTATATTATTTATTTATAAGAGAGAGAGAGAGAGAGAAAAAGGGAGGAGAGAGGAGAGAGAGAGAGATTTGCATTCAGCTTCTCATTGTTGATAAGTCGTTCTATCATAAAAACTATTTATTTTGAATTTTAATTCCCACCCCAATATTCTAACATGAGTTATGCGCCGTGCATGGAATAGTCAATATACAACAACAAAAATGCTTTGTATGGATGTAGGTTGTGTTCACAACGTGTTTAACCAAAGAGAGGCTAAAGAATTGAAATGCTGCATACAAAAGAGAAGCTGTCCTCTCTGTCTGTCTGTCTGCATGTCTGCCTGCCTGTCCGTCCGTCCGTCTGTCTTTCCATCTGTCCGTCCGTCTGTCTGTCTGTCTTTCTGTGTGTGTGTGTTTGTGTGTGTGTGTGTGCGTGCGCGGGGCGCGCGTGTGTGTTTTTTGCGTGTGTGTGTGTGTGTGTAAAATTTTTCAGTTTAACGTCCTTTACTAATTATTGATATCAGACAGAAAGTGTGTTGTGTGGTGTGGTGTGTGTGTGGTGTGTGTTGTTGTGTGTGGGTGGTTAAGTGTGTGTGTGGGGGTGGGGGGGAATGGGGGGGGGGGGGTTGGGGTGTGCACATAGCTAATTATCGGCATTAAACAACTTTAAAGAATCACCAATTAAAACCAAAAACAAAAAAGTTGAAGGGAAAAACAAAACAGCGTCAAAAAAAAATTTTGCAATTCAACCACAGTAAACATGTTAAACATAACATTCTGAATGGTTGTGGTGTGTATTTTGGTATGTGTGTTTTTGTGTTGTGTGTGTGTTGTGTGTTGCCCGGGATGAATGGCCCTGGTGTGGGTCATAATTTAGGGGGATCACCAGAGGTGACAGAGTCACAAAATGATGTTGTTGTCTTGGGGTTTGGATCAGCTGCAAAAAAAAAGTCCCATTGTCAGGTGTGGACAATCCTTTTCTTTAGGGCTATGTTGACTGACTCTATAATCTTACCCCCCCTCTTTCTCTCCCCCTCTCTATCTCTTTTTTTTCACATTCAATCATTGTTTAATCCCCACACTTCAGATAGATGGAAATAAACCGAGCCCCATGTCCCAAAAGTTGCAGAATCTGAAACCACGTTCAACAGCCCCTCCTTTAGGAAGAGTGGGCCAGTAGCGCGCCGGGAAAAAGGGATGACAAAATTGGCAAAATCGCCTGCACAGGGACTGGATGCAAAAAAGGCCCCAAGTGTTATTCCATTATCCTTGGCTAAAAGACACACACACACACACACCCACACCACACACCACAAACACACACCACAACACACACCCCACCAAAACCAAAACAACACACAAAACACACACACACCACACATCTGTTAATTTTTTTCGTCTAATATCACTTTTAGCGAAAAAGGCGAAAAAACGAAGCAGCAACAACATCAAAACACAACCACACAACGTGCTTACCCGAAACCCCCCCATCCCCCCCCCCCCCCCCCTACACACACACAATACACACGCGACGACACCACACACACATCATGACTCACACTTTCCAGTTGTATTATAAAAAGTGGGAAAGGGCGTTAATGAAGAACACTACTAATACTACTACTATACTACACCTATACACTACTATATTCTACTACTACTTCTTTTCTACTATACTACACTATATACATCACTATACTATATACTAAAACTATACTACTCTATAATATAACTACTATAATGCTGCTGCGTGTAGTAATACCATACTATACTACATTCTACAACACACACACACACACACAACACACACACCACACACACCACACAACCACACACACCCCACACACAACCCTTGAAGAATTAAGTAAACTTTAGATTCATTTACACATAACAAGAGGCTGTTGGGCGATGGTATTCTTATCAAATGCTGGCTCATATGCTTTAAAGGGAAAAGGTACTTTTTTTCATTTTTCCAGAACTTTTTGGATAAATGGCGCTCTTCCAAAAATCTGGAGGCGTCGAGTAGCCCCCAATCCTGAAGAAGGTAAACTGCGGTCATCGATAGATAGCTACGGGCCAATTGCTCTTAGTTTTTGTGGGTAAGTAATGGAAAAAATTATACATAGCGTTTATTTCTTTTTTGTGAAAGAATAATGTGATCCCAACAAATCGGGCGGTTTTTCAAAAGGGGAAGATGTATTTTGCCCCTTATTTAAAACTAACTCAAATTAAAAAGAAATTTTCAAACGAAAAGGTTTTTCCCACATTTTTTGATGAAAGAAAGCCATGATAGAGTTTGTTGATCAATTTACAAAAATTAAAATACTTTGGGTATTAATGGCTATTATATAAATATCTGCAAAATTTTTGTGGGATAGACAATTTGCACAAAATAGGTTCAGTGTACTCATCTTTTAAGCTATCGATTTGGGGGTTACCACGGGGTCAGTACTTGCCCCTATCTTGTTTTCTATTCTTGTACATGATTCCCTAGCTTTTTTGCACAAATATCAATTTGTTCGTATGCAGATTTTGCATTTGGATAAATAGTCAGTTGGGAAAAAAAACACAAAAAAAGAGATGATCAATTATGTTGAAAAAATATATCAGGAAAAATTAATAAATCTGTGTTTATAAAAGAAAACAGATTAAAATTTTATCAGCAGAAAAAGTGTTTGTGCTTTTTAATAACGGTGACAAAGCATTAAAATTACCTATAAAATTAGAAGGAAAGGTGCTTAAATACAAACAAGGGGGTCAAATTCTTGGCGTATTTTTAACTAGAAAGTTAAATTTGGAAGATGCACAAAACCCAAATGAAAAGAAGCTGGGAAAAAAATTAATTTCCTAAAGATAAAAAGTTCTCAGGCTGGAGTCAAGACACTACGACTTGATACATCTGGCTCTGTCTTGGTACGTTCAAAATTAATTTTGGCAAAAAAGTTTATTTTTGCTGCGATTATTACTTAAAAAATTACAAAGTCTAGACAGAAAAGCAGTAAAGATACTTTTGTTTTCCCGGGCTCATGCAAATACAGCTAATACTTATAAAAACTCATTTACTATCTTCTTTCTATCAAGAAACCCTGGCAGTTATCAAAATATTTGGGTTTCGTAGTTTTCTCTATTCCAAATTCATGGTAAAAGAGAAATATTTATTAATAAGTACACGATGTTTCCTAAGGCAACGCATATTGTTCATTTCGTGCAGCAATTAAAAATTTATACAGACACATAATTATGAAAGAATGACATCGATCTATCAATATCAATTTCCTATTTTACGATTGTATCCAACATATTACTTCCTTTGTGGAATCATATTTCAGCTAATTTGACATTGACTAAACGGAAGATAAAGAAGAAAATGAGATCAAAATCTTCTTCACCGTTGTGTAAAAAGTCACTTAGAAATTTTATTTTATTTAATCACCATTAAAAAGTGTATATGCGGATCTGTATTAGAAACAGGCAAAAAGTGGTGCTTGCATATGTGATTCCGACTTTAAAAGTCAAAAATCTTTTCATTTAGGACAACTTTTTCTATTTTTTTTCTGAATATTTGCATTTCTTATGCTTGATTTTTTGTCTGTTACTCCTATTGATATTTGCCAATTCTGTTTTGCGTTGACTCAAAGGCCCGTGTGGTAAGTGTGGTTTAAAGTCATGGGATGGTAATAGGAATGATATTGTATTTGAGATAAATCTGATACATTCTATTGCAAGCAGAAGGGGCTGTAGATAACTTTTGTGTGGGTGTGATCCCCTCTATGTGGGAATTTATTCGAATGAGGTGGTTGATTCGTTGGCAAAAGGTGCACTGTGACTACAGTACTAAATGTTTGATTCTAATCTGCTTGTCGTCTTATGAAATTCATGTTAAGTTATGAAGGGAATACATTCAAAAATTATAGAAAATACATTATCAGCAGTTCTTGCCACGGAAATTAGAAATTCTAATCATATAACTGGATTAAATGCATGGATACTAAATATTCAAAATGTAAATGTTGTTTATTCCCTTTCAGTCCACCATTTTGTTGTTGGATGTGTCCGATAATCCTTCTTGGACAATGTAATAAAAGGAGAGGTTTTAGATTATTCATAAGAAATATGCCCACTAGTCAAGAAGTTTTAAGACTCTCAGCAATTCTAGTGGCAGTTGCTGAAGTCATATCATTCTTCACCTTAAAACCTTTACTGTAATTACATTATATTAGTTATATATATATTATATATATATTTATACTACCCCATTGATATTGAGTATATTATTGATATATATACATTATTTAGTATAACTATATATATATAATTATATCTCCTGAAGAATATATATAAGGATAATGTTATTACATTATATATTAGTAAATACCCCCCCACTTTAAAATCTATAAAAAAACACATCTTAATTTTTGTGTGGATGTGGCGTGCGTGTAGGGGAGAGAGAGAGAGAGACGAGAAGAAGCATGAGACAGAGAGAGAGAGAGAAGTGTAGGAGAGAGAGAGTAGATGAGAGAGACTACAGAGCAGAAATTGATTGAGGTATTCAATAGTGAGAGAGTATCTGGTGTAACTAATATACTTACTTGTTCTATGAATAAGCGGCGTTGTCTAGATCTACCATGTAGTGACTAACATTAAACAAACAAAACAAACAACACAAACACACACACACACACACACACACACACACACACACAAAACACACACACAAATGCATTACAACAGTTACAAAAACGTACCCATTTATTTTGCAATAGGTGTTCTCAGCTCTGCACCCCCCCCCCCCCCCCTCCTTTTTTTCTTTCTAAAAGCTGTTTAAAATCTCGGGGGGGGGTTCACTTTCTATCGGGAAAGTGTGTTGATAGTCGGCAGGAGTAATCAATGAAGTCTTCCACAACAATAATAATAATAGTGTCACAAGGATTTCACATGCCTGCTTGTAGGCCTTTTGATTGCTTACATTCCAGTTAGTGTTTTCTATTTGTACAAAGTCGTTTTTCTAATAATGTGTACTCACAACCAATCGATCTGATTGTTATTATGATTATGATGTGGTGTGTGTGTGTGTGTGTGTGTGTGTGTGTGTGTGTTGTGTGTGTGTGTTCGTGTGTGTGCGGCTGTGTTTACGCCAGCACACGCGTGCATAACTATGTTGTACAGTAACAATGATTATTATGACGATGATGATAATGATACAACTATGTTGTGACTATGTTGCACACACAAGTGTAGGAGTATGTCAGCTATGTGTTGTTTGCACAGAGAGCGCAATGTGTTGATTTTGTATGGTCCTGTGAGCTGCAAGCTCTCTGAAGACATATACAGGATTCTTTCTTTTATCCTTTGCTGTTTAATCTTTTGCTCCTAACCTACATGCTTTCCCCCTCCCCCTGTTTTGAGATAATAAAGTATAGCAATCTAAATATGAATGTCTTCACGGTTTTCTATTCCATCAAATTAGTTTGACTACAGACGCTTTACTCTCTTACATGTTAAGAAAGTTGTTTAGAGAACATTCGAAGTGTTATTCCTAGCTTCCTCAACTAATGTAGGATTTCTTTTCTTGGATTTTCGGCAATGTTGAAGCAGTCTGTCCTGCAAACGGAGTCATATATGCCCTTCATTCTACTGGAGTGCCAGAGCTGGTCACTCTCTCCCCCTTTCTTGTCTCTAGAACTGTGTTGAGGAATCGACTGTCTTTTCAGTTATCACGGTGTACAAAACATTCATTGAAAAACCTGCTTCTTTTTTAACCACCAGCCAGTGGTTCCCCCCGTCATTTTAATATCAGCAAGCCCTTGATTCCTTCCTCATCCACAAAAATTTTTGCAAGCGTTTTGGGAAACCGATTAATGTTAACGCAACCACACGTTTGGGGCCCCTGTTGTTGCTGTGTGGTTTATCTGAAAATAACTTAGTGTGCAATGAAAATGAAAATATTGTTTTTTTTTCGAATCAGTGTCTCCTAGAAAAGGTTCCAGAATTTTTTGGCTGTATCAAGGCCACTAGAAAAGCTTTCATATGCAAACCCCCCCCCCCCCTGCCCCCAGCTTTATCACCCTATACATAATACTAATAACAACAAAAACAAACATCGAGAGTATCAACAATATAACTACTTTTACACTACTACTTTTTAATACTACTTTTATACTACTACTACTACTACTACTACTACACTACTACTACTCCTCATCAGCTGTTGCTGTTGCTCTGCTCTATTTATTTACTACTACTACAGATGTTGTTGTTCTGCTGCATAACTATTGAAATACTACTACTACTATAATAAAATAGTTAATAAAAATAATAATAAAATTAATAATAAATAAAAAACCCATGAAATAATTATAAAAAATAACCCACCCCTTGTTGCAGTTATTTCGCTACAAAAAACTTTTGCAAAAAAAATCAATTAGGGGACGGTGTAGAAATTTGAGATGTGTTTTGGGTGTGAGGCTGAATGAGAGAATAAGATAAACTATATCATATAGTAGACCACACTAAACCCCAGCAGATGTATTTCTGAAGGATAAACTAGTGATCACACGCAGAAGACCCCCAGGGAAACAATAAACCCCAAGCTTTATGCGGGGACACTCCATGGGACATCATTGCGTAGCTTAGGCAAGATCAGAATGGGCAGTGTTTTTGAAAATTACATGTGTGGGGGGGGAGGGAGAGAGAAAGAAAGAGAGAGGAGGAGAGGGAGAGAGAGAGGGGAGAGAGAATATTCACCCCATCTATTTTTTTTAAAAAAAATGATAAAAAAATTTTAAAAAAAGATTGCCAGACCCCAGAAAAAATTATATGGTCCTGTTTTTAATGTACATTCAGAAATTGTGCAGGCAGCCGGGGTGTTTTTCACACATTTTCTTCTCTCATTATGCTTTTTTTTAAACCGTTGTTTTGTACTGTATGTAGATAAAAATCGAAAAGAAACCCTTCTTAAAAAAAAAAAAAAATTTATTGTGTATTAATGCTAAAAACTTAAAAGTGTAAAAAAAAAAGTTTTGGGACAAAGAAGACGCAAGGTATGTCAGACAAAGGGAAACAGAAGGAAAATGAATATACCATTTTTCAGTTTTGTCTTTTCTTTTTTTTGGGGGAATTCAAAGTGCTCAAAAAGTTTGTTTTCCGGTGAAACTTTCCTTTTTTTTTTTAAAAACAAAACAAAATGGTATGTAATTATTCTTGATATTTTTCTAACTAACAGGGGGGTGCAGAAATTATCAGGGGTGGTTTTTTTTCAAATTGATGAATTTTCTCCAGATGTAATAAGTGTCACTTATGGTGCTGGACCTTTCTTGTCCACATACGGAAGCCTGAAAGTCATAGCACGGGCAAACTGACTTCCCGGGAAAAAAATGCTGCAGTCGAGGGGCCCTTTCTCGGGGTGAGAAGGGGACGCCTCCGTTAAAAGCCCTGGAGCTCCCGCCTTCTCGTGGCAGTGTGGCCAGGACCGGTCGCCCGGTCTCCACCCGCCAGCTCCGTGGTCAGATGCCCGCAGTAAAGGTCTGGAGATGTGTCGCCCAGTAAGCGAAGCCCCCTCTGTTTGAAAAAGCTCTGAGGTTCCGCTTCATGCAACCCTTTCACAGGTGTTATTGGGGGTGAAAGGTTTTGGGAGGGGGCAGGGTTTCCCATACACAGCCAACCCACACACAAACACACACAAAACCCCAAACAACACACATACAACAGCATATACACAACGATGTTTTTAATCTATGTTGAATAAAAAAAGGGCAAATGTTTACTTTTTCTTTATCCCTTTTTAAAAAAAAAAGGGAGTTTGGACATACTACTAAAAATTCACACACCACACCACACACACACCACAACAACACAACACCACACCAACACACACACACCACACACACCCACACCACCACACACACTTACAAAAACCCCACACACCCACTCATCACCCCACTCACTCTCACACACACCTATACACAACACAAAATGACAGAGCATCATACTAAAATATATATTTCTGGTTCATTGAAGGTAGGGAATCTTAACATTGCTTTATGGAAAGAGTGAGAACACCAGGGATTTTTTAAGTCATCCATTTGTCTCTGATCAGAAACAAAAAACGGCAAAACCCGTTTACTACCTTTTTCCTAACTCCCTTTTATTTACACCCTAGGGCTAACACCAAATATAATTTTGATGATTAAGGGAAGTCAGTAGTACGTTTCCCTGCATGCGATAATAATTCCTGTGCATGTTTTTCGGCAAGGCACTCTCACAGTCGCAAAAATATGGGGACTCTGTCCCGTTTGGACGTTTATTCGGTTTTTTTAAAGCACAGTGTAACGGTTATTTTTTAATTCCTAATTTCCCCAACTGATGGAGCTTTTTTTGTTCCTCTTCTTTAGCCCGTGTGTTGAAATTTTAACTCACCCGAGCAGTTGAAGGTGGAAAAGTATGTACGCTTTTCCCGTTTTGTGGGGGTCAGTGGGGCGGACACCCAAACCCCCCCCTTTTTGCATGCCATTGCCACCCCCCTTACGGGTTCCTTCCGAGAACACAAAATCGGAGCCAAAAAGCAGAAAACAAGGGTCAGTGCAGCTGTTCTCCGTGGACAAGCACCCGGGGGAATTGAGTAGTGCTTGGAGTGATGTGTGGGACTCCACCCTATAATGAGTTAACTGCGCGCATGTCTGTGTAGTGACTGAAGTGTTATCAATGGCAATCACAAACAAAAACAAAAGGGGGTATTCAATACTAAAGAAACGGATTGAAAAATCGGGGGCAATTCATGAAAATTATTTCAAATTGAAAGCTCGCTGCAAAATGTGACAAAGAGAGATATTGACTAGTTTAGCATTGTAGCAGATGGTCAGAATGAGGGCTTGGGGGTTTTTAAAACACGTTTTAAAGCAAAGGGAAACAAAACTACGCCTTGCTATTTTATTCCAAGATAGAATAGAGGCTATAGTTTTATAATCAATCAAAATCTGAAAATCAAACCCCTCACCTACACCTTCTTAAAATGGCTCCTAGCGGTAAAAGGGTCAGCTGCAAAGCGACTCATTTCATGGTGGAGGGTCAGTTCTCTCTACATCCCCCTTCTGGGGACAAGGTAGCTCAGTGGTCAGAACACTCGCTTTCCCCCTGCTAAAGTTAAGCAGGGTCGAGCCTGGTTACCACTTGGATGGGTGACCGTTTGCGCGCCTTGGCTCAGTACAGTCACCCTCCCGCCTTTCTCGTTCACCCAGCTGTAAATGGGTCACTGCCTCTTTAGGGTCATGGAAGGAAAAGCAGCGAGGGAGAGGAGATGGGCGCCGCCCTCAATAGGCTGGTCCCTAGAGAAGTGAGGTCTCTGACGCCTCACTCTCCTACGACCTTATAGGTTATGGGACACCCTTTACTCCCTCCCCACCCTCCCTCTTGTTTTTTTACCCTTCTGTAGAGTTCACTCTTACACCAGCCACAGTCCGTTTAGAAGCACAGGGTGAGCAAGTATGTTTGATGATGGAGGAAGTACACACTGCTGATGACAACATCCCCACAGCTCAGAACCAGCTGAATAGCTTTATATATACATTATATATATATATATATATATATATATATATATATATATATATATATATATATATATATATATATATATATATATATATATATATATATATATATAATGTATAGGACATCATCTTCCTCCTTCCCTCCCCTTCCTTTCCACTTTGGTCTTTTCTGTTCTGGAGAACGCTGATGCTGAGAGTCTTGCGGACTCCTGACAAAGACAAAACAAGGGTGCTGGATTTAGAACTTTAAGAAAGATTCTTGACAGATAAAATGGAATGTGCTGTGTCTGGACATTAATTTTAAACGTTACTTCCGCCTGAACAATAGTACAAGCACACAACAATGTAAATACCCCAAACATCAAATAAAAAACACGACAAAATAACTAACTATATTCATTTGAAAACTTTGAAAACGAAAGTCTGTTTCTTTCACCAAGGCTGCTTGACTGAGTCAAACAAGAAATTATTTGACTTTACCACACTGCTTACAATTTAGTATGTTTTCCTCCCTCCCTCCAAATGATTCACCTTCATTCAGTTCTTTTCAAACGCTGCCCCAACCCCCTTCTCCTCTCCTCTCTTCTACACACACACACACACACACACACACACACACACACACACACACACACACACACAACACATCACCACCACCACAACACACACACACTACACACACACACACACACAACCACACACACCCACACCACACTCACATACACACACTCACACACAGAGTGTAAATATATAGAGAAAAGATACTCTTTTTTCTGTTCGTATTTATAAAACACTGAACAACCAGTCAACAAAGCAAACAGATAGAGAGACACATGTACAGGCAGACCAGCCGCCAGAAAGTCTGGCAGACAGACAAGCAGACAGGCAGACAGACAGACAGGCAGACAAGCAGACAAACAGACAGGCAGACAGACAGACAAGCAGACAGACAGACAGGCAGACAGGGAAGCTGAGATACGCATTAAATAACTTTTTTTTAAAAGGAGGAAACATCTTTTGATACGTGGTACCTGTTCCAGCAAATGGGGAAGGAAGGAAGGAGGAAGGGTTGGACGTATCCCTGGAAACAGGCTGACGCCTTGGGTCTGTCTCCTGGCGCTCGCTGGACAGAGAGCAACGCTGTTGGTCAGCATCAGGCCTCTGTCCCCTCTCTGATCTCTCTGCCTCTGCAGGTTTGAGGAAAGCGGAATCACAGGGTGTGGTCGGGGCCATTGCAGCAGCACTAGACTTTCGTATACTCTCTGATCTCTCTGCCTCTGCAGGTGTGAGGAAAGCGGAATCACAGGGTGTGGTCGGGGCCATTGCAACAGCACTAGACTTCCGTCCATCTTCTGTTCTCTTCGTCTCCTTCTTGATCTCGCTGCTGTCGGACCTTGGTGTCTCTTCAGGTTTGCTCAACAGGACATCGGTATCAGGCTCCTGTCCTCTGTGTGACTTGTGTGGTTTGTTTCCACGGAGGTCGCACAATGAAGTGTTGTGTTCTATCTCAGCAGCATCCCTCTCTCTTCTCACTGACACTAGTGTAAGATCCGGTTCCCTGCCCTGGGGGCTGCAGAGCTGATGGCCCCCTGTCTCATC
>CM054160.1:11277506-11320801 GCA_028751875.1 Rapana venosa
TTTTTATCCATGTACCTTTTTTAAACAAAGGGATCAAACTGGAGATTAGGAGTTTTTTAAATCCTTTATGGCTTTTCTTTAAATCATGGTTAAAACTTTTTTTGTCCTTTTTGTAGTTGGGTTTGTGTGGTATGTGGGGTGTGTTTGTGGGTGGTGTTTTGGTGGGTTTTTGTAGATACCCCTATCGGGGCAAGGGTCCGTTAAAAAAAACAACAATTTTACTTTAAACCTTTGAAAACAAAATTTCTTTCATTCAATCATTCATTTCTCTCTCTCTCTTTTCCCCCTCTCTCCTCTCTCTTTCCTTCTCTCTCTCCCCTTCTCCCTTCTCTCCCCCTCTCTCCTAACATGGATTGTGTTTATCACGCTTGTGAATCTTCTGTCCGTCAGCGGGTAACCAAAGAAAGAGCACCTACCTCACTGGCCCCACTCTTGCTCCTTGCCAACTGGTCGCCCAAATCCTCTGACAAGGCTGTTGTTGTTCTTTTGCTATTGTTTTTTTTGTTGTTGTGCTGTTGTTGTTGTTTTTGTTCTTTTGCGCTGCGTTGTTTTGTTGCTGTTTTTGTGTTGTTGTTGTTGCTGCGCTGTTGTTGTTGTTGTTGCTGCGTTGTTGTTGCTGGTTTTTCTTGTTTTTGTTTTTGTTTTTGCTAATGAGATTTTTTAAAATCTCTGAAGACATGCCCAACACAGATACACACCAAACCCCCCCAATGTTTACATGATCTCACTCAGTGCTGGCCCTCTGTCATACATGACGCCACCAACACAATGTCTTTAAAGGTTTTAACGTTGCGAGAGTTCGTATGTCCAAGTTGATTTTTCAGATTGTATGTTAGCCCCAGGGGAGGTATCGGGTTTTGGGGACAGTAAATTAAATTTAAAAAAAAAACCAAAATTACATGTCCCTCTCCCTCACTCAGTAGATACAAAGTAAGCACCCGCTTCAAACCCCCCGGAGAATACCATCCACACACGGCTGGACTTTTAAATTGCACTCCTATAGGTGGCAGCTTTCGGGGACAAGGCGGGTGTGTTGTGGTGTGTGGGTAGTCTGGACCAAAGCTGCGTGTGCAGCATAAAACCCCGTCCCCATTTCTCCAAAAACCCCAATGACCCCCCTGTTTTTTCAGGAACCTTGCCCTTAACCCCCTTTGTTCACTTCTAGAAACCCGTGTAACCTTTTTTTTTTGGGCCACATTCTGTACACACAATGTTGTTTATTTTCTGGCTGAAAGGGACCCCAACAATCCGATAGCAAGCTGTACATAATGCACACACGACACAAGAGGACACAGAACAGAGAACGACACACCAACCAACACACACACACACACCACACAAACAACACACACTAAAAACACAACACAGAGAAACACCACACAAACACTAACACACAGAAACCACACACACGCCCAAAGAAACAACAACGAAACACCACACACACAAAACACACACAGAAAACCACAGACACACACAAACACACACACACACAAAAAACACACACAGAAAGAAACACGAGAGAGAAAAAAACACACACACAGAAACCACACAACACAGAGAAAACACACACAACAAAAAAGACACACAACACAAAGAACACACACACAAAGAAACCCACTCAGAAAACCCACAAAAATAAACACAACACACAGAAAAAGAAACACACACGGAAAACCACACACCAATGTATTTCATTCTAAGCTAATTTGGGAATGCACATATCGAAGACAATTTAACTAAAGAAAAGAAAGGCTTAAACTTTTTAAAAGAGGGAAAGTAAACATTGGGGGGCCAAGACACTTTAAAATAAAATTATTTCTAATCCTTTTCGTTCAAAATTATCGATGGCAAGGGTTTCTTTTCAGTGCCCAAAGTTTTTTATTAAAAAGTTACAAAGTATAACTGCAAAGCATAAGATGGCTCTGGTGTCCCTTATCACCCCTCACCCCTGGGAACTTTAAAACAAGTCGGATATTCCCTTAGTGATTTCCGTCAACGGCATGGTAAATATTTGCTTGAAACAAAACACAGAAAACTTTTATTTCAGAAAAAAATAGAATGAAATGAGTTTAATTTTCCTAAAAGAGCGAAATTTTCCTTTTTTAATCCCCAAAAGTACTATGTTTTGATCTGTAAAAACTTGAAGTCATCAACACGCATGGACCCCCAAAAGGAAGCAATCTTCCCTTTCCCCATAGGGAGAAAAAAGCACACTTTGTATAGAGGTGTCAAATGAAAACAAGATGCAACCAAATATAATGGTTGCTGTTTCCCACCCACATCCATCATAATATTTTGACCATTTACAAATTTTCGAGGATCACGCATAGATAATCAAAAAACAGGTTCGCTTTTGTTATACCCTTAAAAAATTAAAAAAATATTTTTATATTGGTAAACATCACCGATTTTACAGAAAATTTGTAAAATACTAAGGGGTCTTTTTATTCTTTGATTTTCCCGTTGGGTTATTTCAAATTCTTCTTTGCGTTGATTCTAATCGGCTTTGTATTTTTAAAAAATCCCCATTTACAAGAAAATTCAAAATCTTTTAAAGGATTAAGCTGTCATACATCTCTTTAACCTTAAAGGGGTAAGTGTAATTTTTGTTGGTCCCTTACACACTGGTTTTTTAAAAAAATGAGTGGGCGGATAGAGCCCCAAAAAGGGTGCAAAACTGGACGGGATGCAATAAATTGGTGCCTTTACCCTTTAAAAGAAGGGTTTAAAATAAAAAAAAATCTTGGGCAAGGCCCGATGTAATCAGCAAAAAAAGGGATTTTAAAAATAAACTGAAATCAATCCCAAATAAACAGGGGGGGAAACCCTTCAGAAGTTAGTAAAGTGTTTTTACGTCAAGGAGAATTTAATCTTTATTCTATAAATGAAATAAAGCATTGATAACCAAATCAGCAAAATGGAAAATCCTGTTGGTGAAAATACACTGATACTATATATTTTTTTGCCCGCCAGATTTTAAAACCTTTCATGCCCCCCTTTTTTGAAAAATCCCCCACCCCGCATATTCAGTAATTTAAAATTGGGGATTTGAAATTGTGAAAGGGCTTTTTACAGTCCCCCTAGGGGCATTTTATAGTTACAAAAGTTAATGACTTTTGTTTTTGTTGTTGTTTTTTTAAAATTCCTGCGCATTTCCAAGTTTTTTCGAGTTAATTTTTTTTATTTATTTTTTTTTAAACCCCAAAATCCCCCACTCCCGGTTTTTTTTTGTTTTTTTTTTTTTTTTTTTTTTTGGTTTTTTTTTTTTGTTTTTTTGGTTGTTTTTTTTTTGGGGGGGTGGGGGGGGGGGGGGGGGGGAATATGACTAAAAGTGAACAACGTAAAATTGAATCAACAAAAACACCAACCCCACACCAAGAAACCACACACCACACAGAAACATAAGGGAAAAAAACACAGAGAAACACACACCCACAAGAAACACACACACACCAGAAACACACACACACACACACACAACGCCCCCGAGAAAACACCCCAAGGGAAAACAGAAAAAACAAAACCAAACACAGGAAACCAGAACCACACACCCCACAACACACACACAACACACACACAACACCACACACCCAACACACACACACAAAAACACGAAACACACACACACACACACCCACACACACACACACACACACACAACCCCACCAAACACCAACAACCCCCCCCCCCCCCCCCCCCCCCCACAAAAACCAACACACACACACACCACCCCAAAAACCCCCGGTCAGGACACGAAAGTTGGGGGACACAGGGGTGAAGAAACACAAGCGGGGGGAACCAGTTCCCACTTCTCTACCATTTTCAACAACTGCGTAAACAACTAATGCTATCTTCATTAAAACACTTAGGCCATTTTTTTTTGAATATTCTCTCGCTCTTTTTCCTGTGTAGTTCATGTAGTATTAAAATTTCATACCACACACACACACACACACACCACACACACGCCCCCACACACAACCACACAACACACACCCACACACACACCACACAAGTGTGGTCTGTGTCCTGTCTGTGTGGGTTTTAAAGCTATCAATCCAGTTATTAATTTCTTTTTTAAAAAAAACTTCACCCCGTGTATAACAGTCTATATAAGGGGGAAAAGATGGTTGGTGATAATGAAACCTTCCCTTTTGGCCCGAAAATTTCCCCCTATCCTTCACCCCAATGGGGTCGGGGGACTAGTCTTTCGGATGAACGATAAAATGGGTCCCCCTAGTTATACAAAATTTATTTAGCGCCGTAAAAAACACGGCAAAAGAGAGTTTTACCCCACAAAATTCGAAGAAAAAAGCCACTCTGAAGGGAAACAAATACAGTTGTGACAAAAAAGAAAAAAAAGGGTGGGGCGCTCTTGTGGCACACGCTCTCCCTGGAACACCCGAATTTTACGCAGAGAAATCTGCGTGCTTAAGTGATATAAATAAATTTAAAAAAATAAAAAAATAAATAAATACGAAGCACATCATATGCACCCAGGGATCCCCCAACAAGAAATCCCCCAGTTTTAGTTTCAGTCCCTACCCAAAAGCAACACCCACCCCAAAACACACAATACACACAACTACACACCTAAACACACAACCCACACCCCCACCACACACACACTCACCAAAACACTCCCCACCAAAATACAATCAAAATATTTGGCTCTCGGTTTTCAACTGACGTGTTCTCGGGAAAAACTTTGCTATCTTACAGACAAAAATCAGGGAATTCTTTCTGTATGACTTGGCCCCCCGTGGTCCTTGGGAAAACCCACCATGAAATACATATTGGATAGCGCTATACACCAGTAAAAGCAGATGTATTTTCCAGAAAAAATCCACACCCCTCCACCCCCAGCTGTATAATAATCAGCTGATTTTAGTTAATCGCCTAGGTTTTGTTCCGGGATTAGTCACCGAGTGGTTAACAAAATACAGTCAATAAAAAAAGAACACAAGCACTTTTTGACATGGGCACAAAATAGACATGAAAGTAAAGCGGAGTGAGTAAGATAGAAAGCTGTGTTTAATCATACTGATGCCTGTTTCTGCCGAGGTGCACACACACACACACACACACACACACACACACACACACACACACACACGCATGCATTGTAAAGCATTTCGACTTGCTTTAGGTGTACCAGCTCACGCCTCAACTCTAGGCACATATAAGGAAGTAGGAGTTCTACCTTTAAATGAATATCGACAGCTTGCTGTGGCAAAATGTGTTCTAAGAAGTACTACAAATGATAGCAATGTTGAAAATGAAGTCCAGATAAAGTTGACATTCACTTTCCAAAAAGAGAAAGAACTTTTAAAGTCACTTACTACAAATAATACTTACACTTCTACCCTTTTAAACTTTCAAAAACTTCATCCAAATGAATTAGCAAAGTCAGAAGTACAGTCAGCTCCCTACCCACCTTGGGAACTTTTTAAAGCTCATTTTGCATTAATCATTCTTCTATAAGAAAAGCTGAAAATGTTAACATTCTACATCGCTAGTAAAAGAACATTTCAAACTACCTATACTGAGGGGGTCCGTTTCTAAATACTAATGAGGCTGGTGCGGCTTTCGTTATTCCATCATTAAAAGTAGAATGATCTGTCAACCTGGGAAACAATAAATCTATATTTCAGCTGATAATGCTATAGTGTTGTCACTGTACTATGTACTTGACTTCCCTAATGACAAAATTCAACATACTTTTGTTTTGTTGATTTCTAAACGGTTTACATGTTTACAAAATTCTACTTTTAAAGTAAGAAATCAGGCATCCGGTACACTTTAATTTTAAAGAGGTAGTACTGTTACTTTCTGTTGGGTTCCCTCACACATGGTATCTTTTTAATGAAAAAGTTGCAGTCTTGCAAATATGGAGCGAGAAATAAAAATAGTTTCTAGTGAAATAAACTTTTCCTTATCTCTGCTATGAGGGATACAGCTTGTTACAAAACGCTTGATGGAAGCACTTCAGAAAGAAGATAATGATTCTGGCTATTGTCTTTATAATGGCTTACTAGCAATGTGATAGATTTTCGAAAGGGCTTTCTTTTCTAAAAAAAGCTTGTGATTGGTATAATCGTAGAACTATATTATCCCTTTTGTACAGATTTAAACTAAATGCTTTCAGGGCAAAAATACATGAAACATGTAAACTGTATTTGTGGGAGAAGATTCCCAATATTATGTTTTTTTGATTGTGGACTTTTAAAAAAGCTTTTTACCTGCTGTACCAGTTTGTCACTGGATCAAAATTCTTCTGAACCATTGTTACTGTGGACATTGTGGTTAGGATTGATAAGAAGTCCGATAATTCGGTTTTTTGAAAGTATGTTAAAGTTAGTTTTTTTAAGTACTGTTTATCTGACACTTTTCTGTTATTGTTTGCGTTCTCTTGTTTAGATTACTTTTTCCCGTCTAAAATCACTAAATGTGAATAGACTTAAACTGAAGATATCACGAAACCGCACGCATCCCACACAAATACATACACACACGCATGCACACACCACACTCTCTCTCTCACTCTTCTCTCTCTCACCACACTAAAACACACACACACACACAAACCACACACACACAGCACATAAACACAGCACACACACACATACACAATCTCTCTCTCCTCTCTCACACACACACGCGCGCGCCCCACACCAAACTCTCTCTCGCTTTTCTCTCTCTCACACACATAAACACACACACACACACACAAAACCACACACCCACACACACACACACACACACACACACACAACACACACACACACACACACACACACACACAACACACAACACACACACACACACACACACACACACACACAATCTCTCTCAAACCACACCCGGGCGCGCGCGCGCTGCTTGTAAGTAGGTATATTCTCTGTTTAAAGCACATTTTTACAATTCTGGTTTATTATTGTAACTGAATCAAGAAAAATGTTATAAGGGGCACTTGTGTGTGTGTGTGTGGGGGGGGTAGGGGGGGGGCTGGAGGTGCTTATGATGCTGCTGTTGTCATTATAAATCGGTATGAACCAAGTTTCTACAGTCATATTTTGTGTTAATATTTATTTTACAGAAATTAAATGATGGGGTAAGTGGTAATTTCAATTATATTTGATCCCGAATATAATTTGGTTTTGCCCCGCGCGCGCGTGCATGTGTGTGTGTGTGTGTGTGAGAGAAGAGAGAGAGAGAGAGAAGAAAAGAGAGAGAGAGACAGTGTGTGTGTGTGTGAGAGAGAGAGAGAGAGAGAGAAGAGAGAGAGAGGAGAGAAGGGGAGAGGGGGGAGAGAGAAGAGAGAGAGAGAGAAGAAAAGAGAGAGAGGGGAGAGAGAGAAGGAGAGAGTTGTGTGTGTGTTTTGGGAAATGGTTTCGCTTTGGGTTTGTTTTTGTTTTTGTTTTGGAGGGGGTGGGGGGTGTCTGTTATAGTATAACTGACGACCTTCCAATAGTTCTTTGAAAGCGTTTTCTGTTTCATGTTGCAATTTATGCTCAAAATCAAACTAAAAAGACAACAAAAAAGCCTGAAGTCTCGTTGTCGTCGTCGTTGTCGTTGTCGTTGTTGTTGTTGCTGCTGCTGTTGTTACTGCTGCCATAGGAAAAAGGATGAGTCATCCATAAATAAAGGAACCACTAATGAATTTCCTGTCAGACGTGAATTGATCAGTGGATGCCAAAACAAAACAAAAAGCGGTGACGTTAGCTTTTCTGAGAAATAGACAGGAAGAAGGGAAACTACATAATGGACAACGACTGTGCTGTTTCTTGTACAACACTGGGGGGGGGGGGGGGGGGCAGCATCCCCACTAACAGCCTTCTGTGTGCGCGTGTGTGTGTGCGTGTGTGCGCGTGTTTTGTGATGTATGTGTGTATATGTGTGTATCACACACATACACACATATATACATATATTATATATATATATATATATATATATATATATATATATATATATATAAATAGATAGATCGATAGATCGGTCGATAGATAGATCGATCGATAGATTGATATATAGATCGATAGATTGATAGATATATAGATTGATAGATAAATTGATAGATAGATAGATTCATAGATAGATACATACATACATACATACATACATATATACATACATACGTACTTACATACATACATACATACATACATACATACATCACACACATACACACATACATATATACATGCATGCACACATACATACATTCATTCATTACACACACATACTTACATATGTACACCCCAAGAAACACGCACACGCCACACACACACACACACACACACACACACACACACACACACACACCACACACACCACACACACCACACACACACCCCACACACACACACACACATTCTTCCTCCTAATATCACTTAGAGTAAAACAGACGTTAAATTGAAGAATTGAAGAATATTCTTCCTTCAACTGTTCTGTTGTCTTGTAGTCTGTGAGGGCACCACTGAAGATTTTGCAACCAGCTTCCTCCACTCTTTGTTGTCCGCAGCTTTCCATAGTAAATCGGTCCACTCAAGTCTAGTCAGTCCACTCTGATGTTGTCTTCCCATCGTTTTCTCTGTCTGCCTCTTCGTCTCCCTCCTTGTACTGTTCCCTGTAGGACAGTCTTGGCCAGTCCAGATGACACAGCTCTGGTATAGCTTCAGCTTGGTGTTGGTGCTGTACTGAGTTGATCTCCAGATATTGTTCATCTCCCTAAACACACTCCTGGCCTTGCCCAGTCTATTGTGGATGTCTTCTTTTCTGCCGCCCTCTGGTTTGATGCTGCTGCCAAGGTATGTGAACTTGTCTGTCTGGCGCAGGTCAGTTCCATTCACTTTCAACAGGGCTGGTGTGTTTTCAATTGAGCGACATTGTCTCTGTTTTCTTGGTCTAATACGAAAACCAACTTTTCTGTTTCCGAATGTTTGAGTCTGCTGGGCTTCTCCGGATATGTTGGTGTGTGTGTGTGACAGCAGCGCCAGGGGCATCCACAAAGGGCAAGGTCGTCTAGTGTTGAGAACAGGCTCCAGCGAATCCCTCTTTGGTTGTCCTCTGTTGTCTTCCTCATCACCCAATCAATGCCGATTGAAGAGAACTGCCGACATCACACATCCTTGTCTTACTCGTTTGACTTCGAAGATAGTGTTGCTATGGCCCACAGAGCATCTGAAGTTTCGTTAGAACTTTTGAATAAGGTGTACCAGTTTTGATGGGATGCCATATGTCGTAGGCATACTCAAAAGGCTGTCTCTGTGTTGCTGTAAAATGCCTTTTCGATCCACAAAATTCCACATACAGTTGCTGGCCACTCTGTACACTGTTCGATGATGTTTTCTGAGCATGAATATCTGGGTCTATACATCCTCGTTGCTTCCTGAACCCTGCTTGTTTCCTTCCTCAGAGTGCAGCGTCCACAGCGTCTGATATTCTTCTGGTGAGACCTTGGCCAGTATCTCTCTTGCATGGACAGACAAAAAGAAGTGATTCCCTTCCAGTTGGTTGCAAGTCGCGCAGGGTTTCCTTTCTTGAGGGATTTTGGACTATCACTCCCTTGACCAATCATCTAGTACTTTTCTCGTTTTTTTTTCCATGCATAGCAGTGAGCAGAAGGTTGCGAGTATTCAGCTGCTAGTTCAGAATCTGGCTTGAACAGTTCGGACATACCAAGGTTGTCCTGGCCTTGTGATTTGCCGTTCTTGTTCTCAACCGACAACCACCTGACGAGACAGCCGACATCCCAGAAGCTACAAAAGACTTAGACATTAATGTCAACCCCCCAACAAAGGAAGAGATAGTGGCTGCCATCAACACCCTTAAGAACGGGGAGAGGAATAATGTGAAGGAAAGAAGAGACCCCGTGTTTTGGAGAATGAACAGGGACTCACAGTTATTATAAGAAATACTACCACACAAGCACATGAGAAGACACCAACCAAAACTGTAATGAGACACCCCACGTCGTTGCCAAGTGGTATTTCCAGTGTGTGTGTCTGGTTGGCTGTTAGCCTTTCGGCATTGCTGGATGTGACAAACACACCAGTGCTTGATGCTTTTATTCTCGAAATGAATAAGGAATGAATGAATGAAGAATGAATAGAGAATGGATAGATAGATTAAATCAATAGGTCAAGCTTCTTGACTAGACTATGGTGAAGCAGACAATGTCAACGTCTGGGACCTTGGTAGGTAACAAGAAACTTGGAACTAGGTTAATGTTAATTCACCATGTTTGTTAGCTGTCTACATGCTCACTATAGTGGTGGGGCTTTACCAAACAGGAACTGTGCAGGTTTTAGTTAAAAAATAATTCCTCTTGCACATGAACTAATGGACCATAAGGATTACTTTTAGAAAGGGAAACACGATCACCGAGGACCCGGTATTAGGGTCAGTGATCAATAATCGATTTCAGTCATTTGCCCATTTTGGGCTCCATTTTTAACACCAGAGCGTAGCCCTGAACCACTGGTGTGCTGGCATGTCAGCGGGAAGTGGGGGGGATGAACAGAAATCAACAGACCATCTACCCCCTATTCTGCAGGTAGATCCAGAAAATGGCCCTTGTATAAACATCTATGGTATGGTCGTCTCATTGTTGTCATAAGTCAAGTTCCCTCCTTTATGGTCAAGGAAGCATTCCACCAACAACAACAACAAGAAATGAGTAATGATAATGTTAATAACAGCAGCTACAACAACAATGATAATATGATAATTATAATGATTTACAGCATGCTTTACAGCATGTTTAAGGGCTTTATTATGGGAAAGAGTGTGCACTACATACACAATTACACAATTTAAAACATAACAAATAAACTCACAGAGACAACACACCCAACACCAGCATATTTTTGTGAGCGCTTTGATTTGTTGCTTTGCAAGATTCAGCGCTATATAAATTCCAATACATTAATATTATTATTGTTAGTTAATTTTTATTATTATTATTATTATTATTATTTATTATTATTATTATTATTATTATTAATATTATTATTATTATTATTATTATTATTATTATATTTCAGCACCAACACACACGCACACACGCACCACACACGCACGCACACACGCATTCGCACACCACGCACGCACGCACGCACACATGCAAGCCGCAACAAAAACACACAACAGAAACACTTACAAACACACACCGCGCCATGTGCACACACACACACGCACATAACACGTGTTCCGCAACGCACATCACGCCCAGCACGCACATCACAACACGAAGTTTACAATTCTGGTAATTGATTGCAAATAGTAGATACCAGTTAACTGTTTTCAAATGAAGAAGAACTGGAATTTACCAACTGTTATATAAAAATCAGGTCAGGTCAGTCAGAGAAGTTCTCTGCTACTGCTACTGGTATCCATGTAACCCAGTACAACCTGTCGCATGTGGGGGAGGAAACCCCAATAGAAAAAACCCAAAACATATGGAGACTTGGAGAGGAGATTGGCGCCACCAAGAAATATCCTAAGCCCACAGAAAAACCATGAAAGACAAATGCAAAGCCGAAATGATACCGGATCGGTCGAGGCCCGGGTTACCACAACGACCGCGCTTTCCAATTGAACAACATATACCAGGTGGAAGGACAAGTCAGCACTGGAGTTGAAAAACATTACTTAAGCCCTCTCCAGAGAACAATAGCACCATTGTAACATGGAACGTCCGTACACTCTAATACCAGTGCGGAAATATCAAAGAACTAAGAGTATGAGCATAGCCGAATATAAATGGGACAATATTGGAATCTAGGAGAAAGTGAGATGGACAGCGAATTTGGTGAGAAATGACTGGAAGAAGGCAACAAGAATCTTGGTACAGTGGATCGTACGAAAGAAGAAAACACACCAACATGGAGTGGCATTTATTGTCAGAAAGGAAGTAGTGGGGTCATTATCAGCTTGGTACACCGGCTCCAGCAGATTCCAGCATCCGGGTGTCGGCCAAGCCCAAGAACATCACCATCATACAAATCTATGCACCAGCATCTGACCATAACCGATGATGAATAGATGAATTTTATGAAGTTCTTGAAGTGACCAGTATAAAATACCCCCAAGAAGGACTCATCCCCATCATCAAGGGGATTTTAAAAAAACGCCAAAATGGTCCTGACTCTTAACAACCAATGGGCCGAACAGTTGGTCAGTTGGAACTCGTCTCCTCGTACTCTCTGGGGAGGACCAACGACCGGGACTACGTCTGGCTGGAGTTTGCCCTGCACCCACAACTTACCATTGAATACCCTCTATCCCCACCAAGCAGTCAAGGAGGACAACCTGGCATGCGCCAAACGGCAAGATCCCTAACCAAATAATTTTAATCTCCCCTTAACACGCACGGAGCGCGTCAAAGCCCAGCAATCAACAAAACAGAGCAGAACAAGAACCTACCCTGGAGCCTGACATAGGCAGTTGGACCACGACCTTGAGTGCTGCTGGTATTCAAAATGAAGCTGAAGAAAAACAAACAGCCTGCAAACGCCCGTATCCAAATTTGACGTGGACAAACTAAAAGATCCAGATGTTGAGGAATCTTCCAAGCTAATCTGGGCGGACGTTTTGCGGCATTAAACCCTCACTGGACAATGACATCAATGACCTCACCAACAACTTCAAATGAGGCAGGGTCCGAGAAACAGAAAGGAGGTACTCGCGGTCGTCAGAGGAATATAAACACCACCATGGACTACCAATGACATCTTGGACCCTCTGCGATACAAGAAGAGCACTGAAACCAAGCCAGTTCTTTCCAACCTAAAGAATACCGGGAAGGCCAAAACAATCTCGTGAAGAAGTCAATGTTAAAAGGCCAGAGAGAAGTGGATCAGTGATCAATGTGATGAGATCGAAAAAAACATGAAAGTGGCAACAGTAAAAAGGCATACGACACCCTGAAGAAAACTCACAAAACCACTTCAAACCATCATCATCATTGAAGACAGGCTCCGGAAACCTCCTCCACAGAAGAAGAGCTCAGCTCTGCATTGAACAGGTGGTCTGAATATTGTGAGGGGGAGCAAGAACTGTACAAACTAACCCCCAATACACCTGACAAGAGCATAATAGACTAGAAATCACAATATTATATTATCAATCAAGAGCCCCCATACAAACCCGCCATTACCTAATACTGAGGAAGAAGTGGAAGAAGCCATCCTCCGCCTTGACCAGTAGGAAAGTCCCCAGGAGCAGACAATATACCAGCAGAGCTGCTTCAAGCATGTTGGCGAAACGTCATCACATATGTTACCGCATCTGTCAGACGATTGGGAGACAAGAACAGGTGCCAACAAAGACAGAACCCCCCCCTTGGGACACAGAATCACTCATCATAGCCCTGGGCCAAGAAGGGGAATTTACCGCCAATCCAAAACTATAGAACAATCAGCCTCATCAGCCACGCCAGCAAGATCTTAGTGGCCTCAAAGTTATTTTGAATCGAACTCTACAAGAAGGAGGCAGAAGCACACGCTTGCAGAGGGCACAGCTTGCGTTCAGGCAGGCAGAGCACAATCGAACGATTTTTTAAAACTGCCACATCATGATGGAAAAACATCTTCAACATCAGAGAGCAGTGAAAGAGGGAGAGGACCTGTTCCCCAATTTCAAGCGAACTTCAAGAGGCTTTTGTTTTGGGACAGGAAGTATGGCACGAGGCCTGTGGCAGGTCCTCAGAATTTTTTGGCATGCCGAAGACTAGTGCAAACCATTCAAGCATTATACAACACTGCAAAAGCAGTGCAGTCCTTCTTTCTGAACAATCAGGTCGGAGACTACAATCCAAAAACCACAGTTGGGGTCCGACAAGGAGCCTGTAATCTCCAGTCCTGTTCATCTGTTCTCGGAAAACATCATGAGGAGGCAGACCCGCCCCATCCATGACTTCACTCTAGCCATCCTCCCAATTTGGCGGCAGACCCCTCAACCAAACTTACGTTTGCCGATGACATATTGACCTCATGGCGGAAGTAACACAGAGCTGCAAAAGATCTTAAACGACCAGGACATGCGAACAGAGCTGGAGCAAATGGATGGCGTAGAGCTTGGAGAAAAGTAAAGTACTTGTGAAGCAGCACGAGCATGCCAACCGCTTAAATTTACATGAACTGGCCAACAAACGGAGGAAGTAGACGCTTTTACATACCTCGGCGCTAAACACCATCAAAATTTTTCTCACAAAAGGACGGGCGATCGACGCCAGAAATCAAACAGTCACAGATAGTCCCTGGCAACATCTTATCTCTTTCTCAAGACCACAACTCATCCAATCATATGGAAAAGTAAAAGAGATCAGTATTTCCCATCAAACTACAAAAAAGCTCTACAAAGCCCTAATTCAGTCGAATCTGCTGTACGGAAGTGAAACTCTGGACATTGCCGGCATGAAACAGTCGCAAAGCGAAATCCAGTCATTCGAAACAAAATGCCATAGGAAACCTACTGGGCATATCCTGGAGAGAAGAAAGACCCAACGAATTTGTTCAAGGGAGTCAAATAAACACGCTGGCAGGTCCACAGGAACCCCTTCTCACCATCGTCAGAAGAAAAGCTGACATGGTTCGGCCACGTCCACCCGCCACAACACCTCCCAAACAGAACTGCAGGGAACACAAACTCGAAGGTGGCAGAAGGAGGGGAAGACAGAACAAAGTCATGGATGGACAACGAATCAGAGAATGGATCCAGGAAGAATGACTCCGGCACTCTATGCGCAGAGCCGAGGACCGAGATGGATGGAGGAGGCTTACCACGGCATCGTCTTTCATGTCTCCCCCACGACCGCCAAGGTCACGGGTCTGATGATGATGATATAAAAATAAGCAACTGCCTTTAAGTAAAATATTAAAAGCCAGGAACTGTGCTATTTTTGTGAAACTGAATGATCATTCTTGCAGTGTGACAGATCAGAAATATACAGAATCCATTTGGTTTTTCTTTTGCTATAAATCTCATGACATAGTAGAATATTGGGCATGCATCTTGCCCCCAATGGCATCACTTTACAATTTAACAATAGACACTTAGGTAGAGAACTGTTAAGGAGTATGAAGTACCAATTAATAATAATAATAATAATATATGTAATTTCTATAGCGCTGCATCTTGTAAAAAAAACAAACAAATCGAAGCGCTTACTACATGATACAAACTACATGAGGAATAGTGTATTGCAGCTGACACAACTGTATTATCAGCCACAGCCACAAGTCACTATGTAATTCAGTTCTTTCTACCGGAAGAAGGATTTTCCTTCACAATCCAGTATGCAATCCCCAACACACACACTACGCACACACACACACACACACACAACACACACACAACACACACACACACCAACACACTCAACACACGACACGCACAACACACACACAACACCACACACACATTTTAATGAAAAGGAGGTTGACAAAGCTGCCAAAAAGGCACAGCAAAACATGATAGCTATTCACTGTTTTAGATATTCCTCTTTCTCCTTCATGAAGGTTATGCTTTGCGCCCTCAAAATGTTTTGCCACTGGAAACAATGGTGAAAAAAGAAAACAGGAAAGGCTGGTTATCCCCAGCACACTTTTTCAGTTCTGGATATGGTGAGAACATTCTTTGCAACCAGTACGGCTTCGAAAATCCTGTACTAAAAAGTGTTCTCTAAGCAACAGATTGAATTTAAATGCCTTTCGGAGAAAATTTTGCCAAAAATATACAATGGCTCTGCGGTGAAAAATTTTCTAATGTTCATGTTCTGTATCAATGAGTCAAGGGGGGTTCAAAAGAACGTTTTTTTAAAACCAGCATTTCAAGATAAGTCTATGCAGGAAGTTTTAACCAATCCAGAGGTATTATGTGAGATAGCCTTGTCTCTGTTGCAATCCCTCAGTATTCTCTTTTTGTAAATTATGGTCGTCGGAATCTCAATTTTGCTTGTTTCACAGCATGCCGTTAGAAGTCGTTCACAATTGTTTGTTTCAATATTAGAGTATTTTTCAATTGTTCTGGTTTTTGTTAATTTTGTATTTCTTTTGCCATGTGTTTTTGCATCAGATATTTATATAGTTTTGGAATAGTCTTTTTAATGTACATTCATAACCAACACGTAATCTCTTCTACTTTAAAAGCCCTTATCTCCATATGGCTAGCTGCCCCCATCCCCCTCCTTCGTCTAATATCACTTTAAGTGAACAGACGTTTTAAAAAAAATGAAGACGGACACACACAGATTAAGACAGACACGACCACAGATATATGATATATATATATATATATAGTTATATATATAAATTATATATATATATATATAATATATATCTTATATAAAACCAACAACAACTGAGACAAATATATATATATATATATATAATAATATATATATATATAAATATATATATAATATATACATATATATATACTGAAAGCAGGCAAACATGCATGCCACACTATACAACAACAAAACCCCAATACTGCACAATAGTGATGCACTCTCCCTCAGAGCAGTTGCCTGGAGTTTATGTAAAATCCCGATGCAATGCAATGTAATCTCTTGTAAGGGCAATGGATATTATGGCTACATTTAATTGTAACAACACTAAAATAAACAGGGATTGAAATGAAGTTAATTCATGTTTAAAAGAACTATGAATACATGTTTTGAAGATAGCATGTGATTTATTATTATAGGTCAAAAGAGTCATAACAGGTCAAACCTTCCTTTATGTAGAAGAGAATAATTGTTGTCTATTAACTTAAGCAATAATAAACAACAACGTTTACGTTTTTTGACCAAATCACACTTTTTTCTATGATACAGGTGAAGAATTTAAATTGAAAAAGAATGCATGAGGAGGTAAGACGGAAATTGTGAGCCCTATTTTCGTTCAAAAGGAGTTACCTAACTTAAGCTGTTCCTCAATAAAAATGGCTGGTTTTTATTCACAAAAAACTAGTTTCAGACCATCTTTGATCAGAAAAACTTGCTGTTAGTTTCATGACTGCGCAAAAAGGGCTATGGAGATCAAAAAGACACCCACAAACAGTAGGAAAAATCAATTTTCGCTGAATTTGACCTATACAATGATAAAGTGACAGTTAAGTCATTGTTACAGTCAGTCATGTCAGAGTACTGGTCAAACACAAACCAACCAAATATCGCAGTTGACTCATAGGACATGGTGACGGTAAGTCCCCTACGGCCTCCACCCAGCACTACAAACAACTGAGGCATTGCCTGTAGAGGTTTGCTAGCACCCCATCACACATTGAAACACAAACAAACAACAAGCCCAACAGACTTGAGTTTTTAGTTCCCACCTGGTTTTGAATTCACCCAAAAGTCCCCACTTCATGTAATGGGTGCAGTTTGGTGCCATTCATTTTATGGTTAGGGTGCAATGTTTACTTAAAGGTTCAATGCCATAATCGCCACTTTCCCCTCATTCAGATATGCTGAGTTAAGCCACCATGCCTTTGTCAGTTGCGTTAGGAGTTTGTGCTCATGTCTGTATATAATCTCACTTGTGCAAGGAAGGTAAACTTATCTACCCACAACGGGGTTTTAAGTAAAGGTGGGTTGTTTTATTTAATTGGGCCTTTTCACTTATGGTTGGAAAAGTCCATCACTTGATCCTAGCATGTTTTTGGCAAGGAGGTACGTATCATCATCAAAGATAAGCATATTATGTGGGGTGTCCTGAAAGTGTTAATGCATATAAAGAAAAGATGGAGTTTACTATGCTACAAGTGGTGTAAAGGGGCCAGTTTTTGGGTTTGTTTCCATCATAAATCTGTTTTTCACCAACTGGAAAAGAGCCCTTCGTCTTGTGGTGTAGAAATTAGATTATAAGCCATAGGTGATTGTCCCTTTCCCATTGATTATTGTACGGTTATCTAACAAGGTGTGAGACACAGTATATACAGAATGTAAAATTTACCACGTGAGGAATTTGATTTTTTCATTGGAAAGTTGCAACCACAGGTCAGTCACAGTTAATGTGTGCTGATTAAAGCACATCCTAGTTGTGATTAGGGTAAAGTCAGCCTGAGCAAACCAAGCAGCCGCCTCAGTTTAAACATAACAGAAAAAAGAACAGATTTCACAGTTAACAATTGTATAACAAAACTCATCAAGTTGGGTAGGACTGGATGGGCATAATGTAAACATGTCTTTAAAGTCTCCCTTTGATTAAAAAATAATGGCAAGTTGCCACTTTTCTGCCCTCAAATTTGCCAATCAGTGATGCACAGAAATGGCGGGCTTCCGGCACTGAGCCATACTATGATAGCTGAAAAGAATCCACTTGCTTGGATTTAGGCAATCACAAGTTCTGCTACAGCTGGGGCCTACTTTGCTCTGTGATGCCTGATAGCTTTCCTCCCTTGGCTGCCCAAGGACTGGTAAGTATCTGGCTGTGTTAGGAGTGATTCCATAGTCTTTACTCATTATTCAAAATACCTTCACGGCTGGGATACAGGCCTATTGTTACACTTATGCTTCTGTTACACTCACCTATCATGTGCCACTAATATATTTAATTGTCATCATGACTGAGATCTTGCTTGTCTACTCCAGAAAATGGTGTTGGTCGATTTACTAAATTACTGTGATCCCCAGACAACGCAGCAAAAGTGGTGCTGTGTGGAGAATGCCAGCAACACAGCAGACACAAGCAATACAAAGCTAAGGAACTCAATAAAGAGCACACAACGGGACTCAGTAAAGGAAGGCACCACAAATGGGACAGCGGATAGCTCAGTGTCAAAGCACTCACTTTCCCCAGCTTAATGTTAAAGCAGCAGCTAGTGTGGTTTACCACTTGGGTGGGGGACCATATTGCGCGCCTTGGCTCAGTACATCCCCAAGTTCACACTGCTGTAAATGGGTACCTGCACTCTTAAAGATCAGGGACGGTAAAGCAGTGAGGAGAGGAGATGGGGCGGCCACCCTCAATAGTGCTTGGCCTCTTGAGAGCTGAGGTCTCTGCGATGCCCACTCCCTACGACGGGAATAGCCTAATGGTTAGAACAGTGCCCTCGCAACTGACAACCCTGGTCGATCCCGGTCAAGGGGATAGTTTTCTCGCGAAGGTAACATGCAAGTGCAACTCCACTCTCCCCCAAAATCCCTTCGGATGAGACTACAAATCGAGGCCCCGAGTTGTGCGAACGCACGCAAGACATCTTGCCACGACATTAAATCCTGGTCGTTTGTTCGTAAAGTAGCCATTGTGTGCTAGTGGAACAGATGACAAATTTAACAAAACGCATACAGACGGGACTGGATGGAAAAAAAGCACACATAAGTGCTTATTCCATCATCCTCGATATAAAAGAATTAAATAAATAAAAAAACAAAAAAACCCGACCACATTGTTTTGGCACACTTAAAGTTGTGATATTCAATAAGAGTTTATAACTTGGTTTCATAAATGATGGACACTTCAGGCTGTCTTAACGTTAAAGAAACTTGGATGGTGTGTTCCTTGATGCTAGACAAGGGAGGCAGACAAGTTAGTCCCAAATATTATTTGTTTTGGGCGGAGTTTGTTTGAAATCCATTGCTAACCATCATATCATGTATGCTTGGAAAATACTTTCCAGACAAAACCTTTGTGTAGCCAATCCTTGATTCCAAAGAATGGGTGAGTCCAAACCATAGCCTATGAAACCAGCATTGGGGCTCTAGAACAGCATGAGTGAGGTCCTATTCACTCACTGTCAGTCCCATCGTACAAAGGACGTAGGGGAAACATGAGAGATGACACGAGAGAGCTTTTTCCATGCTTTTCAACGATTCTGTGTGCAAGTAAAGGGTGTTTGCAGGGGTTGGCGTCCAGGTCGTTGATGTTGTCAACACATGATTTTCTTTTGAGCGGCCGTATTCTCTCTTGCCCTTCAACTGTTCCCCTGCAGGATGGTTGTTGCTAAGGTGTGACTCCCTCTGCTACTGTACCATGTATCCCATGACCACCTGCACATGTGGGGAGTAAACCCAAGAAAAAAAGCCGCCTGAGAGGGATGGCTCCACAGGTTTGATTGCCCTAGACCACCCATGATAAAGACAGCCAGAATTTCCATACCGGATCGGTCGGCGCCCGGGTTACCATGGACGGTACCTTCTGTTGCGCAGAACAGGACAGAGGTCGAAAGTATGCTACTGATGTAAACACACAAAATATTCGTGCCAAAACTACACCATCAGTGCACAAGGAATGTACGGACGACTAAGAGCTGCAGGCAAAGTGGAGAACTGACACATGAGATTCCAAATATCAATGGCACTTCCTTGGGGCTCTGCAAAGTAAGGTGGAAAAACTTGGGCGCGAATCAAGGGACCCAGAAGACCACATTATAACTACAGTGGAAAAAAAACAGGATAAACATGAACACGGCGTGGTGTCTCCTTGCACAAAGACACCGTAAACACCGGCAGGAGCTGTCAGCCTTGTTCCAGCAACTTATTTACCATCCGCCTGAGAGCAACCCCCTTTAACCATAACTGTTGAACAGGCATACCCCCTACATCAGACTGCACAATGAAGCGCATTAAAAATTGTAGGACCAGCTACAAGAGGTTCTGATTTGCATACTCCCAAGAAAGACATCCGTTGTGCAAGGTGAACAGGTATGTCAAGGTTAGGGAGAAGAAGCCATGGAAAAGATTGGGAGGCGTTGGTGGCCACATTGTAATAACCATCAAATGTAAGAGGCTTAGACTCCTGAGTTTTTGCCATTTATGTAAACAACCCTCCAGCTAGTGAATACATTTGCCCACACAAGAAATCCAGAAAAAATGACAGTGCTAGCCCTAAATGGAGAACACCACAATCCTTATAAGTACATCATGTGAAAAGATGGGTTCCAGTCTTGCGGTAACATCACACAGACACGAAGGTTTCCAGGCGGACAGACATAGAGTGACATATCTTGTGATGAGAATTTCCGACTACGTCTAAAGAAAATCCACAAGCGGACCAACATCAGATCAAATTTGACCTCGAGAAGCTGAAGGACCATCTCAGAGGTATTAGAATTTTCAAAGCAAGGATAGGTGGAAATTTGCTCACTCACTGTGATAGACTCAGACATAGAGACACGAGGGTGCAGCACCTCACGTAAGACTCAGACAAGATACTACTGACGAATAGTTCAAGACAGCATGACTGAAACAGCAAGCGAGCGTCCCTTGCACCACGACCAGTCAAAAACCATGGCTTCACACCTAACAGCCGACAACTATGGCACCAAGCGGTAGAGAGTTGAAGAAAAAGAAAAATGTAAACAAAGAAGGGGGGGGGGAGAGCAGAACAATATAGGGCAGTCAACAAAAGAATCAGGAAGTCATGTCGGAGGCAAAAGTGAAATGGAGCAGTGAACATGCCTAAGACACTTGAAAGTACATCAAGAAAACAATAGCAAAAATCATATCAGCTGTGAAAGAACTGATAGCACAAAACAGAGAAAAGTTATAACTATACAGACAAAAATGGAAGTGGTCTCACTGACGACAGGATTATTCTAAACAGATGGACAGAATACAGCTCCCGACCTGTATAACTATAGAAACCGCAGGAAGATCCTGAAGTCCTAATGTACCCGAAAGCAAAAGAGACAACAGACAGTGCACCCTATCCTCCAGAAGAAGTGAAACAGCGGTCAGATCGCTGAAAAAGGGAAGTCAGCGGTCTGACAACATTCAGCTGAGTTGGTCCAAGTGGAGGGGAAGCCATGATCAGCGCCCTACTAAGAATCTGCAAACAAATTGGCAGACAGAAAATGGCCAACACCATGACTACAGTCACTCATCATCAACCCTCCCCAAGAAAGGGAAATCTACAAAAATGCCATAAGTTAACTGCTCCTATCAGCCGCATGCCCACCACAAGCAAGGTCATGCTGCAGATAATATCGTGAGATAGACTGGAAGCCACAAGCAGAGACCAAGCATTGCTGAGGCAAAAAGCAGGTTATCAAGCAGGCGCAGCACAACATAACAATATTCAACCTCAAAATACTATGTTGAGTCGTCCTACAGTTCTAATTCATCAACAAGACCTTTACCACGTATTTATCGTTTTTAAGAAGGCATGTGAAACAGGTGTGGCATGCAGCTTTGGTGGGCAACCCAGGAAGTTTGTACAAGCATCACATGCAAACCAGATCAAGTCTTCAAACAGCCTGTACAGCGAGGCCACCAGGGGCAGTGTACTCAACAACAACAGTGGAGAATGGTTTTCGAACAACATTGGAGTAAGGCAGGGCTGTCTACCTCAACCCACCGTCTATTCAACACTTCTGAGAAATCATGGCTGTTGCACTGTACACAGAAGGATCAGTCAGCAGTGGTGGCAGAACGATCACAAACCCTCTTCGCAGATGACATTGAGGAATAGCAGGAATCAGAAATAAGAGCGTGCCAGCCTAACAGAACTCTGAATAAGGCCATCCAAACATACGCATGGAAATCAGTGCAGAGAAGACAAACTGATGACTAATAAACACCAACGCATTAGCTCGGAGATCAGGGGTAATGAACCAGAACTGGAAACAGTTCAAAGCTTCAAGTAACTGGGAGCCATGGTAAATCAACCAGGATCCAAGCCAAGTTATGCAGGACTGCACAACAATAACAGCTTTGTCCAAACTAAACACCATTAGGAGAATAAAATATCTCCCTTATCTCCAAGATCAGACAAGAATGGCTCCCTTGTCATATCCATATTTCCCAGTAAGCCTGAGAATCATGGACTCCAGACTGCAGAGGTGAGAAAAGAGTACAGGCAGGGGAGATGAGATGTCTTTCGAACTTCCGTTGGCATCTCCTCCAAAGACCCACATAAGCAAAAGCAAAGCGTTGCATATCAGAAGCCAGCAAACCATTGGACCCTATGAGAACCTTCAAACACGATCGGTGAAAAAAGCGTAAACTCAAATGGTATGGGCCTGTCCCAAGATCCAAAGGACTTGCAAAGACACGTTATGCACGGCACTGTCCAAGGAGAAGAAGAAGAGGCAGACCAAGGAAGACTGGAAGGATAACATCAGCGAATGACTGGCCCCTAGAACAGAACTCACCAAAACCCTGAGAAAGGCAGAACAAGAGAGAGGAAAGGAAGGGGAACTGGTTGTTGAGTCCTTGAGGTGCCCCCACGGTCGGCAGACTAACGGGACAGATAGCGAGATAGATTAATATTGTGTCTGTGTGGTGAGGCCAAACCACATCAGTTTTCCTTCCTCATTATGGTGGAGAGCATAGGTTCTTGGGGACCCACACGCATTTTGATTTCTTCGTCACAGAGTTTTTGGGCTGGTGTTCCTTTTGGATACTTTGAGAGTCTTCTGGGCACTTGTTCTCGAATTGCTTGAGTTCTCCTCTCGAGCTCTGCTGACAGATTCCATATTCACAGCCTTATAGGAGGATAGAATTACGAGGGATGTGTAAAGGTGATATTTGGTGCAGAACTGATGTTGGGGCTTTTGATGCTCCTCTCGAGTCCTGGGCTAGGTTGCAGATGTTTTCTGTTGCAATGCGAGCTTCACTCAGTGTTTGATTGCCATCTGTGTTAGAATGGAGCCTAAGTATGGGTTGAATTGGCTCACGCGTCTTCCGTATTTCTCCATTCATCTTTTATTCGTTGCTAGTCATTACTTGCCCTGTTGAACCCCATACTTTGATTTCTCGTAACTGCTGACCTCCATGGCCGTATGCGCTCGGCTCGATCGGATAACTAAGCTGGGAGGTTTGGCCGTTCTTGTTTGCTGCCGCCGCCATGAGGTCAATGTCATCTGCAAATATGAGGTTGCAAAGGGGTCTCCACCAATGGAGATGGAAGTGTGGTGGTTTTTGATGTGGCTCTGTCATATGTTTTCGAGGAAGAATCGTTGTAAAGTACCAAGGTGATAGAAAGGCATGCCTGACGACAACAACCGTGAGTCTGTTGAACTCGCCCATGTGAATTGTTCATGAAAACGCACTTCTTGCGTTCTCGGATCAGGAGGCCTTATAGACTTCATTGAGAGGCAGTTGTCCAATGTTGAAAAGCCGGTGGACTGGCCAGAGGCCCGTCATTCATACCCTGTGGTCTTGAATAACTCGCCCATGTGAATGTTTCATGAAATACTAACTGCACTTCTTGCGTTCTCGTACAGTTCCTTGATGACTTCCACTGAGGCCGTGTGTCAATGCTTGAAAACCTGAGTACTTGCCAGAGCCGCCTGTCCATACCCTGTCAAGCCTTGTGAAGTCTATGAAATTGTGATACAAGGCTTTTTGTGTTGGAGATGTTTCTCTATCAGATATCTCAAGATTGAAAATTTGTGCCATTGTGCTGCCGTTGGTTCTAAAGCTGGCTTGTTCCTTCTGCAGGAGTTTTGTTCCGCTTTGGTTTTTTCAGTCTTTTGAGGACGATCTAACACGCACACTGATCTTGCTAGGATGGCTTATGAGACTGATGGTCTGTAGTTCTGCAACTGCTTGAAGGTTTCCTTTCTTTGGTAAGGGGTATAACAAGAATCTGTGTCATTCTTCCACCACAAGACACACACAACACACACAACTACACACACACACAATAATAACCACCCGAAGCGAGAAAAAAGATACCACACGTTATCACACACATTCTTCCTCCTAATATCACTAGAGTGTACACCGTTAAATGAAGCATTGCTCGAAATAATCTCCTTCAACTGTTCTGTTGTCTGTAAGTCTGTGAGGGGGCACCACTGAAGATTTTGCAACCAGCTTCCTCCACTCTTTGTTGTCCGCAGCTTTCCATAGTAAATCGGTCCACTCAAGTCTAGTCAGTCCACTCTGATGTTGTCTTCCCATCGTTTTCTCTGTCTGCCTCTTCGTCTCCCTCCTTGTACTGTTCCCTGTAGGACAGTCTTGGCCAGTCCAGATGACACAGCTCTGGTATAGCTTCAGCTTGGTGTTGGTGCTGTACTGAGTTGATCCCAGATATTGTTCATCTCTCCTAAACACGACTCCTGGCCTTGCCCAGTCTATTGTGTGGATGTCTGTCTTTTCTGCCGCCCCTGGTTACGGATGCTGCTGTCCGGGGGGGGGGGGGTGGGGGGGGGGGGGGGGGTGGGGGGGGGGGGGGGGGCCCCCCAAGGTAATGTGAACTTTGTTGTCGTCTGGCGCAGGTCATTTCCAGTCCTTTCACAGGGGCGGTGTGTTTTACATTGAGCCGACATTGTCTCTGTTTTCTTGGTGCTAATACGAAGCCCAAACTGCTGTCCGAATGTTTTGGGAGTCTGCTGGTCTTCTCCTGGATATGTTGTTGTGTGTGTGGTGACAGCAGCGGGCGGCCCAAGGTCATCCCAACAAATCATGGTCGTCCTATTGTTGAGAACAGGCTCCAGCGAACCTCTTGGTGTCCTCTGTTGTCTTCCTCATCAACCCACTCAATGGCCAGCATTGAAGAGAACTGCTCCTGGAAATCACACATCCGTGTCCTTAACTCCGTCTTTGACTTTCGAAGATAGTGTTGCTATGGCCCACAGAGCATCTGAAGTTTCGTTAGAACTTTTGAATAAGGTGTACCAGTTTTGATGGGATGCCATATGTCGTAGGCATACTCAAAAGGCTGTCTCTGTGTTGCTGTAAAATGCCTTTTCGATCCACAAAATTCCACATACAGTTGCTGGCCACTCTGTACACTGTTCGATGATGTTTTCTGAGCATGAATATCTGGGTCTATACATCCTCGTTGCTTCCTGAACCCTGCTTGTTTCCTTCCTCAGAGTGCAGCGTCCACAGCGTCTGATATTCTTCTGGTGAGACCTTGGCCAGTATCTCTCTTGCATGGACAGACAAAAAGAAGTGATTCCCTTCCAGTTGGTTGCAAGTCGCGCAGGGTTTCCTTTCTTGAGGGATTTTGGACTATCACTCCCTTGACCAATCATCTAGTACTTTTCTCGTTTTTTTTTCCATGCATAGCAGTGAGCAGAAGGTTGCGAGTATTCAGCTGCTAGTTCAGAATCTGGCTTGAACAGTTCGGCACCAAGGTTGTCCTGGCCTTGTGATTTGCCGTTCTTGTTCTCAACCGACAACCACCTGACGAGACAGCCGACATCCCAGAAGCTACAAAAGACTTAGACATTAATGTCAACCCCCCAACAAAGGAAGAGATAGTGGCTGCCATCAACACCCTTAAGAACGGGGAGAGGAATAATGTGAAGGAAAGAAGAGACCCCGTGTTTTGGGGAATGAACAGGGACTCACAGTTATTATAAGAAATACTACCACACAAGCACATGAGAAGACACCAACCAAAACTGTAATGAGACACCCCACGTCGTTGCCAAGTGGTATTTCCAGTGTGTGTGTCTGTTGGCTGTTAGCCTTTAGGCATGTGCTGGATGTGACAAACACACCAGTGCTTATGCTTTTATTCTCGAAATGAATAAATGAATGAATGAATGAAGAATGAATAGAGAATGGATAGATAGATTAAATCAATAGGTCAAGCTTCTTGACTAGACTATGGTGAAGCAGACAATGTCAACGTCTGGGACCTTGGTAGGTAACAAGAAACTTGGAACTAGGTTAATGTTAATTCACCATGTTTGTTAGCTGTCTACATGCTCACTATAGTGGTGGGGCTTTACCAAACAGGAACTGTGCAGGTTTTAGTTAAAAAATAATTCCTCTTGCACATGAACTAATGGACCATAAGGATTACTTTTAGAAAGGGAAACACGATCACCGAGGACCCGGTATTAGGGTCAGTGATCAATAATCGATTTCAGTCATTTGCCCATTTTGGGCTCCATTTTTAACACCAGAGCGTAGCCCTGAACCACTGGTGTGCTGGCATGTCAGCGGGAAGTGGGGGGGATGAACAGAAATCAACAGACCATCTACCCCCTATTCTGCAGGTAGATCCAGAAAATGGCCCTTGTATAAACATCTATGGTATGGTCGTCTCATTGTTGTCATAAGTCAAGTCCCCTCCTTTATGGTCAAGCAAGCATTCCACCAACAACAACAACAAGAAATGAGTAATGATAATGTTAATAACAGCAGCTACAACAACAATGATAATATGATAATTATAATGATTTACAGCATGCTTTACAGCATGTTTAAGGGCTTTATTATGGGAAAGAGTGTGCACTACATACACAATTACACAATTTAAAACATAACACATAAACTCACAGAGACAACACACCCAACACCAGCATATTTTTGTGAGCGCTTTGATTTGTTGCTTTGCAAGATTCAGCGCTATATAAATTCCATACATTATTATTATTATTGTTAGTTAATTTTTATTATTATTATTATTATTATTATTTATTATTATTATTATTATTATTATTAATATTATTATTATTATTATTATTATTATTATTATATTTCAGCACCAACACACACGCACACACGCACCACACACGCACGCACACACGCATTCGCACACCACGCACGCACGCACGCACACATGCAAGCCGCAACAAAAACACACAACAGAAACACTTACAAACACACACCGCGCCATGTGCACACACACACACGCACATAACACGTGTTCCGCAACGCACATCACGCCCAGCACGCACATCACAACACGAAGTTTACAATTCTGGTAATTGATTGCAAATAGTAGATACCAGTTAACTGTTTTCAAATGAAGAAGAACTGGAATTTACAAACTGTTATATAAAAATCAGGTCAGGTCAGTCAGAGAAGTTCTCTGCTACTGCTACTGGTATCCATGTAACCCAGTACAACCTGTCGCATGTGGGGGAGGAAACCCCAATAGAAAAAACCCAAAACATATGGAGACTTGGAGAGGAGATTGGCGCCACCAAGGAATATCCTAAGCCCACAGAAAAAACATGAAAGACAAATGCAAAGCCGAAAATGATACCGGATCGGTCGAGGCCCGGGTTACCACAACGACCGCGCTTTCCAATTGAACAACATATACCAGGTGGAAGGACAAGTCAGCACTGGAGTTGAAAAACATTACTTAAGCCCTCTCCAGAGAACAATAGCACCATTGTAACATGGAACGTCCGTACACTCTAATACCAGTGCGGAAATATCAAAGAACTAAGAGTATGAGCATAGCCGAATATAAATGGGACAATATTGGAATCTAGGAGAAAGTGAGATGGACAGCGAATTTGGTGAGAAATGACTGGAAGAAGGCAACAAGAATCTTGGTACAGTGGATCGTACGAAAGAAGAAAACACACCAACATGGAGTGGCATTTATTGTCAGAAAGGAAGTAGTGGGGTCATTATCAGCTTGGTACACCGGCTCCAGCAGATTCCAGCATCCGGGTGTCGGCCAAGCCCAAGAACATCACCATCATACAAATCTATGCACCAGCATCTGACCATAACCGATGATGAATAGATGAATTTTATGAAGTTCTTGAAGTGACCAGTATAAAATACCCCCAAGAAGGACTCATCCCCATCATCAAGGGGATTTTAAAAAAACGCCAAAATGGTCCTGACTCTTAACAACCAATGGGCCGAACAGTTGGTCAGTTGGAACTCGTCTCCTCGTACTCTCTGGGGAGGACCAACGACCGGGACTACGTCTGGCTGGAGTTTGCCCTGCACCCACAACTTACCATTGAATACCCTCTATCCCCACCAAGCAGTCAAGGAGGACAACCTGGCATGCGCCAAACGGCAAGATCCCTAACCAAATAATTTTAATCTCCCCTTAACACGCACGGAGCGCGTCAAAGCCCAGCAATCAACAAAACAGAGCAGAACAAGAACCTACCCTGGAGCCTGACATAGGCAGTTGGACCACGACCTTGAGTGCTGCTGGTATTCAAAATGAAGCTGAAGAAAAACAAACAGCCTGCAAACGCCCGTATCCAAATTTGACGTGGACAAACTAAAAGATCCAGATGTTGAGGAATCTTCCAAGCTAATCTGGGCGGACGTTTTGCGGCATTAAACCCTCACTGGACAATGACATCAATGACCTCACCAACAACTTCAAATGAGGCAGGGTCCGAGAAACAGAAAGGAGGTACTCGCGGTCGTCAGAGGAATATAAACACCACCATGGACTACCAATGACATCTTGGACCCTCTGCGATACAAGAAGAGCACTGAAACCAAGCCAGTTCTTTCCAACCTAAAGAATACCGGGAAGGCCAAAACAATCTCGTGAAGAAGTCAATGTTAAAAGGCCAGAGAGAAGTGGATCAGTGATCAATGTGATGAGATCGAAAAAAACATGAAAGTGGCAACAGTAAAAAGGCATACGACACCCTGAAGAAAACTCACAAAACCACTTCAAACCATCATCATCATTGAAGACAGGCTCCGGAAACCTCCTCCACAGAAGAAGAGCTCAGCTCTGCATTGAACAGGTGGTCTGAATATTGTGAGGGGGAGCAAGAACTGTACAAACTAACCCCCAATACACCTGACAAGAGCATAATAGACTAGAAATCACAATATTATATTATCAATCAAGAGCCCCCATACAAACCCGCCATTACCTAATACTGAGGAAGAAGTGGAAGAAGCCATCCTCCGCCTTGACCAGTAGGAAAGTCCCCAGGAGCAGACAATATACCAGCAGAGCTGCTTCAAGCATGTTGGCGAAACGTCATCACATATGTTACCGCATCTGTCAGACGATTGGGAGACAAGAACAGGTGCCAACAAAGACAGAACCCCCCCCTTGGGACACAGAATCACTCATCATAGCCCTGGGCCAAGAAGGGGAATTTACCGCCAATCCAAAACTATAGAACAATCAGCCTCATCAGCCACGCCAGCAAGATCTTAGTGGCCTCAAAGTTATTTTGAATCGAACTCTACAAGAAGGAGGCAGAAGCACACGCTTGCAGAGGGCACAGCTTGCGTTCAGGCAGGCAGAGCACAATCGAACGATTTTTTAAAACTGCCACATCATGATGGAAAAACATCTTCAACATCAGAGAGCAGTGAAAGAGGGAGAGGACCTGTTCCCCAATTTCAAGCGAACTTCAAGAGGCTTTTGTTTTGGGACAGGAAGTATGGCACGAGGCCTGTGGCAGGTCCTCAGAATTTTTTGGCATGCCGAAGACTAGTGCAAACCATTCAAGCATTATACAACACTGCAAAAGCAGTGCAGTCCTTCTTTCTGAACAATCAGGTCGGAGACTACAATCCAAAAACCACAGTTGGGGTCCGACAAGGAGCCTGTAATCTCCAGTCCTGTTCATCTGTTCTCGGAAAACATCATGAGGAGGCAGACCCGCCCCATCCATGACTTCACTCTAGCCATCCTCCCAATTTGGCGGCAGACCCCTCAACCAAACTTACGTTTGCCGATGACATATTGACCTCATGGCGGAAGTAACACAGAGCTGCAAAAGATCTTAAACGACCAGGACATGCGAACAGAGCTGGAGCAAATGGATGGCGTAGAGCTTGGAGAAAAGTAAAGTACTTGTGAAGCAGCACGAGCATGCCAACCGCTTAAATTTACATGAACTGGCCAACAAACGGAGGAAGTAGACGCTTTTACATACCTCGGCGCTAAACACCATCAAAATTTTTCTCACAAAAGGACGGGCGATCGACGCCAGAAATCAAACAGTCACAGATAGTCCCTGGCAACATCTTATCTCTTTCTCAAGACCACAACTCATCCAATCATATGGAAAAGTAAAAGAGATCAGTATTTCCCATCAAACTACAAAAAAGCTCTACAAAGCCCTAATTCAGTCGAATCTGCTGTACGGAAGTGAAACTCTGGACATTGCCGGCATGAAACAGTCGCAAAGCGAAATCCAGTCATTCGAAACAAAATGCCATAGGAAACCTACTGGGCATATCCTGGAGAGAAGAAAGACCCAACGAATTTGTTCAAGGGAGTCAAATAAACACGCTGGCAGGTCCACAGGAACCCCTTCTCACCATCGTCAGAAGAAAAGCTGACATGGTTCGGCCACGTCCACCCGCCACAACACCTGCCCCAAACAGTACTGCAGGGAACACTCGAAGGTGGCAGAAGGAGGGGAAGACAGAACAAGTCATGGATGGACAACATCAGAGAATGGACCAGGATGAATGACTCGGCACTACTGCGCAGAGCCGAGGACCGAGATGGATGGAGGAGGCTTACCACGGCATCGTCTTTCATGTCTCCCCCACGACCGCCAAGGTCACGGGTCTGATGATGATGATATAAAAATAAGCAACTGCCTTTAAGTAAAATATTAAAAGCCAGGAACTGTGCTATTTTTGTGAAACTGAATGATCATTCTTGCAGTGTGACAGATCAGAAATATACAGAATCCATTTGGTTTTTCTTTTGCTATAAATCTCATGACATAGTAGAATATTGAGCATGCATCTTGCCCCCAATGGCATCACTTTACAATTTAACAATAGACACTTAGGTATGAGAACTGTTAAGGAGTATGAAGTACCAATTAATAATAATAATAATAATATATGTAATTTCTATAGCGCTGCATCTTGTAAAAAAAACAAACAAATCGAAGCGCTTACTACATGATACAAACTACATGAGGAATAGTGTATTGCAGCTGACACAACTGTATTATCAGCCACAGCCACAAGTCACTATGTAATTCAGTTCTTTCTACCGGAAGAAGGATTTTCCTTCACAATCCAGTATGCAATCCCCAACACACACACTACGCACACACACACACACACACACAACACACACACAACACACACACACACCAACACACTCAACACACGACACGCACAACACACACACAACACCACACACACATTTTAATGAAAAGGAGGTTGACAAAGCTGCCAAAAAGGCACAGCAAAACATGATAGCTATTCACTGTTTTAGATATTCCTCTTTCTCCTTCATGAAGGTTATGCTTTGCGCCCTCAAAATGTTTTGCCACTGGAAACAATGGTGAAAAAAGAAAACAGGAAAGGCTGGTTATCCCCAGCACACTTTTTCAGTTCTGGATATGGTGAGAACATTCTTTGCAACCAGTACGGCTTCGAAAATCCTGTACTAAAAAGTGTTCTCTAAGCAACAGATTGAATTTAAATGCCTTTCGGAGAAAATTTTGCCAAAAATATACAATGGCTCTGCGGTGAAAAATTTTCTAATGTTCATGTTCTGTATCAATGAGTCAAGGGGGGTTCAAAAGAACGTTTTTTTAAAACCAGCATTTCAAGATAAGTCTATGCAGGAAGTTTTAACCAATCCAGAGGTATTATGTGAGATAGCCTTGTCTCTGTTGCAATCCCTCAGTATTCTCTTTTTGTAAATTATGGTCGTCGGAATCTCAATTTTGCTTGTTTCACAGCATGCCGTTAGAAGTCGTTCACAATTGTTTGTTTCAATATTAGAGTATTTTTCAATTGTTCTGGTTTTTGTTAATTTTGTATTTCTTTTGCCATGTGTTTTTGCATCAGATATTTATATAGTTTTGGAATAGTCTTTTTAATGTACATTCATAACCAACACGTAATCTCTTCTACTTTAAAAGCCCTTATCTCCATATGGCTAGCTGCCCCCATCCCCCTCCTTCGTCTAATATCACTTTAAGTGAACAGACGTTTTAAAAAAAATGAAGACGGACACACACAGATTAAGACAGACACGACCACAGATATATGATATATATATATATATATAGTTATATATATAAATTATATATATATATATATAATATATATCTTATATAAAACCAACAACAACTGAGACAAATATATATATATATATATATAATAATATATATATATATAAATATATATATAATATATACATATATATATACTGAAAGCAGGCAAACATGCATGCCACACTATACAACAACAAAACCCCAATACTGCACAATAGTGATGCACTCTCCCTCAGAGCAGTTGCCTGGAGTTTATGTAAAATCCCGATGCAATGCAATGTAATCTCTTGTAAGGGCAATGGATATTATGGCTACATTTAATTGTAACAACACTAAAATAAACAGGGATTGAAATGAAGTTAATTCATGTTTAAAAGAACTATGAATACATGTTTTGAAGATAGCATGTGATTTATTATTATAGGTCAAAAGAGTCATAACAGGTCAAACCTTCCTTTATGTAGAAGAGAATAATTGTTGTCTATTAACTTAAGCAATAATAAACAACAACGTTTACGTTTTTTGACCAAATCACACTTTTTTCTATGATACAGGTGAAGAATTTAAATTGAAAAAGAATGCATGAGGAGGTAAGACGGAAATTGTGAGCCCTATTTTCGTTCAAAAGGAGTTACCTAACTTAAGCTGTTCCTCAATAAAAATGGCTGGTTTTTATTCACAAAAAACTAGTTTCAGACCATCTTTGATCAGAAAAACTTGCTGTTAGTTTCATGACTGCGCAAAAAGGGCTATGGAGATCAAAAAGACACCCACAAACAGTAGGAAAAATCAATTTTCGCTGAATTTGACCTATACAATGATAAAGTGACAGTTAAGTCATTGTTACAGTCAGTCATGTCAGAGTACTGGTCAAACACAAACCAACCAAATATCGCAGTTGACTCATAGGACATGGTGACGGTAAGTCCCCTACGGCCTCCACCCAGCACTACAAACAACTGAGGCATTGCCTGTAGAGGTTTGCTAGCACCCCATCACACATTGAAACACAAACAAACAACAAGCCCAACAGACTTGAGTTTTTAGTTCCCACCTGGTTTTGAATTCACCCAAAAGTCCCCACTTCATGTAATGGGTGCAGTTTGGTGCCATTCATTTTATGGTTAGGGTGCAATGTTTACTTAAAGGTTCAATGCCATAATCGCCACTTTCCCCTCATTCAGATATGCTGAGTTAAGCCACCATGCCTTTGTCAGTTGCGTTAGGAGTTTGTGCTCATGTCTGTATATAATCTCACTTGTGCAAGGAAGGTAAACTTATCTACCCACAACGGGGTTTTAAGTAAAGGTGGGTTGTTTTATTTAATTGGGCCTTTTCACTTATGGTTGGAAAAGTCCATCACTTGATCCTAGCATGTTTTTGGCAAGGAGGTACGTATCATCATCAAAGATAAGCATATTATGTGGGGTGTCCTGAAAGTGTTAATGCATATAAAGAAAAGATGGAGTTTACTATGCTACAAGTGGTGTAAAGGGGCCAGTTTTTGGGTTTGTTTCCATCATAAATCTGTTTTTCACCAACTGGAAAAGAGCCCTTCGTCTTGTGGTGTAGAAATTAGATTATAAGCCATAGGTGATTGTCCCTTTCCCATTGATTATTGTACGGTTATCTAACAAGGTGTGAGACACAGTATATACAGAATGTAAAATTTACCACGTGAGGAATTTGATTTTTTCATTGGAAAGTTGCAACCACAGGTCAGTCACAGTTAATGTGTGCTGATTAAAGCACATCCTAGTTGTGATTAGGGTAAAGTCAGCCTGAGCAAACCAAGCAGCCGCCTCAGTTTAAACATAACAGAAAAAAGAACAGATTTCACAGTTAACAATTGTATAACAAAACTCATCAAGTTGGGTAGGACTGGATGGGCATAATGTAAACATGTCTTTAAAGTCTCCCTTTGATTAAAAAATAATGGCAAGTTGCCACTTTTCTGCCCTCAAATTTGCCAATCAGTGATGCACAGAAATGGCGGGCTTCCGGCACTGAGCCATACTATGATAGCTGAAAAGAATCCACTTGCTTGGATTTAGGCAATCACAAGTTCTGCTACAGCTGGGGCCTACTTTGCTCTGTGATGCCTGATAGCTTTCCTCCCTTGGCTGCCCAAGGACTGGTAAGTATCTGGCTGTGTTAGGAGTGATTCCATAGTCTTTACTCATTATTCAAAATACCTTCACGGCTGGGATACAGGCCTATTGTTACACTTATGCTTCTGTTACACTCACCTATCATGTGCCACTAATATATTTAATTGTCATCATGACTGAGATCTTGCTTGTCTACTCCAGAAAATGGTGTTGGTCGATTTACTAAATTACTGTGATCCCCAGACAACGCAGCAAAAGTGGTGCTGTGTGGAGAATGCCAGCAACACAGCAGACACAAGCAATACAAAGCTAAGGAACTCAATAAAGAGCACACAACGGGACTCAGTAAAGGAAGGCACCACAAATGGGACAGCGGATAGCTCAGTGTCAAAGCACTCACTTTCCCCAGCTTAATGTTAAAGCAGCAGCTAGTGTGGTTTACCACTTGGGTGGGGGACCATATTGCGCGCCTTGGCTCAGTACATCCCCAAGTTCACACTGCTGTAAATGGGTACCTGCACTCTTAAAGATCAGGGACGGTAAAGCAGTGAGGAGAGGAGATGGGGCGGCCACCCTCAATAGTGCTTGGCCTCTTGAGAGCTGAGGTCTCTGCGATGCCCACTCCCTACGACGGGAATAGCCTAATGGTTAGAACAGTGCCCTCGCAACTGACAACCCTGGTCGATCCCGGTCAAGGGGATAGTTTTCTCGCGAAGGTAACATGCAAGTGCAACTCCACTCTCCCCCAAAATCCCTTCGGATGAGACTACAAATCGAGGCCCCGAGTTGTGCGAACGCACGCAAGACATCTTGCCACGACATTAAATCCTGGTCGTTTGTTCGTAAAGTAGCCATTGTGTGCTAGTGGAACAGATGACAAATTTAACAAAACGCATACAGACGGGACTGGATGGAAAAAAAGCACACATAAGTGCTTATTCCATCATCCTCGATATAAAAGAATTAAATAAATAAAAAAACAAAAAAACCCGACCACATTGTTTTGGCACACTTAAAGTTGTGATATTCAATAAGAGTTTATAACTTGGTTTCATAAATGATGGACACTTCAGGCTGTCTTAACGTTAAAGAAACTTGGATGGTGTGTTCCTTGATGCTAGACAAGGGAGGCAGACAAGTTAGTCCCAAATATTATTTGTTTTGGGCGGAGTTTGTTTGAAATCCATTGCTAACCATCATATCATGTATGCTTGGAAAATACTTTCCAGACAAAACCTTTGTGTAGCCAATCCTTGATTCCAAAGAATGGGTGAGTCCAAACCATAGCCTATGAAACCAGCATTGGGGCTCTAGAACAGCATGAGTGAGGTCCTATTCACTCACTGTCAGTCCCATCGTACAAAGGACGTAGGGGAAACATGAGAGATGACACGAGAGAGCTTTTTCCATGCTTTTCAACGATTCTGTGTGCAAGTAAAGGGTGTTTGCAGGGGTTGGCGTCCAGGTCGTTGATGTTGTCAACACATGATTTTCTTTTGAGCGGCCGTATTCTCTCTTGCCCTTCAACTGTTCCCCTGCAGGATGGTTGTTGCTAAGGTGTGACTCCCTCTGCTACTGTACCATGTATCCCATGACCACCTGCACATGTGGGGAGTAAACCCAAGAAAAAAAGCCGCCTGAGAGGGATGGCTCCACAGGTTTGATTGCCCTAGACCACCCATGATAAAGACAGCCAGAATTTCCATACCGGATCGGTCGGCGCCCGGGTTACCATGGACGGTACCTTCTGTTGCGCAGAACAGGACAGAGGTCGAAAGTATGCTACTGATGTAAACACACAAAATATTCGTGCCAAAACTACACCATCAGTGCACAAGGAATGTACGGACGACTAAGAGCTGCAGGCAAAGTGGAGAACTGACACATGAGATTCCAAATATCAATGGCACTTCCTTGGGGCTCTGCAAAGTAAGGTGGAAAAACTTGGGCGCGAATCAAGGGACCCAGAAGACCACATTATAACTACAGTGGAAAAAAAACAGGATAAACATGAACACGGCGTGGTGTCTCCTTGCACAAAGACACCGTAAACACCGGCAGGAGCTGTCAGCCTTGTTCCAGCAACTTATTTACCATCCGCCTGAGAGCAACCCCCTTTAACCATAACTGTTGAACAGGCATACCCCCTACATCAGACTGCACAATGAAGCGCATTAAAAATTGTAGGACCAGCTACAAGAGGTTCTGATTTGCATACTCCCAAGAAAGACATCCGTTGTGCAAGGTGAACAGGTATGTCAAGGTTAGGGAGAAGAAGCCATGGAAAAGATTGGGAGGCGTTGGTGGCCACATTGTAATAACCATCAAATGTAAGAGGCTTAGACTCCTGAGTTTTTGCCATTTATGTAAACAACCCTCCAGCTAGTGAATACATTTGCCCACACAAGAAATCCAGAAAAAATGACAGTGCTAGCCCTAAATGGAGAACACCACAATCCTTATAAGTACATCATGTGAAAAGATGGGTTCCAGTCTTGCGGTAACATCACACAGACACGAAGGTTTCCAGGCGGACAGACATAGAGTGACATATCTTGTGATGAGAATTTCCGACTACGTCTAAAGAAAATCCACAAGCGGACCAACATCAGATCAAATTTGACCTCGAGAAGCTGAAGGACCATCTCAGAGGTATTAGAATTTTCAAAGCAAGGATAGGTGGAAATTTGCTCACTCACTGTGATAGACTCAGACATAGAGACACGAGGGTGCAGCACCTCACGTAAGACTCAGACAAGATACTACTGACGAATAGTTCAAGACAGCATGACTGAAACAGCAAGCGAGCGTCCCTTGCACCACGACCAGTCAAAAACCATGGCTTCACACCTAACAGCCGACAACTATGGCACCAAGCGGTAGAGAGTTGAAGAAAAAGAAAAATGTAAACAAAGAAGGGGGGGGGGAGAGCAGAACAATATAGGGCAGTCAACAAAAGAATCAGGAAGTCATGTCGGAGGCAAAAGTGAAATGGAGCAGTGAACATGCCTAAGACACTTGAAAGTACATCAAGAAAACAATAGCAAAAATCATATCAGCTGTGAAAGAACTGATAGCACAAAACAGAGAAAAGTTATAACTATACAGACAAAAATGGAAGTGGTCTCACTGACGACAGGATTATTCTAAACAGATGGACAGAATACAGCTCCCGACCTGTATAACTATAGAAACCGCAGGAAGATCCTGAAGTCCTAATGTACCCGAAAGCAAAAGAGACAACAGACAGTGCACCCTATCCTCCAGAAGAAGTGAAACAGCGGTCAGATCGCTGAAAAAGGGAAGTCAGCGGTCTGACAACATTCAGCTGAGTTGGTCCAAGTGGAGGGGAAGCCATGATCAGCGCCCTACTAAGAATCTGCAAACAAATTGGCAGACAGAAAATGGCCAACACCATGACTACAGTCACTCATCATCAACCCTCCCCAAGAAAGGGAAATCTACAAAAATGCCATAAGTTAACTGCTCCTATCAGCCGCATGCCCACCACAAGCAAGGTCATGCTGCAGATAATATCGTGAGATAGACTGGAAGCCACAAGCAGAGACCAAGCATTGCTGAGGCAAAAAGCAGGTTATCAAGCAGGCGCAGCACAACATAACAATATTCAACCTCAAAATACTATGTTGAGTCGTCCTACAGTTCTAATTCATCAACAAGACCTTTACCACGTATTTATCGTTTTTAAGAAGGCATGTGAAACAGGTGTGGCATGCAGCTTTGGTGGGCAACCCAGGAAGTTTGTACAAGCATCACATGCAAACCAGATCAAGTCTTCAAACAGCCTGTACAGCGAGGCCACCAGGGGCAGTGTACTCAACAACAACAGTGGAGAATGGTTTTCGAACAACATTGGAGTAAGGCAGGGCTGTCTACCTCAACCCACCGTCTATTCAACACTTCTGAGAAATCATGGCTGTTGCACTGTACACAGAAGGATCAGTCAGCAGTGGTGGCAGAACGATCACAAACCCTCTTCGCAGATGACATTGAGGAATAGCAGGAATCAGAAATAAGAGCGTGCCAGCCTAACAGAACTCTGAATAAGGCCATCCAAACATACGCATGGAAATCAGTGCAGAGAAGACAAACTGATGACTAATAAACACCAACGCATTAGCTCGGAGATCAGGGGTAATGAACCAGAACTGGAAACAGTTCAAAGCTTCAAGTAACTGGGAGCCATGGTAAATCAACCAGGATCCAAGCCAAGTTATGCAGGACTGCACAACAATAACAGCTTTGTCCAAACTAAACACCATTAGGAGAATAAAATATCTCCCTTATCTCCAAGATCAGACAAGAATGGCTCCCTTGTCATATCCATATTTCCCAGTAAGCCTGAGAATCATGGACTCCAGACTGCAGAGGTGAGAAAAGAGTACAGGCAGGGGAGATGAGATGTCTTTCGAACTTCCGTTGGCATCTCCTCCAAAGACCCACATAAGCAAAAGCAAAGCGTTGCATATCAGAAGCCAGCAAACCATTGGACCCTATGAGAACCTTCAAACACGATCGGTGAAAAAAGCGTAAACTCAAATGGTATGGGCCTGTCCCAAGATCCAAAGGACTTGCAAAGACACGTTATGCACGGCACTGTCCAAGGAGAAGAAGAAGAGGCAGACCAAGGAAGACTGGAAGGATAACATCAGCGAATGACTGGCCCCTAGAACAGAACTCACCAAAACCCTGAGAAAGGCAGAACAAGAGAGAGGAAAGGAAGGGGAACTGGTTGTTGAGTCCTTGAGGTGCCCCCACGGTCGGCAGACTAACGGGACAGATAGCGAGATAGATTAATATTGTGTCTGTGTGGTGAGGCCAAACCACATCAGTTTTCCTTCCTCATTATGGTGGAGAGCATAGGTTCTTGGGGACCCACACGCATTTTGATTTCTTCGTCACAGAGTTTTTGGGCTGGTGTTCCTTTTGGATACTTTGAGAGTCTTCTGGGCACTTGTTCTCGAATTGCTTGAGTTCTCCTCTCGAGCTCTGCTGACAGATTCCATATTCACAGCCTTATAGGAGGATAGAATTACGAGGGATGTGTAAAGGTGATATTTGGTGCAGAACTGATGTTGGGGCTTTTGATGCTCCTCTCGAGTCCTGGGCTAGGTTGCAGATGTTTTCTGTTGCAATGCGAGCTTCACTCAGTGTTTGATTGCCATCTGTGTTAGAATGGAGCCTAAGTATGGGTTGAATTGGCTCACGCGTCTTCCGTATTTCTCCATTCATCTTTTATTCGTTGCTAGTCATTACTTGCCCTGTTGAACCCCATACTTTGATTTCTCGTAACTGCTGACCTCCATGGCCGTATGCGCTCGGCTCGATCGGATAACTAAGCTGGGAGGTTTGGCCGTTCTTGTTTGCTGCCGCCGCCATGAGGTCAATGTCATCTGCAAATATGAGGTTGCAAAGGGGTCTCCACCAATGGAGATGGAAGTGTGGTGGTTTTTGATGTGGCTCTGTCATATGTTTTCGAGGAAGAATCGTTGTAAAGTACCAAGGTGATAGAAAGGCATGCCTGACGACAACAACCGTGAGTCTGTTGAACTCGCCCATGTGAATTGTTCATGAAAACGCACTTCTTGCGTTCTCGGATCAGGAGGCCTTATAGACTTCATTGAGAGGCAGTTGTCCAATGTTGAAAAGCCGGTGGACTGGCCAGAGGCCCGTCATTCATACCCTGTGGTCTTGAATAACTCGCCCATGTGAATGTTTCATGAAATACTAACTGCACTTCTTGCGTTCTCGTACAGTTCCTTGATGACTTCCACTGAGGCCGTGTGTCAATGCTTGAAAACCTGAGTACTTGCCAGAGCCGCCTGTCCATACCCTGTCAAGCCTTGTGAAGTCTATGAAATTGTGATACAAGGCTTTTTGGATGCTCAGTGGTCAAAAGACTCACTTTCCCCCCAAATTTTTAAACACATCTGGTGGTTACCACTTGGGGTGGGGGAAACCCATTTGCCCCCTTGGTTTCAGTATGCCCCCCCAGTTACACAGTGAAAAAGGGGGTACCTGCCTTTTAAAAGGATCAGGGGGGTAAAGCAGGGAGGGAGAGGAGATGGGCGCCCCCCTAAATTCTGGCCTCTTGAAAGCTGAGGGTCTCTGATGCCCCCCTCCCCCAGACGGATACCCTAATGGTTAGAACATTCCCCCGCAAATCTGAAAACCCCTGTTCTTTCCTTAAAAGGGGAATTTTCTCCTGAAGGAAACTCATGCAACTCCACTCCCCCCCCCAAAAGCCCTTTGGGATGAGAAAAAAAAATGAGGCCCCGTGTGCAACGCAGCAAAACATTTTTGGGCACCCCAAACTTTAAAATCCTGTTCCGTTTTTCGTAAGAGAGGCCATTGTGTGCTATGGGGAAAACAGATGAAAAATTTTTACAAAACCCAACAAAAGGGGACGGGAGGGAAAAAAAAAGCACATGGGTGCTTTTTCATCACCCCTCGTATAAAAGAATAAATAAATAAAAAACAAAAAAAACCCCGCCACTTTGGGTTTTGGCACACCTTAAATTTGGGGGGGTTTAAATAAGAGTTAAAAACTTTTTTTCATAAATAAAAGGCACATCGGGTGTCTGTAACGAAAGAAACTTGGAGATTTTTTCCTTATGCTAAGACATTGATCAGACAAGTATTCCCAAATATTTTTTTTTGGGGGGGAGTTTGTTTGAAATCAGTGCTAACCATATGCATGTAAGCTTGAAAAAACTTTTAGAGCAAAACCATTGTGAGCCAATCCTTATTCCAAAAGAATGGGGATCCAAACCAAAGCCAATGAAACCAGGCATGGGGGGGTTTTAAACAGCATAGTGTTAGGGTTTGGTTTGGTTCACTGTCTATTCACTCACTCGTCCCATTATAAAGGACTAGGGGGACTGAGAGAAGCGCGAGGAAACTTTTTTTCCCTGCTTACGATTTTTGGGGGCAGTAAAGGTGTTTTAGGGGTTGGGCGGGCCAGTCTTTGATGTTGTCAACCCATGATTTCTTTTGGCGGCCTCTTCTTCTCTTGCCTTCAACTGTTCCCTGCAGGATGGTTTTTGCTAAGGTGTTGACTCCCTCTGCTACTGGTAACCATGTAACCCATGACAACCTGCCACATGTGGGGAGTAAACCCAATCAAAAACTCCGACCTGGAGAGGGATGGTCTCCGCCAGGTTTGATTTGCCCAAGACACACCCATGATAAAGACAGCCAGAATTTACATACCGGATCGGTCGTCACCCAGGTTACCAAGGACCGTACCTTCTGTTGCTCATCAGGACAGAGGTCGAAAGTATGCTACTGATGTAAAACACAGCAAAATTCATGCCAGAAACTACACCATCATTGGCACATGGAATGTACGGACACTAAGAGCTGCAGGCAAAGTGGAAGAACTGACACATGAGATGTCCAGATATCAATGGCACATCTTGGGCTCTGCAAAGTAAGGTGGAAAAACAGGGGGAGAAAAAAGGGACCCAGGAAGACCACAAATTATACTACAGGGGAAAAACAGGATAAACATGAACACGGCTGGGGTTTCTCATTCACAAAGACACCGTGAACACCGTCATGAGCTGTCAGCCGTGTCCAGCAGACTTATTACCATCCCCTGGGGAGCAACCCCCTTTAACATAACTTTAGTACAGGCATACGCCCCCAAAATCAGACTGCACAGATGAAGCCATAGAAGATTTTTATGACCAGCTACAAGAGGTTCTGAATCAAACTCCCAAGAAAGACATCCCGTTGTGCAAGGTGACTGGAACGCCAAGGTAGGAGAAGATGCATGGAAAGATTGGGAGGGCGTTTGTGGGCCACATTGTAATAACCAATCAAATGAAAGAGGGTTGAGACTCCTGGAGTTTGCCAGTAACAACCACCTCCAGTAGTGAATACACTTGGCCCACACAAGAAAACCAGAAATGGACATGGCATAGCCCAAATGGAGAACACCCCCCAAATAGATACATCAGGTGAAAAGAGGTTTCAGTCTAGCGTTAACATCACACAGACACGAAGTTTTCAGGAGCAGACATAGGGAGTGATCATGATCTGTGATGATGACTTTCCGACTAACGTCTAAGAAAATCCACAAGCGGAACAACATCAGGATCAAATTGACCTGAGAAGCTGAAAAGGGCCCAGAGGGATTAGAAATTTTTCAAGCAAGGATGGTGGAAAGTTTGCAGCACTCACTGTGATCAGACTCAGACATAGATACACTGACGAATAGTTTTTTAATACAGCAGTGACCGAAACAGCAAGCGAGCTTCTTGGGAAACATCGACCATCAAAAAAACCCTTTCGTCACACCTAACATCCTACAACTATGCGACAAGTGTAGAGAGTTGAAGAAAAAGAAAAATGAAACAAAAGAAAGAGCAGAACAATATAGGGCAGTCAAAAAAAGAATCAGGAAGACCCCTGACGGGGGCAAAAAGAAAATGGATCAGTGAACAGTGCCCAAGGGCATTGAAGAAACATCAAGAAAAACAATACAAGAAACATATCAGCTGGTGAAAGAAACCCGAC
>CM054160.1:11321301-11393402 GCA_028751875.1 Rapana venosa
TTTCCCCCCTTCTTTCACCCCTCCCCTCTTCCCCTCCTCCTTCCTTCACCCCTCCCCCTTCCCCTTCCTCCTTTTTTTTCCCAAAAACCCCAAACCCAATCTAAATTTTTCTCTAATCTTTTTACAACTTCCCCCTGCATTTCCACTACCACAGTTACAGCACTCTGAAAGCGGGACGTAGCGCAAACTCATGCACTGCTGGTTTTACTTTCAAAACGAAACAGAAGTAAACACGAACAATCAATAAGGCAAAGAATAAAATCAAGAAAAAACCCCCCAAAAACAACAAAACCAAACCAAACCACTTCAAAACCCCAAAGCAAGCAGCCAGCCCAGCAGTCAACCAGCTCAAAGAAACATCAAACCATAACACCAAAACACCTAGTTTTAGCTCGGGTCACTTTCAATGAAAGAACTAGCCCGCACTCTGTATGGTTACTCGTTTGTCCTGGTTTATACTCCGTTCACTGATTCTAAAAAGCACATTACATGGATATAATCACTGTTACTCATGTCATGTTATTTTCCAGTCCTTCAGGTTTTCAAAATCATTATTTACAGGACAAAAAAACAAACACTGTTCGTGATGTTCTTATATCCGTCATTGAATATAAATCACTGTTTACAGATGAAACATGTTTGGCGTGTGTTTTTTCTCTCAGAATTTTTCCAACCAACCTGTCTAAAAGGGTTTGTAAAGGGACAGTTACAATGTGCATCATTCTGTCCACACAGGTGTGAAGACTTACAAGTGCATCATTCTGTCCACACAGGGTTTTGAAAACAGTTAACAACTGTGCATTTTTTTTCTTCCATCTCACTTTAACAGCTAGCATATTCTATGACGGCGTGTAACTACTCTTTTATTTTTTTACATTCATTTTGAATCACATCAGAGGTTTGCATTATAATATGAACTGAGAAATAAAGAGAGGGGAACAGTCTGATTACTTCCCATGTATTTATAGATTGCTCTGGTCGAGACCGTCCTGTTGTTGGATCGAAATTTGTCAACAATAATTTTTAAACCGCATACTGTAATCCTTGTACACATAACGGCATAAGCTTAAACAAGAAAATGGTAACATCACATCAAGCGAAATTAAATGTTAAGCTAACTTCATGGGAAAAGTGCTGAAAGTGTAGTAAACAATTTTCACTATAAGCAGGGAGAAATTAGCTGGGAAATATACACTTCATCAAAAACAAAACAAAAAAATTTAAATTTAATGAAGTCAAGCATGAGCCGAAAAATACATTTATTCTACTCCAAATGATTGTGGAAGCACAGCCAGCATTGGCTTAGTCATTCTTGTGTCGAGAGCAAAAGCTTGATGCAGGAATAGTAAGGGTTTAAACCAATGATTTTTTTTTAAACATGTACGACATGTGCGATAATAAGATATATAACAAGAATAAAGGGAAGAAAGAAAGACATGTATATAAAAATGAATCCAGTGAATGTATTATAGAAATGGAACATTTTCAAAAATTTAAAAAATGACCACACACAAAAACACACACACACCAAACACACACACCACACACACACACACACACACTACCACACAAAACAACACAACACACACAACACACACACACACACAAACGCACACACACACACATGTGCATATTGTGTGCTGTATACCTGTACTCCTAAGCCGATTCATCACAAGAAGCAGAGTGAACAAGCACAACAACCTGTTCACTGTTCATGAACATCTTTTAACACAGCCTTGTATTTTAGTCAAGGGTATCAAGAGAGCATTAGGCTAAAATTATGTGAGACCCCCTTCTCTCCGTGAGTCACTCACGCTTCTACATTACCCATTTTCTCAAATGTTCTCAGTGTTCCCATTATTTTCCCTCAAGATTTGCGTCGGCAAACCATTTCCACTATGATTTCAAAACGGGCTTCCTTTTCTAGCTGATATTTTTTCTCTAGCTTGTATCTGTATGTCGTTCTGCATGAAGACTATTGGTGGCAGGTTTATTTCCGATCATGCACAAAGAAACAGATCATTTCGTTAGGATATAATTGTACCCACAATCCTTGGGCTGCAGACGCGCGGACTTATTGTTTGGTTACTAACACCAAACTACATGCTGTGTAACAGACTGTCATGGAACAGTGACAAGTTGTCATTCTCTGCCCACATGACAGGACAGAGAGGGATTGATAATTGCCTTTTTTAATTTTTAATTTTATTCTTTTATATCGAGGATAATGGAAATAGGCACCCCAAAAAACTTTTTTACTTGTGTTGTTGTTTTTTTACAAACCAGTCTTGTGTGTATGTGGGGTTGGGGGTGGTGTTGGGTCGTGGGGTGGTGTAATGGTTGTTGATGTGGTTGTGGTGTGGGATGGGTGGTGTGGGATGAGTTGTGGGGTGGGGTAGTGTGGTGTGGTGTGGTGTGATGTGTGTGTGTTGTGTGGTGGTTGGGTTGGGGTGGTGTGTGTCGGGGGGGGTGGGTTGGTAGGTAGTGTGGTGTGGCGTGGTGTGGTTGTGGTGTGGAGGTGGTGGTAGTGTGGTGTAGGGTAGTTTTGATTGGTGTGGTGTTGGTGTGATTGATGTGTTGGTGTGGGGTAGTGTGGTTCGTGGTTGTGGTGTGGGTGGTGTGGTGCAGGGTAGTTTGGTGTGGTTGTTTATGATGTCGCGTGTGGTGTGTGGAGTGATTGATGTGGTGTGGGGTGGGTAGTTTCGTGTGATGTGGGGGTGGATGGTAGTGTGGGTGGTGTGGGGTAGTGTGGTTATGTGGGGGTGGGTAGTTGTGGTGTTGGGGTGGGGTTAGTTGGTGTGGGGGTGGTGGTAGTGTGGTTGTAGGGGTGGGTTTTGGTGTGGGGTGTGGGTAGTGTGGTTTGTGGTGGTGCGTTGGGGGGTAGTGTGGTGTGGGGTGTAGGTAAGGGTGGAGCAAGACAGTACACAGCTGGCTGCTGAGGGTCTGAGGTGTGGATGTGTGTGTGTGGTGTACTCAAGTCACCTGTGACTACCAGCAGAGCTCAGTTTCAGAACAGTCTGGGATCAATGAACATATCAAGTCATGGCCAGGACAAGGACAGAGAGAAGGATTGAAACTGAGAACTGACAAGTTCAAAGCATGTCAAAGCTACTTAAAAAAACAAGCAAGCGGACAGTTTTCGTTTAACTATAGTATAGCCAACCTCACTGTAGGCTTACTGCGCAATAGCAAACCTTTTTTTCTAACAACACACACCCACCACACACACATGCACACACACACACAAACTGCTAGAAGTGGCTGATTGTTCTGTGAGCTTGCCTTGCAGTTAGTGGTGTCAGTCGAGGTGTTGCTATTTTTAGCTACCAGCTTATTTGTTGCACAATCCCGCAGGATATAAGGTCTTTTTGTGAGTGTGTGTGTGTCTGTGTGTGTGTTGTGTGTTGTGATAACCACCTTCCGGGGCCATTGAGTTTCGCAGCAACGACGACTCCCTGTCTCAGTCAGACAAAAGGTTGGTTGTTGGTTGCTGGTTCGAATCCTGCTCGCCCAAATTGTAATATTTTGTGTGTGTGTTTATTTTATTTTTTGTTTATTGTAATATTCTATTCGAGGATAATTGGGAATATGCATTATGAGCCTTTTTTTACAATCAGTCCCCTTGTGTAAGTTGTTTGTTAATTCGGTCATCTGTTCCCACTGGTACACAATGGCGTATTCTTACGAAAACGGCGGATCGATTTAAGGTCGTGCGCAAGATGTTTGCGGGCGTTCGCACACAGGGCCCGTTTATAGTCTCATCCTGAAGGACGTTTGGGGAGAGTGGTGTCTGCACTGATGTTAATCAGAGGTGATTAATCACTTGTACGGGATATCGAACGCTCTCAGCAGATTGTGAGGGCATGTTCTGATCAGTAGGCTATCCCATCCTCCTGGGTGTGTGTGCGTGCGTGTTGTGTGTATTGTGTGCTGTGTGTGTGTGTGTGTGTGTGTGCGGTGTGTGGGTCATGTGTTGCGTGTGTGTGTGCTGTTGTGTGTGTGTGTATGTGTGCGGCTGCGCGCGGCGCTGCGCGCGCGGCGTGTTTGTGTGTGTGTGTGTTGTTGTGGGTGTGTGTGTGTGTGTGTGTGTGTGTGCCTTTGTGCTCTAAATCTGGTCAAAGGGAATTGCATGCCCCCTGTACACCCCCAGTCCTTACACCAACTCCTATCCCCTAACAGAATGAAAGATAGATAACTGCATTTCTGGGGATTCACCCCTTTACTTTGGTATATCTCTCAGTAAATAGATGGTTTTTCCATGTGTTTGTTCTGCTAGACAGATAGGAAACATGGGCAATTCAGGGTTAATCCTCTTTGCTTTTATGCAAACACTGTGCACTTGAGTCACAGGGGTGGAGCCATGAGACTAAGTTGCATAGTTTTGTATGAAAAAGTAGGGTTCAGCCTGATTGACCATTCCCCCATTACCTCTCTCTTCTCTCTGTCTCAAACACCACACACACACACACACAAACACACACACACTCACACACACACACACACACACAGGTACACACACACACCTACACACGTCACACACACACACACAAACACAACACACACACGCGCACGCACACACACACACACAACACACACACGTGCACACACACAACTCACACACCCGACACACACACACAAACCCACCACACACACACACAACTCACACACACACACACACACACGTACACACACACACACACACACGCCACACACACCACAACACGCACACACACACACACACACACACCTCACACACACAAACACACACACACAAACACACGCACACACAAACACACACACACACACACACACACACACACACGTACACCACACACACACACACACACACACGTACACACACACACGTACACCACACCACACACACACACAAAGTACACACACAAACACACCACACACGTACACACACACACACACACACACTCACACACACACACTCACCACACACACACACACACACAACACACACGCGTACACACCACACACACTACAACTGATAATCGTCAGAAGTCATACGAAACACAGGACAACACACAACATGCACTAATACTGTAATTCATAATACTTACCCAATGTAGCTTTTGCGATTGCTTCTAGAGAATAAGATAAGCGGCAGATGTTCCCTGGTGATAAACTATATCTCCAAACCATCTTCACTCAGGAATGGATCACCTTACAAACAAAACTCAGGTCATCACCTAATTTCGTATATTACTCAGATATAATTATTTACACAACCTTTTACTCAGAATACACCACATTGTCAGTTTCTAGCTCCAGTTTCGTTGGACATTTACTATTTCCTGGTTTCACTTGGCCTAGCGCATTCACCCTTGTCACTGTCAATGGCTACACACAACCTTTAAATGTTGCGACATTTCCTGCTGTTCTTCTATCCATGTTTCCTCTGGATTCATGTTAATGTAGGAGGGCGTCCATGGAAAAACATTTTTTGTGAAGGATTGCCTCTGACTCAAAAACTCGTGTTGAGTTTGGCACAATCTGGCATGTTTGACTTCTGTTCATGTTCAGCTAAACCACTTACCCTTTCGAACCCAGAGTTGTCTGCAAGCTGCCTGCGCTACAAATTTATCAGGTCAACGCTGTAGGCAAACACAGCCAACCTTCAGTCCATACCACTTCCAACATGCTTTTGACTCTCGTTCTCAACCCCAAAAGGATAGTACGCAGGGCATTTTGTCATACTTTAATGAAAAAAAATCTTGAGAAAAATCAGCAAGCACTTTTGTTACTAGACCGGAAGCCGAAGGCGGAGTGTAGTCTATTGTTTAGATATACTGCAGCGGGAATTTCCAGGAATTCGATTTATAGCAAGTCTTCAGAGATGGGACTATGACAATTGAGGAAGAAGGCTTTGGCTTGCACATTCTCTTATGTTGTGCAGCCCTGGGGTTAGTTGGCCTTTGAATGACTCTGGTGTGTGTGTGTGTGTGTGTGTGCACTGTAAGTCTGTGTATGCGCGCGGGCGCACACACACACTCACGCCAAACACACACACTCACACACAGAGACAGCGATTGATGATTATTATAATGATATGAATAGATTAATTGATAATCTTTTTTTCCCCCCGAGGGTTACAATTAAATCCTGACACGCTCTTTCTCATAGGGCCTTGCTCTGAGTTAGGGACAATCATTATTATCCCAACTAATGATTACAGATCCATTTGGAAAAGGAGAGGAAGAGAGACACCAAATGATTGTTTTTCGAAAAAGAAAAAAAAATCGAAGACCATGTTAGAATAAACTAAAAGATAACGAAACGGATAAAGAATTGGGGAAGTGAAGAGCTACTGATGAGGAGAGGAGGAAGAGTCAGAGAGACAGACACACATATGACACACAGACAGACACATGAGAATGTGAGGAGAGAGAGAGGGAGAGAGAGAGAGAGAGAGAGACAGACAGACAGCCAGACAGACAGACAGACAAACCAGACAGACAGGAGTGGAGTGAGGGGGAGCGATGTTGAGATGAGAGAGAGAGAGAGAGAGAGAGAGAGAAGAGAGAGACGAGAGAGAGAGAGAGAGTGAAGAGACAGGAGTGGAGAGGGAGAGAGAGAAAATGAGATGAGAGATAGAGAGAAGAGACAGAGAGAGTGAATGAGAGAGAAAGAGAGGAGAGAGGATAGAGAGAGAGAGCAAGAGACAGATGAGAGGAGAGAGAAGAGAGAGACAGACAGACAGGAGACAGAGACACCCAGAGCGAAGAAACAGACAGAAAGACAGACATAGAATAAGAGTGAGGGATGGGCTAGGGATGGGAGAGAGAGAGAGAGAGGAGAGAATGAGGAGGATTGAGTGAGACAGAGAGACAGAGAGACCCAGAGAGACAGATAGCGAGAGAGATAAGAGCGAGAGATGAGACAGAAGATGGAAGAGACAGAGGAGAGGAGAGGAGAGAAGAGTAGAGAGAGACGAGAGATGATGAGTGGAGTTGAGTGAGAAGAGAAGAGAGAGAGAGAGAGAGTGAAGAGACAGAGATGGAGAGAGAGAGAAAGAGAAGAGAGGAGAGAGACGAGAGATGAGAGAGAGAGACGAGAGAGAGAGTGAGAGAGAAGAGAGACAGAGAGAGGAGAGAGAGAAAGAGAGAGGAGAGAGATGAGGAGAGAGAGATGAGAGAGAGAGAGAGAGGAGAGAGGAGAAGAGGTTGAGGAGACGAGAGAGAGTATGGATGAGAGTGAGAGAGTGGAGAGAGAGACGACTGAAAAAGAGCCAGAGAGAGATGAATCATGTATGAGTGACTAGAGGATAATCTTGTACACGTGTGGTGGAGATTGTTAGGCAAAGCCTTGTCTTTTATAATATGTCCTTGTGAAATATAAACACGTCATAGCAACAGCCACCGGACACGTGCGTTGCGCACTTACACAGCACACACACACAACACACACACACTCACACACACACACTACACACACACACACAACACCACACTTACACACACACACATCACACCCAAACATACGGAAGCGAGGGGAAGGATACAAGAATTTAATTTTTTTTCTTTGATTGTTGCTATGGATCTGGGACATCACAAGTGGGTTTTTTTTTCTCTTGTTCTGGGAAAAAATAAAAATTAAAATAAAAATACAAAAAATAAATACATTTATTAAAAATATAAAAAATAAATTGCTTTTGTTCCCTTGAACCATTGTGTAGGTGTGTGTTTGGGTGTGTGCGAGAGAGAAGAGGGTGGGGAGATGAGTTGAGTGAGAGGGAGATTAGAGAGAGAGGGGGGTGAGGAGAGGGTGGGGGAGGAGGAGAGAGAGGGACGCGGACGTGAGAGAGAGAGAGAAGAGATGAGAGAGAGATGAGAGAGATAGAGAATGATGATGGAGAGTGAGAAACTGACAGACAGACAGAGACAGTGACATGTCATCCTCTATGGCGACATTTTTCACTCGACCATTGCACCTATCAGTATGTGTCAAAACCATCCATCCATCCTTCCATCCAATCCATCCTATCCATCCATCCAATCCATCCATCATCATGCATTAAAATAATTAAGTAAAGTCGTGTGTGGTGCATACATTCATACCATACATTCATATATTACACACTTACATACATAACATACATACATACATACATACAAACAAACGAGCTTGCATGCATCCCATACACACAATGCTGCATTTATTCACATAATACCACATACATACATACATACATACAAACATACATACAAACAAACAAGATACATACTATACATACAATATACATTTTTTTACATTAACATACATAATATCATACCTACTACTACATACATACTTTACATACATAAACCCATACTACATAACTACATACATAAACACACACACACAACACACACATACATAATTACATACATACATACATAACATACATACTTACATTCATACATACATACATACCCCATACTTACATACACACACTTACATACACACACACATTCTACACACATCATACTTCATTCTACAAAACATACACACATACTTACATCATACATACATAAACTTACCTTACATACATACATACATACATACATACATTTATAAAGTAAAGATCCGTCCCCCACAGAACACAGGGTGCACTGTCCAGTTCAAGTGTCTAACGGTGGAAATTCCCATTAACAGATGACCACACAGTCTCAGACCCTACCCACGTCACCACCAAAGTTTGGGACCTGACCTGGTCAGACACACACTCCCCTCCCCTTCCTTCCAAATAAGGCCGCACGTTTCCTGCGTTCTCTGTGGCTGTTTTGGGAATGCAGTCAAGCAGTTGTTTCCACTCCGAGATCCACTCCCCCTGCTCTCACCATCACCAACTCGTACCTTCACACGCCTCTAATAACGTGTTACCATCGCTGTCCTTGCACACGCCTGCTGGGATTCTTCATTGTCTGTGTGCTGAATGGTCTGGCTCCCGTCCCCCCCGGCCTGAACAGACGGTCCACCTTGCTTAATGGTTGTGCAACACGTGGTGAGCTTGCCAGTCGACAGCCAGGCTGGCTGGTCACCAGAAGGTAAATAAAACAGAGGTGACCAAGGTTGGACCCTTTCCAGCACTACCGAGCTGTCTGGTGAGGGTTTTTATGACCAGCTGTCCCTGTCTGGTCACCTCGTCCACGCATAGGTCCTTCAGAAGACTGCCCAATAGCTGACGATCAGAAGTCCCTTCACTGTTGTCCTGGCTTGCCCGCATACCGCCGGACAGTCTGTATCCGTGACTCCCATTCCAGTCACTGTGTTGGTCTCCTTATTCATCAGGTAGATGAGGGGCTTGTGTTGTTCTTTTGTCATGGGGCAACCAGGCCTTCAGGTAACACAGCCACGGGGCGTCGTCGGGTCTTTCTAAGAATTAGTGTGTGGAGGCAGACACTGTTTGTTAGTGTGTGGATCGGTTTTTTCTGTTCCATCACCTTCACCTTGTTTGTTTTACTGTCTGTCATGACTAGTCTGTCATCATGCAGACAGACAATGGAATAGATCTGTGGTTTGGTTATTTTTCACAGCAGTTTTTTCTGACGACGTATGATAGAAGACCCGTTGTGGATGTTGGTGGCAGCCGTTCTCCATCCACCGGGGGGTGAAGGAAGGGGTGTCATCTCCTGGGTGGGTGGGGGGTTCGACGGGGTGGGGTGGGGCGTGGCGTGTTTGCAGTGGTGTGAGTGTTGGTTTATCTTTTGAAGAGTAGACCACCCCAGTGGAGGTCTGGGGTGAGGAGGGGAGGAGTGGAGGAGATAGGCCAGTTGTTTGTTGCTATTTTTGCAGGGTTCTTGATGCCCTTGTACTTGGAACTATTAAAAAAGGTAAAAATTTCGGCCCTCCAAACGGTAGAACTAATGTATAGTCATCGTCATCGTTTTCATAGAATCTTCCTCTCGTTCGGCTCTTCTGCGTCATCATTATCATCATCTATCTCTCAATCTCCACCAACCCACCACCACCACTCGCCGCACGCCGCCGGCCGTCGTCGTCGGCGGCTGCTTTGGAGATGATGGCAGCCTGATCCTGCGGCTTCTGTGGCTGCTTCGCGGTGGCATACGTCGCCTGAAGCTTACAGAGCCATGAGGCGTGGGCTCTTCCCCTCCCCCCCCCCCCTCCCCCTCCCCCCGCTTCCCTACGACCCCCTCCCTCCGCCGTCCGTCCTCGTCGTCCCATATCATTCGTTCACATCGTTTATCTTCACACCATGATGCCCCACCCTCACTCCCATTAACTATAAAAAAACCCCACCACCAATATATATCGGATCTAGCATAGTCGTCGTCGTGCTCGTCATCATCATTTTAATCGTCGTCGTCGGTCGTCTTCGGCGTCGTATTCATCATCATTTCTCGTCGTTCGCCATCGTCGTCGTCCTTCCTCATCATCAGTATCACCATCATCATCATCATCAGAAGCAGAAGCCAGAAGCATCCCCAGCTGCGTCCGTCGTCGTGTCTTATCGTCATCATTAACTCTCCTGTGATCTATTATCATCATATCGTCGTCATTCAGCGTCGTTTCCATCATTCGTCTCACATCATCATTTGTCGTCGTTTTTCTCCGTCGTCGTCGTCGTCCGTCGTTATGTTTTCGTGTATAGGTTTTTGTATTTTTTTTTTTCTTTTTTTTTTTTTTTTTTTTTTTATTTTTTTTTTTTTTTTTTTTTTTTTTTTTGTTTTTTTTTTGTTTTTGTAGTTTAGTTAGTAGTAGTAGTCAGTAGTAGAAGTTTTTTTTTTTTATAGAAGTTGGAGTAGTAGTAGTAGTAGTAGTAGCAGCAAGCAGCACCAGCGCAGCAGCAGCTAAGCCAGCACACCCACCAGGCAGATGCAGCAAGTTCGTCGTCGTGGTTTAGTATTGTGTAGTAGGTTTTACGTAGCTAGCAGTAGTGCAGCAGCAGCCAGCAAGATGCAAGTAGCAGCCCTAGCAGACACAAGAGCTAGCAGCAGTATTAGTTGATGCAGCAGTTGCAGTATTAATAGTAGCTATCAGCAGTAGCACAGCTGCAGCAACACTACAGACTAAGATGTTCAATTTGTGTTGTTTGAAGGCTGCTTTTGTTAACTGTGGTAAATGACGCCGCCTAATATTGCGTTCATTGTTTCCTTTATGTGCCGTTTTGTTGCTGGATGACGACAATTGTACTGATGATGATTGTAACACAAGTGTCGTCACTCACTGACATCATGTCTTTGGCTTCTGTCTTGCACGTGTTTTCTGTGTCAAGAACATGACTGGCTTTTTCTGTTCTTTTGACTGGGCTGGGTTGCATCATATGCTGGGCTTGGGCATGTGAGATTTCTGACAAGTTTCGTACTCTTTTGATTTTTACAGTATATAATACTATAATAATAATATCATCATCATCATTCTATCATCATCATCATCATCTATTCTCTCATAATAAAATAATAACATTAAGAAGAAGAAGAATCATAATAATCATAATAATAATGATGTTTAATCATTATTCATCAGCATCCGCATCAGCTTCAACATCAGCAAATCATACACCATGACCCGAATATTGCTCTCCTTCTCCTCCTCCTTCCTCTTACTACTACTGCTGCTACTGCTGCTGCTTCTGCTGCTGCTGCTGCTGCTGCTGCTGCTGCTGCTGCTGCTGCTGCTGCTACTACTGCTACTGGTAATGAATTCTATTGTTATTTTATTATTATTTATTATCTATGTATTATTATTTATTTATTATTATCATTCTTCTCCTCCTCCTCCTCATCCTCCTCCTCTCCTCCTTCTTCTTCTTCTTCTTCTTCTTCTTCTTCTTCTTATTCTTCTTCTTTTTCTTCTTCTTCTTCTTCTTTCTTCTTCTTCTTCTTCTTCTTCTTCGTCTCCTCCTCTCTCCTCCTCACCACCACCACCACCCACCATAATTAACATTATTGTACTCATTTCATATAGGCAATATTTTGTTAAAAACAAATCAAAGAACTTGCATTTCAACTTATTCTTCGCATTCAACCGATCACAAAATGTTATAAGCTTTAACAAATTCACACACTCCACACACACACACGCGCACACACACATACACGCGCGTGCGCGGCGCGCGCAACACACACACACACACACAACACACACACACACCACACACACACACACCACAAACACACACACACAAAGAGTAATATTACTTTGGTGGGGTGATAGGGATTTCAGAGTTAAGGCAATGACCAGATATGAGATGAACAGGAGGTAAATCTTAGGGTTTGTAATAAATATGTCTTGAGGTGGATTTCAAAGTGTCATCAGAAGCGTTTTGGCGAATGGAGAGTGGTGAGGTCATCAGATGGATGGACCAGAAATAGTGAAAACAGAGACAGCCAACGGTTATATCACCGTGTTTCCGGAAAGAACTTTTCATGTTGAAAGTCTCGTTATTGTTGTGAAATTCTTTCATGGAATCTAGATTTTTTTGCCCTGAGAAAAGATTATGCTGGGAATTAAAGAAAAAGAAGACTCAACTTGATCCTTCGTTAACTGTTGCTCGTTAGGCATGAATACGCTGGGTAATAACATTTCTTTTCTGCTCATTCTCAAGTGTCCCCCTTGTTTCCTCGGCAAAAAGGGCTCCGTGGTTCACCAATGGTGAGATTTGAGTACGTGACCATGTTGACCCTCCATTGGAGGTAGCTGCATTTCGACTTCGTTCATGTATGCTGGGTGTGTTGGCGTTTCCGAACCTCCCGAAACTGTGACATAAGTTACAGGATCTTTTAACTGGAGCTTATTTGATTTTCTGCACGTGGATATACACAGGAAAGGATTACGGTGCTGACAGGTGAGCTCTTGAAGCGCCCCTGGGATAACGTAAAACATTCCCTCCCTTATTCACAGACGCCCAGCCAGATTGGGTTCAAAAGACTCATGGACCATGGGCTGGAAGTCGACCGGTCCTAGGTCCGTCATCTCTCACTCTTGTTTATTGCCCCTACCCCCACACACTTACGGCATGCACCCCCCCCCCTCCACCCCCCACCCCCCCCCCCCCCCCCCCTCCCGCCCCCCCCCCTCGCACTACATTCTCCAAGTCACTGACTGGAGAAGGTAGCAGCTGTGAGAGCTGATCCATTAATCATCTTCAACTTGTCAGGCCGGGGCAGTGATGATCTTTCCTGATGACATTCATAGTCTCTCAAAAATGTCCGTCTTCATGTCCATGCTGGACGTCAGGATCTCTGATTCCGAATGACCGTAAGAGCCAGGGTCTGTGCTTGGATGACGTCTGAAACGGTCACGTGGGGCACGTAAGTGCCAAGGACCTGTTTGTGTTCCCTGACGCTGGTCTAACAACTGTTTTGCTAGGGGACATGATGGTCTCCAGTGCGGTCTTATGTCTATGGTGGTCACCTTGTAGTCCTGCTGTGACAGACCATTCTCCTTTCTTCCTTTGCCCTCCACAGCTCTGGGTGGAATCACGTGAGGCATCACGTGATGCTGGTCACTGATGTTGCGAAAGCTGTCCATGGACAATGTAGACAGGGTCAGAAGATGACGTCAGGGGGTGGGGTAGGTTGGGATGAAGTGTTTCGTGCAAGCCTGGGGTAGCGGACGTTAGAGCATGACCTTTTGAGGCTGACTCATCAGATGATGAGCAGACAAGTCTCACAGTTAATATTCATGACAGATCAGGCAGACGTTGGCGGCCATTTGTGGGGGACAGATCAGTCAGGCTGTCTGTCTGTTCTCTCCAGCTCCGGGAGGACCAGGTGTTCCACGTACGAGTCTGTGGCCATTGCTGGATAGCTGGCTGGGGGTATGAGGGACTGGCTTCTAGGGCAAACGCAGAGGTTGTTGCACTGCAGACAGTCCGCTGTCGGGTCTTGCAGCGCATCGTGCAGACATCCTCTGCACAGCACGTGTCCACACGGCAGAATGCTGGCACCCAGACCACAGTGACCTACAGCAGGGACAGTCTGAGAGTGACGTCCACTGGGTCTTGTGGCGGTGGGGAAAGAAGGTAGGGGGAAGAAGAGGTGGGGGGGGGGGGAGGGGAGGAAGGGGGATAGGGGGGGGACGAGAGAAAGAGAAGGGAAGGGGAAAGGGGGAGAGGGGAAGAAGAGAGAAGAGAGTAAAGAGAAAAAAGGGGAAGGGAAGGAAAGGGGGCAAGGGAAGGGAAGGGAGGAGGGGAAAACGGAGAAGGGAGAATGAAGGGGAAGGGAGGACGAAGAGGAGAGGATGAAGGTGAAAGGGAACGGAGAAGGAGGTCGTGGAAGGGAAGAGGAAAGGAGGGGGAAGAAGGAAGGGAGAGGGGAGGGGGGGAAGGAGGGGAGAAGTGAAGAGAAAAGAGGACTGGCCTCCTGTTGCCATGGTGACAGGAAATCTGACCTGATGCAAAACAGGGACAAAGTGAGCGTCAGCAAAAGACAGAACACATGGAGAGACAGAGACAGACAGACAGACAGACAGACAGACAGACAGACAGTAGACAGAGAAAAGAAAGACGAGAGATAAAGAAAGAGACAGAGAGAGAGATAATGACAGAGTGAGACAGACAGAGGAAAGAAGAAAGAGGACACAGAGAGAGACAGAGTGAGAGAGAGATACAGACAGAGACAGAGAGAGGACACAGATAGAGACAGGAGGTACAGCAGAGACAGAAGAGAAGGAGACAGACTGAGTTAGTCAGACAGCGTCAGAGAGACGAGACAGAGTTAAAGATTGACAGTGAGAGAGAGATTCAGACAGACAGACAGACAATTGAGAGAGAGAGTCAGACAGACAGCAGACAGACAATAATACTGTCCAAACAAAAACCCAAAACATTCGAGAGTGGACAGACATGGAGCTAAGAGACACCCTGAGGGTGGCTGAGAGACGCGAGGACTGGAGACAAGTGGTGGACAAAGCTTCGAAGGCGCCCCAAAGGATTGGGAATGTGAGGGAGTGGTGACGGTGAAGATAGGGTGTGTTCTCCTAACGACAAGCGCAAAGCTTCGTGACCACCGTCACAGGTGACGGGGCCTGGGACCATCTGTCGACGTCCCTCACTGGGCTCAGTGCTGAAAGCCCTTGGCTGGTGTGCTGTTGGCCTCACAGCACGTGACAACAAGGACTTGGTGTGTACATGCCTCTCTTCCAATCCCTAGCACAGAGAGGGGGAGGGGGGGCAGGGAGGGACAGAGAGACACAGAGACAGAGAGAAACAGAGGAATAGCGACAGAGACTAAGAGACACCTGGGAGAGACAGAGACAGAGAGAAACAGAGAAATAGCGACACCTGGAGAGGACAGAGATGAAACAGAGAAATGCGAATCTGGTTTTAGAGACAGAGAGACTGAGAGGAGTCAGAAAGAATAAAGGTGGTTTGAGAGAAGAGAGAAACAGAGACAGAGAGAGTCAGAAAGACATATAGGGAGAGAGAGAGAGAGAGAGAGAGAGAGAGACACACATACAAAGACACAGAGAGAGAAAGAGAGAGACAGAGAGAGAAGGGTGGGTGGGGTAAGGGTGGGTGGGGTGGGGAGGGAGAGCGAGAGACCAAATCATATTAATTCAAAGCAAATCATAACAGATCAAGTTCTTTTATTTCAAGGATCATGAATAAGCACTCATGCGCTTTTTTTTCTTTACATCAGGTCCCCGCCCTTATCAGTATTACATCATGTAAACAGAAACGACGTGAGGACAGAAGAGTGAAGAGAGGATGAGAGCAGCACAGCAGGACAGATGGATGACACAGAGGTAAAAAGGTAAGGCTGTCCCATAACCCATAAGGTCGCAGTGGAGTGAGGCGTCAGAGACCTCACTTCTCTAGGGGCCAGCATATTGAAAACTTGGGGTAAAAAAACACAAAACTTAAAAAGACCTAAATTGGTTGAAACTTGACAAGATGACAAGGTGACTGCCAAATGCACAGGGGCACTGAACGGTCGACAGCATACAGATCAGGTTTCCAACTGTCAGGTGACAAGCCATGAACACCTGTGTGTGTGTGTTTGTGTGTGTGTGTGTGTGCAACACCCAAGATATGTCATGCCTGTTTTGGGAGTGTCTCTGCACTGTGGCTGTATGTTCTTTGTGTGACAGAGAGATAAATAGAGTGAGATATTGAGATAGATAGAGTGAGATAGATAGAGAGGTTGAGTGAGATAGATAGAGAGGTAGATAGATAGAGTGAGATATATATATATATATATATATATATATATAGAGAGAGAGGATAGAGAGAGGATGGTGAGAGAGAGATAGAGATAGATAGATAGATAGAAAGATAGATAGAAAGATAAGATGATAGATACATAGTCAGACAAACAGACAGGCAGATAGTTAATAATAATAATAATAATAATGTATTGAATTTATATAGCACTGAATCTTGTAAATCAACAAATCAAAGCGCTCAGATGACTTATTTTTTTATATCGAGGATAATGGAATAAGCACTCATGTTTTTCACTCATGTTTTTTCATCTTTTACATCTAGTCCCCGTGTGTATGCGGTTTTGTAAATTTTGTCATCTGTTCCCACTGGCACACAATGGCCTACTCTTACGAAAAGCAGAACAGGATTTAACGTGTGCACAAGATGTTCTGCATGCATTTGCACATGGAGCCTCAGATTATAGTCTAATCCGAAGGACTTTGACACTCAGTTCGATTTTTTGGTCAAACTGGGAAGAAAGGGCGAGGCTGGGAATCAAACCCAGAACCTCACGGTTTACTTGTTGGTAGGCAAACGTCTTAACCATCTGGCCACCTTCCTTCTTAATATAGGTAGATAGATCGTATAGATAGGTAGATGGTCGATGTTCAGGATTTTTAAGCCCTCTTGACACATCTTTGAATCGCAGCCTGTAGGATTGCCTGTGGGACGATTTTCCCTGCGCAAGTTCTCATAGAGAAGTCTTTAGGGAGCCACCACCTTCCATTGCCCCCACGACTGCCGGGCCAGCGCATGGTCTTTGTTTCAGCAGCAGATTGTACAGGCTGGTGCATCCAGCTCTTTCCAGGACAGTGTTGATTTGGGACCTGGTTCCTGCCAGGGATGTTCAGGATGTGTCGAAGGAACGACAGTGAAATGCACTGAGCTTTCGCTCTGGTTGGGTAAGCAAAGTCAGGACATCGCTGTCATACAGGAGGATGCTACGACGCAGGTCTGTAGATCTGGATCTGTGTTGGGCTTCAAGTCAGTTGCTGTTGTTCCGTGCTTTCTTTTGTCAGTCAGGTCATGGTGGTCATGCTTTGCAAATGCGCTTGTTGAGCTCTGCGTCAAGTTGAGGGGTGTACTGAGATAGTTGTGCCCAGGTACACGAAGTCATGGTCGATATCCAGGTCATGGTCGTTGATGCTGATGGCTGAGGGAGAGTCAAACCCTGTCCCATGGACTTGTGGTTTATTCAAGCTTTAGTCAGCTTGAAGTCTTGAGGGGCCAAAAAATTTCCCCAAAAAACTTGAAGCGAGTATGAGCTGCTGTAGGTCCTCAGCTGAGTGGGCGGTTACTGCTGCGTCCTCTGCAAAGAGGAAGTCAGGCAGGCACCTCAGCTGGACTTTGGTCTTGGCTCTTAGTCTGGAGAGGTGGAAGAGCTTTCTTCTGTTCTTTTTGGTTATATTCTCTCATAAAGCACGCACATCCTCATCAATACAAACTATTCCATTCATGTGCAGCATGTAGCATGCTGACATAGGGATGTTAGTGCACGCATCACTGTTTCAATTATGCTGCAGGGATTCTTTTTTTTAGAGCAAAGAAAGTACAACAACAGCTATCTTAATTAGTACTAGAACAAAAGCAACAGAAAAACAATAACAACAACAAACGTCCAGATTTTGGAGGACAAAAAGTATTGTTGCAAAAGAAACAAAGCATTAAAACACACACACACATACAACACACATAACACCACACACAAAAACACACACACACCAAACACACACACCACACACACACACACACACACTACCACACAAAACAACACAACACACACAACACACACACACACACAAACGCACACACACACACATGTGCATATTGTGTGCTGTATACCTGTACTCCTAAGCCGATTCATCACAAGAAGCAGAGTGAACAAGCACAACAACCTGTTCACTGTTCATGAACATCTTTTAACACAGCCTTGTATTTTAGTCAAGGGTATCAAGAGAGCATTAGGCTAAAATTATGTGAGACCCCCTTCTCTCCGTGAGTCACTCACGCTTCTACATTACCCATTTTCTCAAATGTTCTCAGTGTTCCCATTATTTTCTCAAGATTTGCGTCGGCAAACCATTTCCACTATGATTTCAAAACGGGCTTCCTTTTCTAGCTGATATTTTTTCTCTAGCTTGTATCTGTATGTCGTTCTGCATGAAGACTATTGGTGGCAGGTTTATTTCCGATCATGCACAAAGAAACAGATCATTTCGTTAGGATATAATTGTACCCACAATCCTTGGGCTGCAGACGCGCGGACTTATTGTTTGGTTACTAACACCAAACTACATGCTGTGTAACAGACTGTCATGGAACAGTGACAAGTTGTCATTCTCTGCCCACATGACAGGACAGAGAGGGATTGATAATTGCCTTTTTTAATTTTTAATTTTATTCTTTTATATCGAGGATAATGGAAATAGGCACCCCAAAAAACTTTTTTACTTGTGTTGTTGTTTTTTTACAAACCAGTCTTGTGTGTATGTGGGGTTGGGGGTGGTGTTGGGTCGTGGGGTGGTGTAATGGTTGTTGATGTGGTTGTGGTGTGGGATGGGTGGTGTGGGATGAGTTGTGGGGTGGGGTAGTGTGGTGTGGTGTGGTGTGATGTGTGTGTGTTGTGTGGTGGTTGGGTTGGGGTGGTGTGTGTCGGGGGGGGTGGGTTGGTAGGTAGTGTGGTGTGGCGTGGTGTGGTTGTGGTGTGGAGGTGGTGGTAGTGTGGTGTAGGGTAGTTTTGATTGGTGTGGTGTTGGTGTGATTGATGTGTTGGTGTGGGGTAGTGTGGTTCGTGGTTGTGGTGTGGGTGGTGTGGTGCAGGGTAGTTTGGTGTGGTTGTTTATGATGTCGCGTGTGGTGTGTGGAGTGATTGATGTGGTGTGGGGTGGGTAGTTTCGTGTGATGTGGGGGTGGATGGTAGTGTGGGTGGTGTGGGGTAGTGTGGTTATGTGGGGGTGGGTAGTTGTGGTGTTGGGGTGGGGTTAGTTGGTGTGGGGGTGGTGGTAGTGTGGTTGTAGGGGTGGGTTTTGGTGTGGGGTGTGGGTAGTGTGGTTTGTGGTGGTGCGTTGGGGGGTAGTGTGGTGTGGGGTGTAGGTAAGGGTGGAGCAAGACAGTACACAGCTGGCTGCTGAGGGTCTGAGGTGTGGATGTGTGTGTGTGGTGTACTCAAGTCACCTGTGACTACCAGCAGAGCTCAGTTTCAGAACAGTCTGGGATCAATGAACATATCAAGTCATGGCCAGGACAAGGACAGAGAGAAGGATTGAAACTGAGAACTGACAAGTTCAAAGCATGTCAAAGCTACTTAAAAAAACAAGCAAGCGGACAGTTTTCGTTTAACTATAGTATAGCCAACCTCACTGTAGGCTTACTGCGCAATAGCAAACCTTTTTTTCTAACAACACACACCCACCACACACACATGCACACACACACACAAACTGCTAGAAGTGGCTGATTGTTCTGTGAGCTTGCCTTGCAGTTAGTGGTGTCAGTCGAGGTGTTGCTATTTTTAGCTACCAGCTTATTTGTTGCACAATCCCGCAGGATATAAGGTCTTTTTGTGAGTGTGTGTGTGTCTGTGTGTGTGTTGTGTGTTGTGATAACCACCTTCCGGGGCCATTGAGTTTCGCAGCAACGACGACTCCCTGTCTCAGTCAGACAAAAGGTTGGTTGTTGGTTGCTGGTTCGAATCCTGCTCGCCCAAATTGTAATATTTTGTGTGTGTGTTTATTTTATTTTTTGTTTATTGTAATATTCTATTCGAGGATAATTGGGAATATGCATTATGAGCCTTTTTTTACAATCAGTCCCCTTGTGTAAGTTGTTTGTTAATTCGGTCATCTGTTCCCACTGGTACACAATGGCGTATTCTTACGAAAACGGCGGATCGATTTAAGGTCGTGCGCAAGATGTTTGCGGGCGTTCGCACACAGGGCCCGTTTATAGTCTCATCCTGAAGGACGTTTGGGGAGAGTGGTGTCTGCACTGATGTTAATCAGAGGTGATTAATCACTTGTACGGGATATCGAACGCTCTCAGCAGATTGTGAGGGCATGTTCTGATCAGTAGGCTATCCCATCCTCCTGGGTGTGTGTGCGTGCGTGTTGTGTGTATTGTGTGCTGTGTGTGTGTGTGTGTGTGTGTGCGGTGTGTGGGTCATGTGTTGCGTGTGTGTGTGCTGTTGTGTGTGTGTGTATGTGTGCGGCTGCGCGCGGCGCTGCGCGCGCGGCGTGTTTGTGTGTGTGTGTGTTGTTGTGGGTGTGTGTGTGTGTGTGTGTGTGTGTGCCTTTGTGCTCTAAATCTGGTCAAAGGGAATTGCATGCCCCCTGTACACCCCCAGTCCTTACACCAACTCCTATCCCCTAACAGAATGAAAGATAGATAACTGCATTTCTGGGGATTCACCCCTTTACTTTGGTATATCTCTCAGTAAATAGATGGTTTTTCCATGTGTTTGTTCTGCTAGACAGATAGGAAACATGGGCAATTCAGGGTTAATCCTCTTTGCTTTTATGCAAACACTGTGCACTTGAGTCACAGGGGTGGAGCCATGAGACTAAGTTGCATAGTTTTGTATGAAAAAGTAGGGTTCAGCCTGATTGACCATTCCCCCATTACCTCTCTCTTCTCTCTGTCTCAAACACCACACACACACACACACAAACACACACACACTCACACACACACACACACACACAGGTACACACACACACCTACACACGTCACACACACACACACAAACACAACACACACACGCGCACGCACACACACACACACAACACACACACGTGCACACACACAACTCACACACCCGACACACACACACAAACCCACCACACACACACACAACTCACACACACACACACACACACGTACACACACACACACACACACGCCACACACACCACAACACGCACACACACACACACACACACACCTCACACACACAAACACACACACACAAACACACGCACACACAAACACACACACACACACACACACACACACACACGTACACCACACACACACACACACACACACGTACACACACACACGTACACCACACCACACACACACACAAAGTACACACACAAACACACCACACACGTACACACACACACACACACACACTCACACACACACACTCACCACACACACACACACACACAACACACACGCGTACACACCACACACACTACAACTGATAATCGTCAGAAGTCATACGAAACACAGGACAACACACAACATGCACTAATACTGTAATTCATAATACTTACCCAATGTAGCTTTTGCGATTGCTTCTAGAGAATAAGATAAGCGGCAGATGTTCCCTGGTGATAAACTATATCTCCAAACCATCTTCACTCAGGAATGGATCACCTTACAAACAAAACTCAGGTCATCACCTAATTTCGTATATTACTCAGATATAATTATTTACACAACCTTTTACTCAGAATACACCACATTGTCAGTTTCTAGCTCCAGTTTCGTTGGACATTTACTATTTCCTGGTTTCACTTGGCCTAGCGCATTCACCCTTGTCACTGTCAATGGCTACACACAACCTTTAAATGTTGCGACATTTCCTGCTGTTCTTCTATCCATGTTTCCTCTGGATTCATGTTAATGTAGGAGGGCGTCCATGGAAAAACATTTTTTGTGAAGGATTGCCTCTGACTCAAAAACTCGTGTTGAGTTTGGCACAATCTGGCATGTTTGACTTCTGTTCATGTTCAGCTAAACCACTTACCCTTTCGAACCCAGAGTTGTCTGCAAGCTGCCTGCGCTACAAATTTATCAGGTCAACGCTGTAGGCAAACACAGCCAACCTTCAGTCCATACCACTTCCAACATGCTTTTGACTCTCGTTCTCAACCCCAAAAGGATAGTACGCAGGGCATTTTGTCATACTTTAATGAAAAAAAATCTTGAGAAAAATCAGCAAGCACTTTTGTTACTAGACCGGAAGCCGAAGGCGGAGTGTAGTCTATTGTTTAGATATACTGCAGCGGGAATTTCCAGGAATTCGATTTATAGCAAGTCTTCAGAGATGGGACTATGACAATTGAGGAAGAAGGCTTTGGCTTGCACATTCTCTTATGTTGTGCAGCCCTGGGGTTAGTTGGCCTTTGAATGACTCTGGTGTGTGTGTGTGTGTGTGTGTGCACTGTAAGTCTGTGTATGCGCGCGGGCGCACACACACACTCACGCCAAACACACACACTCACACACAGAGACAGCGATTGATGATTATTATAATGATATGAATAGATTAATTGATAATCTTTTTTTCCCCCCGAGGGTTACAATTAAATCCTGACACGCTCTTTCTCATAGGGCCTTGCTCTGAGTTAGGGACAATCATTATTATCCCAACTAATGATTACAGATCCATTTGGAAAAGGAGAGGAAGAGAGACACCAAATGATTGTTTTTCGAAAAAGAAAAAAAAATCGAAGACCATGTTAGAATAAACTAAAAGATAACGAAACGGATAAAGAATTGGGGAAGTGAAGAGCTACTGATGAGGAGAGGAGGAAGAGTCAGAGAGACAGACACACATATGACACACAGACAGACACATGAGAATGTGAGGAGAGAGAGAGGGAGAGAGAGAGAGAGAGAGAGACAGACAGACAGCCAGACAGACAGACAGACAAACCAGACAGACAGGAGTGGAGTGAGGGGGAGCGATGTTGAGATGAGAGAGAGAGAGAGAGAGAGAGAGAGAAGAGAGAGACGAGAGAGAGAGAGAGAGTGAAGAGACAGGAGTGGAGAGGGAGAGAGAGAAAATGAGATGAGAGATAGAGAGAAGAGACAGAGAGAGTGAATGAGAGAGAAAGAGAGGAGAGAGGATAGAGAGAGAGAGCAAGAGACAGATGAGAGGAGAGAGAAGAGAGAGACAGACAGACAGGAGACAGAGACACCCAGAGCGAAGAAACAGACAGAAAGACAGACATAGAATAAGAGTGAGGGATGGGCTAGGGATGGGAGAGAGAGAGAGAGAGGAGAGAATGAGGAGGATTGAGTGAGACAGAGAGACAGAGAGACCCAGAGAGACAGATAGCGAGAGAGATAAGAGCGAGAGATGAGACAGAAGATGGAAGAGACAGAGGAGAGGAGAGGAGAGAAGAGTAGAGAGAGACGAGAGATGATGAGTGGAGTTGAGTGAGAAGAGAAGAGAGAGAGAGAGAGAGTGAAGAGACAGAGATGGAGAGAGAGAGAAAGAGAAGAGAGGAGAGAGACGAGAGATGAGAGAGAGAGACGAGAGAGAGAGTGAGAGAGAAGAGAGAGAGAGAGAGGAGAGAGAGAGAGAGAAAAAGAGAGAGAGAAGGAAGAGAGAGAGGAGGAAGGAGAGAGAGGAGAGAGGAGACGAGAAGGAGAGAGAGAGGAACGACTGAAAAGAGCCAGAGAGAGAATGAATCAATGTATGAGTAAATAGAGGAATAATTTGTCACGTGAGGATGGGATTGTAGCAAGCCTTGTCTTTTATAATATGTCCTTTTTGAATATCCCACACGTCATAAAAACCCAGCCACAATATGGATATCAATAAACCTCGGAGAAAAAAACACCCTCTCAATGCCACATATCACACAACCACACACTTACACCACTCACGCCACGAAACGCATACACACATACACATACACGCACATGCACACACTCACGCACACGCATACACACCACACACACACAACACACACACACACACACACACCCACACACACACACACACACACACACACACACACACACAATCGGGGAGGGATAGCCTAGTGGTCAGAACATTGCGCACCCCAATTGACGCCCCGGTTTCGATTCCCTTTTCAAGGAGTTTGGAGTTAAATCAACACAGACTCCACTCTCCCAAAAGTCCTTCGGATGTGACTATAACCGAGGTCCCGTGTACGAACGCACGCAGAACATCTTGCGCACAAGTTCAATCCTGTTCGTTTTGCTAGAGTAGGCATTGTGTGCCTGTGAGAACAGATGACAGATTTCCCAAACCGCCACACACACATGGATGGATGTAAAAAAGCACATAGGTGTTTTATTCCATTTCCTCGATATAAAAGTAAAAAAGAATATAAACAATAAAAACCCTATTAAAATCTGAACAAACACACTGTGTCAGTCTACTGGTTGTTTGTTTGTTTGGTGTTTTTTGTCTTCTTCTTCTTCTTCTTCTTCTTCTTTTTCTTCTTCTTCTTCTTCTTTTCTTCTTCTTCTTCTTCTTCTTCTTCTTCTTCTTTCTTTTCCCGCCCCATGTTTCCATTCAAACGAAAACCCACCCAATCACACACACACACACACACACCACACACACACACAACACACACACACACACACACACACAAACCACACTTTTTTAATACATGAAGTACGCGATATTTATTTTTAAAAGAAAATAATAATAATTGAAAGGAATCAATTATCTTTCTTAAATTTCCCTCTGAAATTATCACGCACTACAATTTTTTAAAATCTTTTTTTTTTAAGTTGTATAATAAGCAATGATTTTGAAAATAGCGCTGAATAGAAAACCTGCACAGGAAATCGAAAGCTGCTTTGCAGTCTACGGGAGATTTACTCAGATTTTGTTTGACTCTCCCAAAGCTTTCGATTATCCCCTTTATAAAAAGTAACGTTGTGTGTTTTGTTCTTTTTCTTTTTTTATTCATTATTCTTTTTTTTAGGGATAAGGGAAATTTAGCATCCAGTCCCGTGTGTATGCGGTTTTTTAAATTCTGTCATCTGTTCCCCCCGGCACCATAGGCCTACTCTTACGAAAATAGGCGGGAATACATCATTGAAGTGTGGCAAGAGGTTTTGAGTGCGTAAGCACCACAGGACCACGGTTTTTTGTTTCATCCGAAGGACTCTGTGTGTGTGTGTGTGTGTGTGTGTGGGTTGTGTGCGTGCGTGCTTTGCGTGTGTTGTGTACGGGTTTTTTTTTGTGGGGATTGATTAAAAATTTTTTTTGTTTGTTTAATTTGTGTGACTTGTTTTATTTAGGTCTTTATTTTAGCTTTGCACGTATACTAGATTTTTTAAAAAATTTTAGATGGATGGCTTGATGAAAAAATAGCAAAGTATGTTTATTCAATGTACCATCTGAAATTTAAAGGTTTGGCTTTGACTTTCAACACACACACACACACAAAACACACACACACACACACACACCCCCACACACACACAAACAACACAAAACACAACACACACACACACACACACACACCCCACACACACACACACACACACACAAATGTGGAAATGAAGTCAGGGGGAGTGTGACTTATGGAAATGAAGTCAGGTGAATTTTGACTGACGTCAATGGTTTTGTATCCAGACGTAGTCAAGATCAGTGTATCCAGAGTAGTCAAGATCAGTGTTCCAGACGTATCAGTGTATCCAGACGTAATCAAGATCAGTGTTTTCCCGAGTAATCAAGATCAGTGTATCCAGACGTAGTCAAGATAATGTTTTACGACGTAGTCCCAAGATCAGTGTTTCCCGAGTAGTCAAGATCAGTTTTTACCAGACCGTTTGTCAAGATCAGTGTATCACGAACGTAGGTCAAGATCGTGTATCCAGACGTATCAGTGTATCCCCCCGTAATCAAGTTCAGTGTATTCCAGACCGTTTAAACAGATCATGATCCATTTCGACGGGAAAATCTTATTTGTGAAAATGTAGTGCATACATCATGGTTGCTTCGGTTTTTCAAGGTGAGATAGACGGGCTTTGATGTCAGCACTGTGCGGAGTAATAGCTAGCTGCAATCTCAAAGGGAAAGGGGAAAAAATGACAACCAGCCTTCAATTGCTGTGATACTCCAAGTAAGGTAGTTAAAGTTTCGCACACCAAAGAAAAAAAAAGGTGGCGTGCTCTTGTGGCGAGCGCTCTCCCCGGGGAGGAGCAGCCCGAATTTCACGAAGAGAAATCTGTGATTAGGTTTGGTTATAATATTAAAATTAATACTTAATAGGGTGGTGTGTTTTGTCTTTTGTTCCTTCATGGTCTTTGGGAAGCCCTCATGGCTGGGGCTGTGATGTCAGGCTTACCTGGTCAGTGTAGCTTTGCCAATGAGCAAGGTTGGCAGTGGGGGTAGCAGGTCTCACCACCACCATCGTAGGGTTGCACCTCAGTGCCAATTGTACTGACGCTTTGTTCCAAAAGATGGTGATGATATTTGGGGGTTATGGTTTGGGGTTTAAAGGTGGTGGTGGAGTTTGGGTTGGTGGTTTGGGGGTGGTGGTGATTGATGGTGGTGGTGGTTGTGATGATGATGGTTGGTGGTGGTTTGGGGGTGATGATGGTGGTGGTGTGGTGATGGTTTGGTGGTAGTTGGGGGTGATGATGATGGTGGTGGTGGTGGTGGGGTGGTTTTGATGGTGGTGGTTAATGGTGGTGGTTTTTTGGTGGTGTGTAATGGTGGTGGTGGTTGGTAGTGGTGGTGGTGGTAAAGGTGTGCCCCAGATCAGAAGCTTATGATCTTCCCCTTCTTTTTCTGGTTTTATTCTTGCAGGAACTCGCAGAAACTGTTACCATTTGTCCTTGATTTACCCGTTTAGTCCACGTACGAAAGTCCGGCCATTAAAGCTTTACATTTTTCTAGTGCATAGATCACACCTGTAGTGTTGTGTTTTCTTTCCCCAAGGTTACACACACTTTCCTAGTGTGCGACTTTGATGTGTTTATTTTGTTTACACGTTTAACATGTCATTTATCCATGTGACTCGTTGTTCCCGTTGTTGTAGTTTATTCAATGTTGCGGCTCTTACCTATTTATTTCCTGGTGCTAATGCCCAGTCAGTGATGTTAGCATGATTCTTTTTTTCTTGTGTTTGATCTGTATGTTCTCTGTGCTACAAGCCTACCCTTTCTGTTGATGGTTATGCATGTCACAGGTTGTATCTCCATTCTTTATTCGTTTTCATTCAAACCAGGCAAGACACCCTTTGCAGCGATCTTGCTTCTGCTGAAAGATTTTGTAGCGGTCTTTTCAATGCGGTGTTCAGCAAGAAATGGAAAAGTATCACGTCGTTGTGTTACATTTGACAGAAAGATTAAATGTTTGGGATCACTGCACCTAGTATTAAGATGCTGATTGCCAGGCCATCAGCACACACACACACACACATACCACACACACACATACATACATACATACATACATACATACAACATACTACAACCCCAAAAACACATACATACATACATAAATACATAAAACACACATACATACACACACATACATACACACACATACATACACAAAAACACATACATATACACACATACATACATACAACAACAAATACCAAACCCCACACACAACACCACACACACACACACACACACACACACACCCCCAACCCCACCCATACATACATAAATACATACAAAAAACCACATACATAACCCAAAACATACATACACATACACACACACACAACATACATATACACACATAAATACATACACACCAATACACACACACACACACACATACATAATACATACATAAAACATACAAACACACATACATACACCCCACATAATAACCACAATACATTACAACACACCACAAACATACACACTACATAATACACACCACTACACACACACACGCACCCCCAACACCCCAACCACACACCACCACACAAAACACACACTCACCAAACCCTAATCATACATCAATACATACAACACACCATACATACAAACATACATACAACCATACATAACACACAAACATACATTAAAAACTACTACAACACACACACATAATACAACACACACACACACCATACATACACACACCAACACACCCCACATACATACACACACACACAAAACACAAAATACTCACACCCCACACAACAATAATACACTACAACACACCAAAACAACCCAAAACAACAACAACCCCAAAACACACCCAAAAATTTACAAAAAACACACACAAAAACAAACAAAACACCCCACACACACACACACACACATCTTACACATAACACACACGACGACACGTCCCTCTCCCTTTCCTTTCTCTCCTCTCTGTCTTCCCCCTTCCCTCTCTCTACCCCCCTCTCTCTCCCCCTCGCTCTCTCTTTTCCCCTCTCTCTCTCTCTTTTCTCTTCTCTCTCTCTCTCTCTCTCTCTCTCTCTCTCTCTCTCTCTCTCTCCATCTCCTCTCTATCTCACACACACACACACACAACACACACACACACACACACACACACACACACACACACACACACACACACACACACACACACACACACACACAACACACACACACACACACACATTCCTTCGGATGAGACTATAAACTGAGGCCCCGTGTGGGAATGCACGCAGAACATCTTGCGCACACGTTAAAATCCTGTTCCGCTTTTCGTAAGAGTAGGCCATTGTGTGCCGGTGGGAACAGATGACAATTTACAAAGCCGCATACACACGGGGACTGGATGTAATAAAGCACGTAAGTGCTTATTCCATTATTCTCGATATAAAAGAATTTTTTTAAATTAAAAAAAATAAACACACACACACACGACGACGTCTGCCTCTCCCTCTTCCTCTCTCTCTCCACCACTCTCTCTCCCTCTCTCCCTCCCTTACTCTCTCTCTCCTCTTCCTCTCTCTCTCTCCACTGCTCTCTCTCTTTCCCTCTCCCTTGCTCTCTCTCTCTCTCTCCTCTCCCTCTCTGTCGTCTAATATCACTTAGAGTGAACAGACGTTAAATTGAGGACAACAACAGCAACAACACACACACACACACATACATACATGCACACACATACACACACACGCACACATACGCGTGCGGGCGCGTGCGCGTGCACACACACAAACACACACACACACACACACACACAAATACACACACACACAAGACATGAAGTAATGTGCTTTATAAAGCAAGGGACATCATAATCCTAAAACTGTTTGTGACTTTTTATTGTGTTATTTTTCTCCCTTCGAATACTTCAGTTGTTATGCGAGCGGAATGATTGAGAGAAAGGGAGAGAGGAAGAGAGAGAGGGGGAGAGAGAGAGATGAAGAGAGAGAGCAGGGGAGAGAGAAGGAGAGAGGGAGAGGGAGAGAGAGAGAGCAAGGGAGAGGGAGAGGAGAGAGAGCAGTGGAGAGGAGAGAGGAGAGGGGAGAGAGAGTAAGGGGAGAGAGAGAGGGAGAGAGAGTGGGGGAGAGAGAGAGGGAGAGAGAGAAAGGGAGAGGGAGAGAGAGAGAGAGGGGAAGAGGGAGAGAGAGGGAGCGAGAGGGAGAGGGGGAGAGAGAGAGCGAGAGCAGGGAGAGAGAGAGAGGGAGAGAGAGAGAGAGAGAGCAGGGGTGAGAGAGAGAGGAAGAGGAGAGAGAGGGAGAGGGAGAGAGAGCGGTAGGGAGGGAGAGAGAGGAAGAGGGAGAGAGAGAGGGAGAAGGAGATAGAGGGAGGGAGAGCGAGAGAGAGAGAGCGGAAGAGGGAGAGAGGAAGAGGGAGAGAGAGAGAGAGGGAGGGAAAGAGAGAGAGATGTCGAGATAGAGCTCTGGTGAACTCTGAACTCTGAAATGATATATTGCTCTTCAGCCTTTGACACAATACAGTTCAAAGGGAGGAAAGAAAAAAAGAACAAATGAGAGAGAGAGAGAAAGAGAGAAAGAGAGAGAAAAAGGGAGAGAAAGAAAGAAAGAGAGAGATAAAAAAGAGAGAGAGAAAGAGAGCGAAAGAAAGAGAGAGAGAAAGAGAAAGAGAGAGAGACACACACACAAAGAAGGAATAGAGAGAGAAAAAGAGAGAGAAAGAGAGAGACGCTTTGACGCTTTGACCAATTTATTGTCATTGCCCAAAGTGGCCTATTGACAAGGGGGGTTATACACGACTTTCTTTTGTAAATACAAATAAATACAAGAAAAATCACATGATGCATTTAACGTAATAAAAACCAAAAAACCAAAAATGAGCTCTTATGAACGGATACGACTTTAAGCTCTGACGTAAACTCAGTTTCAAAATAAACACAAAGTAATAACAAGGATGAACAATAGGAACCAATAAGCAATAACTAAAATAATGAAAAGAACATTCTAGAATGCTATATTAGACCATCCATTGAATTGTATGTGAAATTTTCAAAAATTATTCTTGCTGGAGACTACAGAGTAATCTTATAAAGTTTGTCTTTCTTTATGTGTTTCACAAAATACTGGAGTTTAACACAAAATAAATGTTACTTTAAGTTTTAGTCACAAATGATAAGCTAATTGGAACTAGCTTTAATTGTCTTAATTTAAGTGCTCAGGCATAAACTTTGCAACCGATAGATCACATATCAATCATCGTACGATAAGATAGAAAAAATACTGCCTACGGCAAAGCTCCTACATTTAGAAACAAACCACAGTTTTTCACGAATGGAAACATAGTGATAGACAATGAAACAGGAAATGCACTCATACATAAAGATAAACGAACCAAACGATATGGCATGGGAACTGTGTGGAACGTCACAAGTTGACACCATCTTTTGTTTGCATTGAAGCCGAGTGTTCATTAGTTACGAAATCTTGCGCGACACGATAAGTCGATGGCCATTGTCAGGACTATACGGAAGATACTTATCCAGCGCTTGAGAAAAGCACAACTTACTACGAAAAAAACCAGCCTTATTATATCTTTTACTTTCCAGTCCGAGTGCCAATTTTGTTTAAATGAAACAAATGAGTCTGTCATTCCAATTCAGAAATAAACCCATGCTCGCTACCCTACTTCCTGGATACAACCACGACACGATTCCAAGATCATGTTCTGACAAAATAACTTTTATAACTTGATATGCCCAATTCTTCTCACCCAAGTCTCCATTTGTATAACCATAATGTCAATAAGTACTGCCTATCAAAAAACGTGACCCTGGAAGTGTTCAGTAGTTTATAGCCAGTACTAGACGAGAATCGGATTGGGACCTTTATGAAACGTTGATAGCATATGTTATGTATTGTATTCTAGTTTGAGGATTAACAGTAAGTCCCACATATTTCAGATGCATATGTAGAGTAAAGGTTCTATGTGAACAACACACAATTTCCAAACATAAAGAACAATGCCTAACCTGAATTGCAGCTTTCGTAACGGTTTTAAGATATCGATTCCACCTTTTTTCCCCTTCCCTTCAAACATTCACGCCATGCAACATTTCAAACTTAGCTTCGTTGAAAAAATGTCATCCCTAAACGTACTTATAATAATTCACGACTTTCACTTCAGCATTTCCATAAAACCATTTTTCACGCACTGATAAATGTCCACCCATTCTAAAAATCATGATGTTCGTTTTTTAATAATAATAATAATAATAATAATAATATATGGTACTTATATAGCGCTGAATCTTGTAAAACAAACAAATCAAAGCGCTTATTGACTGATAAATCTAGGCGATCTGCCTCTTCCTTTAATATATCTAGTTGGTTTTGTAAACCTAGTACCGTGTCAGACAAGAGAAAACATATCATCGGCAAATTCTTAAGTAAAAATACCACCAATGCTCCTGAGGATAAACGACTACCATGTTTTCCTTTTTTTGTTAATTCAACGGCTAATTCTTACAAAAAAAGAAAATAACTGGGATTAATATAACAAGCCCTGTCTTCACTCCAATTTGGACATTCGAAATTATTCCCCGAATAATCATATCCTGCGCGTACACATGCTAACTTGATATTTATACTACACTCTTAGTGCAATAAATAATTTACCGTTTATACAATATACCATTTGTACGCAGAACCAGGTCCTAATATAATACGATATAACCAGAGATAACGAAACGAAACGCCTTACGAAAATCGAGAACAAATGTCAACAAACAAGTTTTTATATTGATTGCAAGATATTTTTGAACAATAGAGTAGAAGGGTGAATATATGATCAGTAGTACTATTCACTTTGCTCGAAAACCTGCATGTTCTTCAAGCAGTATTTTCAATATCTCTTCAGCCCATATAGTTAACCTTTTATTCAAATATAAGTATATTATTTTGCTGACGATCTAGAGGATGGGCTACTCCCACGATTATTTGGTCTGTCTATGAGTGCTGAGGTCGGCATTTTTTTGTAAAAAGGAAAAATAATAGACTTGGCCCACTCCAAAGTGGGAAAGCACCTCATCAAAACATCGTTGAAGAGTTGGTTAGGAGGAGAATAACAAATGTTGGCATTTGTTACATTTTCGCCTATTATTTTGTCTGGACCACGACACTTTTCCTTGTTATTTTCTAAAATGCCTGGCAATTACGCGGCAATTAACTTCATTTTTCTTTGGATAAGATGATCGCATTAAACAATGAGTTCGAAATCATCATCTTCTTCGTTAACATATATATCCATCTGTGTTACATATCATCCGAGCTGTTAAAAACTGTAAGAAGTGATCAAACCTTCTTGAGAATAGAATGTTATTATATACAAGAGCCCTATCGATTCAACAGACCTAATTCTAGACCAAAATGTATTTGGGCGTCGTAAGAAAGAGAATTTTTCAGTTTATACCCAATATACTCAGTTCAAATACCAGTTCTTTAGTTTTTTCCGCTATAATTTGGACATATTTATCCCCCCTTGATTCGTGCGCTGGTATGTATAACTCCCTTTTCTCTAACTATTATCATGATTTGTCTGACATCGCTGAAATCATTTAGTAACCAGTCTTTGACTTCTTGATTCTTTGTTTGCATCATATCAACCATCCTTACAGTTTCTTATCCCACCACCAACTTTTCGGACCATGTTCATGCAGCGAAAGCCCCACATAAGGCATTTACAAATATACTACAACATTCATTTATATCATTCGGGCAATGAGTAAAAAAAGCTTTCTGTATACTTCGAAAACAGAAATTCAAAACATTCTGTTCTTCAGTACTCATGATTTGTACATGTTGGTGTGTGATATTGGATTTATTGATCGGTGTTGAAAGGAGAGGTTGTTAAGAGGGAACTGAGGTGCAGCATTACTGTCAGAACCATAGATTTTCTCGATTCAGCTTCTTTGCTCTGTATCCTGTTTTCAGTACAATGCGAAGGCAGCTTATCATGCCAGGTACGTGGAAATGTTTGTTGTCTGTGTCTACTAGATTAGGGCTTGAAGAGTCAGCCATTGGTCTTCTTATGTTATGGCAGTAGTTTGGGGTTTACTATTGTGTTTACAACGGCGAGTTGGAGTCCCATCATTGTGCTTTGTGTTGTGACCAATACATCTGATCTCTCTCTCTCACCCTCGAGATGTCGGTGCCTCTCCTCTCTCTCTCCATCTCAAATCTGCTAGCTGCTATCTCTCATCAGCACGACGTCTCTCTCCTCTCTCATCTCTCTCTCTCTCGTCTATCTATAACTCTCTCCGCGCGCGTGCTCCTCTCGTCTCTCCTCTCACCCACATACACATGGGACTGGATTGTAACAATAGCATCATAAGTGCTTATTCCACTATCCTCGATATAAACGCACATAACTCCATATCCACCAAATAATATTAAAAAAACTGTTGTTTGTTTTTTTGTATTGAATTGGGTGGGTGAGGAGCTGGTGTCATTAGAGTTGTCTTTTTTATTTGTTTGTGGTTTTTTTGGGGGATTTTTTTTTTAGGGGGGGGGAGTTTTGAAAGGGTTATTTCCCTTTGTTTCTTTCTACTGTGTGAGAGTATAAGTATTAAGGTTATTATAGATGTATCCCTAGAGGGCGGGGACTGGATGTAAAAAAAGCACATAGGTGCTTATTCATTATCCTCCGAAATAAAAAGAATTTGTCCATTCTCATTTACATTGTCTCTCTTTATAAGGGGGCGAGGACTGGAATGTAAAAAAACACAAGGTGGTTTTTATCATTTAGGTTTTTTTTTTATACCACTTATATCACGAATTTCTCTTCGTGAAATTCGGGCTGCTCTCCTCCCCCGGGAGAGCAGTCGCCACAAAGCAGCGCCCACCCTTTTTTTTCTATGGTCTGCAACTGGTATTTGTTTTCCCTATCAGAGTGCTTTTTTTCTAAGAATTTTGCCAGGCGACAACTCTCCTTGTTTGCTTGGTTTCTTTAACGTGCGCCTGAAAATTTTGTGGTAACACTCGGGACCTCGTTTAATCGTCCTCATTCCGAAAGACTAGCGCCCAAACCACCCACTCATAGATCCTATATGGGGAAAATTTCGGGCCCAAAACGGGATACGAACCACCGCACAACACCCCGACCACACGGACTTTTCGCATCTAGACAGGCGGTACCTCTAGAAACCGATCCACTATTTCATTATCCCTCGAAATAAAAAATTTAACATTCCCCCTCTCCGCTCCACATCGCTCTCCTCTCTCACACTCTCCTTCTCGTCTCTCACTCATCTCTACTCTCCTCATCTCTCAACTCCACTCACCTTCTCCTCTCTCTCTCTCTCTCTCACCTCCTCTCTCTCTTCTCCAGTATTGGTTTAAAATTAACTCTACTTCCTATGTCAAGATTGGGGCAGATATAAGATGATTTGATCCAACAGTAAACAGGGAAGAAAACAGAAACTGGGCATTGTCTTTTGTTAAGCATTACTGCTAACACTCAAGGATTGGTTATTGTGTGGATGTGCCAGAGTTGGATATGAACAAGAATTTTTTGTGGGAATTTAAAGACAGAATGAAGCTTCCTACAAACAAGACTGGGCGTGCATGCATGAGAAGAATCAGAAAAGTATAACTGTACTACCTTCCTTACAAGTGTTTTTCAAACAGAAAAGTATGTTAGCAGTCCGTAACACTGAAATGGCATGGAGTAATCTTGCTCCATACAGATAAGAACTGTAGGCTAAATGCCTTCAAAACATGGCTGACCACTGACACATCGGGGGGGGCTGCACAGTCCCCAGCCCCATGTTTGGTGCGCCAGATTTGAAGATGAAATGCAATTTTTTGTTTGATTGTAATATCGTAGGATGAACATCCGTCAGAAATGTCCTCAAATTTAATGAAGACATCTCAAGAATGAGAGATATAAATAGCATACACTGACGAAGATGAAGAATATCTAAAACACTTGCAAAATTTATCTCCCTTGCTTGGGACAGCAGAAAAAAGAAAAATGCTGTTAACTGATATACCTCTTCAATGTAACACTATTTTGTTATTCAATATTTGTGGCATACCAAACTCCCTTGTCTAAATTACCTTATTTGAATTAAGGGTAGGGTGGTCGATTTGTCCTACACAGTTTGCTAAATTGCCGGAACATGACACTGTTGTGTGTTTGTGGTGTGTGTGTGAGTGTGGGTGTGAGGTTGTGTGTGTGTGTTTTGTGTGTGTGTGCAAGCTTGTTAAACAATTAGTGTACAGAAACAATGAATACAATCGGTTGAATTTAGTTATTGTAGAAACCATTTTCCTCTTTCGGTTTTCAATTATTACCTTTTGGTAAAGGTAAAGGTAAAGGAGTCCCATAACTCTATAAGGTCGTAGGGAGCGAAGGCGTCAGAGACCTCACTTTTCTCTAGTGGACAGCATATTGAGGGCGGCGCCACTCCTCTCCCTCGCTGCTTTACCTTCCCTGACCCTAAAGAGGACAGGTACCCATTTACAGCTGGTGAACTGGGGAACTGTAACTGAAGCCAAGCGCGCAAACGGTCACCCATCCAACTGGTAAACCACGCTCGACGCTGCTTAACTTGGCTGGGGGAAAGCGAGTCTCTACCACTGAGCATCCCGTCCGCCCTACCTGTTGCAAAAAGGATATGATTAAAATGTGTCATGAGAACAGTGGCTCCTTGCCAAAAAGACTGCACCTTCCTACCTCTGTGAATGTCTTCATCTGTACACGCCTATTTCGTTCCCTACGCTCCTCCTGCTGCTAATACCTTGTGCTTAAGAGCACTAGATTCACCAGTCCACCGTTGGCCGTCGCTCTTTCTCTGTTTCTGGTCCATCGATATGGAAATGACCTATCCCTCCTCATCCTCGTCCCTCCGCCAAAGCCTTCTTATTAATTCTTTTAAATCCGGCCTCAAGACTCATTTATTTCAAACCAAATTCTCCACTTTGTTCCATCTCATTTGTGTCCATGCCTCAACAGACAAACCCCCACCTACACGTGCCGAATTGTATAACCTTTATGTGTGTGCGTGTGAAAGTATATATTTGAATTTGTAAAAACTATTGATTGTAACTGGCTGTATGTGAATGAGTGGGATGAACGAAAGCGCTATGATTTGGGTGTTTTTTTTCAAGATATGGCGCTATATAAATTTCATGTATTATTATTATTATTATTATTATTATTATTGTTAATTAGGTAATAATTACGTTCAGTGTTCAGTGTTCTCTTCAGTGTTCTGTGTTCTCTCTCTCTCTCTCTCTCCTTCTCTCTTCACGGAATCACTCTCTCTCTACTCGTCATCTCTCTCTCTCTTCGCACGCTCGCTCGCTCGCCTCGCTCTCTTATTACGGTCTGTTTGTCCTGTCTGACGGGACCATCTTCTGTCTTACTGTCTGTCATATCTCACGCTGTCCTTGTCTCAATGTTTGTCTGTCTCACTGTCTGTCTGTCTCTCTGTAACCCCCCCCCCCCCCCTGACAGTCACACTACGACTGTCTTGCTCTCTGTTGTGTGGTTTGTGTGGTGGCCTGTGTTTGGTGTGTGTGAGAGAGATATAGGAGAGAATTATTGTGGGCTGCCCCATACCCCTCCCTTTTGGATTGATTCCCCTTTTTATGATTACTTTGATGTATGTATGTTACAAGTTAATTGTAGAACGGCCAGCCGAAATCTTCACCCTTGCATATTGAATCTCTCTCGCTCTCCTCTCATCTCTCTCTCTCCTCTCAACCACTCTCTCTCTCTCTCTCTCTCTCTCGTCTCTCGATCTCATCGTCTCCTCTACCTCTCTCTCCCACTCTTACTTCAGTGTTCAGTGTTTCAGTGGTTCACCTCCTCTCTCTCTCTCTCTTCCCTCTATCTCTCTCATCTCTCTCTCTTTCTACTTCAGTGTTCAGTTGTTGTTCTCTCACTCTCCTCTCTCTCTCTCTCTCTCTCTCTCATAACAAAATAATAAAAAAACATTCTAGAATGCTATATTAGACCATCCATTGACATTGTATGTGAATTTTCAAAAAATATTCTTGCTGGAGACTACAGAGTAATTATAAATGTTTCTTTATGTGTTTCACAAAATGCTGGAGTTTACATAAATAAATGTTACTTTAGTTTAGTCACAAATGTTAAGCAATTGGAACTAGCTGTAATTGTCTTAATTTCAGTGCTTCAGCAATAAACTTTGCAACCGATTTGATCACAATATCATCATCGGACGATAGATAGAAAAAATATCTTGCCTTCGGAAAGCTTCTAGTTTGAGAACACCACAGTTTTCACGTATGGAAACATATGATTGACAATGAAACAGGAAATGCACTTCATCATTAAGAAATACACCACACATAGGCATGGAACTGTGTGGACGTCTCAAGTTGAAACCATCTTTTGTTTGCATTGAAAGCCGAGTGTTCTTAGTCGAAATCTTGCATAAATTAGTCGATGCCATTTGTCAGTGACTATTCGAAGATACTTTTCAGCTTGAAAAGCACACTTAAACGAAAAAAACCAGCAGTATTTATCTTTACTTTCCATGTCCGAGTGCCAATTTTGTTTAAATGAACAAATGAGTCTGTCTTTCCATTCAGAAATAAACCCATGCTCGCTACCTACTTCCTGAGACAACCACACGATTCCAAAATCATGTTCTGATAAAAACTTTTTAACTTGATATGCCCAATTCTTCTTACCCAGCTCCATTTGTATAACCATAATGTCATAAGACTGCCTACATAAACGTGACCCTGGAAGTTTCAGTAGTTTTAGCCAGTACTTGACGAATGGATTGGGACATTTAAGAAACGTTTGATAGCATATGTATGTATTTTTTCTATTTGTGGATTAACAGTAAGTCCCCATATTTCAGATGCATATGTAAGTAAAGGTTCTATTTGAACAACAAACAATTTCCAAAATAAAGAACAATCTACTGAATTCAGCTTTCGTAACGTTTTTAAGATTTCGATTACACCTTTTTTCCCTTTCCTGCAACATTCACGCCATGCAACATTCAAACTTAGCTTCGTTGAAAATGTCATCCCTACGTACTTATAAGAATTCACGACTTTCACTTCAGCATTTCCATAAAACCATTTTTCACGCACTGATAAATGTCCACCCATTCTAAAAATCATGATGTTCGTTTTTAATAATAATAATAATAATAATAATAATATATGGTACTTATATAGCGCTGAATCTTGTAAAACAAACAAATCAAAGCGCTTATTGACTGATAAATCTAGGCGATCTGCCTCTTCCTTTAATATATCTAGTTGGTTTTGTAAACCTAGTACCGTGTCAGACAAGAGAAACATATCATCGGCAAATTGTAGTAAAAATACCTCCATTGCTCCTGAGATAAACTGAATACCATGTTTTCCTTTTTTTGTTAATTCAACGGCTAATTCGTTTACAAAAAAAGAAAATAATTGTGGACTTAATATACAGCCCTGCTTCACTCCTTTTGGACATTCGAAATATTCCGAATAATCATATCCTGCGCGTACACATGCTAATATTGATTTATATACACTCCTTAGTGCCATATATAATTTACCGTTTATTCCATTTTTACGCAGAACAGTCCATAAGATATTACGATTAACAGAATCGAACGCCTTACGAAAATCGACAAATGCAACAAATAGTTTTTTATTTGATTGCAAGTATTTTTGAACAATAGAGTATATGATCAGTAGTACTATAATTTGCTCGAAAACCTGCTTGTTCTTCAAGCAGTTTTTCATTCTCTTCAGCCCATCTAGTTAACCTTTTATTCAAAATATAAGTATATATTTTGCTGACGATGCTAGTGAGGGCTACTCCACGATTATTGTCTGTTTTAGTGCTGTCGCATTTTTTGTAAATAGGAATAATTATAGACTTGGCCCACTCCAAAGGGAAAGCACCTCTTTCAAAAACATCGTTGAAGAGTTGAGTTAGGAAGGAAATAACAATTGAGTTGGCATTTGTTAGCATTTCGCCTATTATTTTGTCTGGACCAGCACTTTTTCTTGTTTTTAAATGCTGGATACCGGCAATAACTTCATTTTCTTTGATAGGATCATTAAACAATGGTTCGAAATCATCATCTTCTTCCGTTACATATATATCCATCTGTGTTACAGTATCATCCGAGCTGTTAAAAACGTGTAAGAAGTGATCATACCATTCTTGAATAGATATGTTATTATATACAAGAGCCTTTCGATTCACAGACCTAATTATAGACCAAAATGTTTTGGCGTCGTTAAGAAAGAGAATTTTTCAGTTTATCCAATATACTCAGTTCAAATTCCTGTTCTTTAGTTTTCCTTAATTTGACATATTCTTTTCGCGCTGTAGTGTATAACTCCCTTTTCTCTAACTTATCATGATTTGTCTGACATCGCTGAAATCTTTTTAGTAACCTCTTTACTTCTTGCTTCTTTTGTTTGCATTCAGTATCAAACCAGTCATTACATTTCCTTTTCCCTCCACCAACTTTTCGGACCATGCATGCAGCTACCCCACATAAGGCATTTACAAAATATTCTACACTTTCATTTATATCAGTCGGCAATGAGTTAAAAGCTTTCTGTATACTTTCGAGAAATTCAACAGTGTTCAGCTCATTTTTGTATGTCTCAGCATTACTGTCAGACCATATGATTTTCTCTTCACCTCTTTGCTCTGTATCCTGTGTTTCAGTACAATCGTAGGCATCTTTCCATGCAGGTACGTGGAAATGTTTGTGTGTCTGTGTCTCAGATTAGGCTGAAGAGCAGCCATGGTCTTCTTTGTTGGCAGTTGTTTGGGGTTTCTATTTGTTACAAGGGTTGAGGTGCCCATCATTGTGCTTGTGTTGTGACCTACCTCTGATCTCTCTCTCTCTCTCTCTCCTCTCTCTCCTCTCTCTCCTCTCTCTCTCTCTCTCTCTATCTATTCTCTCTCTCGCGCGCGTGCGCTCTCTCTCTCTCTCCCACATACACATGGGGACTGGATGTAACAAAGCATATAAGTGCTTATTCCACTATCCTCAATATAAAAGAATAAATAAATAATATTAAAAAAACTGTTGTTTGTTTGTTTGTTTTGATTGGGGGGTGAGGGAGCTGGTGTCTTTAGAGTTTTCTTTTATTTGTTTGTGGTTTTTTGGGGGATTTTTTTTTGGGGGGGGTGTTTTGAAAAGGGTTATTTCCCTTTGTTTCTACTGTGTGAGAGTATAAGTATTAGGTTATTATTAAGATGTATCCCTATGGGCGGGGACTGGATGTAAAAAAGCACATAGGTGCTTATTCATTATCCTCGAAATAAAAGAATTTGTCATTCTCATTGTCATTGTCTCTCTTTATAAGGGCGAGGACTGGATGTAAAAAAACACATGGGTGGTTATTCATTTAAGGTTTTTTTTATACCACTTTATATCACGAGATTTCTCTTCGTGAAATTCGGGCTGCTCTCCCCGGGAGAGCGCGTCGCCACAAGAGCAGCGCCACCCTTTTTTTTCTATTGGTCTGCAACTGTATTTGTTTCCCTATCAGAGTGGCTTTTTTCTAAGAATTTTGCCAGGCACAACTCTCTTGTTGCCTTGGGTTCTTTTACGTGCGCTGAAAATTTTGTGTAACACTCGGGACCTCGGTTTATCGTCTCATCCGAAAGACTAGCGCCCAGACCACCACTCATGATCCAATGGATGGGGAAAATTTCGGGCCCAAACGGGATACGAACCACCGCACACACCCGACCCGGACTTTTCGCATTCTAGACAGGCGGGTTACCTCTAGACAACCGATCCACTATTCATTATCCTCGAAATAAAAGAATTTAACATTCTCTCGCTCACTCGCTCTCTCTCTCTCTCTCTCTCTCTCTCTCTCTCTCTCTCTTCTCTCTCTCTCTCTCTCTCTCTCTCTCTCTCTCTCTCTCTCTCCAGTATTGGTTAAAATTAACTCTACTTCCTATGTCAAGATTGGGCAGATATAAGATGAGTTGATCCAACTGGAAACAGGGAAACAGAACTGGGCATTCTTTTTGTTAAGCAATTACTAACAACGCATGGATTTGGTATTGTGTGGATGTGCCAGGGAGTTGGATTTGAACAAGAATTTTTGTGGGAATTTAAAGACAGAATGATAGCTTCCTACAAACAAGACTGGCGTGCATGCATAGAAGAATCAGAAAAGTATAACTGGTACTCTTCCTTTAAAAGTGTTTTTCAAACAGAAAAGTATGTTACAGTCGTAACACGGAAATGGCATAGGAGTAATCTTGCTCCATTCAGGTTAAGAACTGTAGGCTAAATGCCTGCAAAACATGGCTTTCCACTGACACATCTGCACAGTCCCCATGCCCCATGTGTGGTGCGCAGATGAAGATGAAATGCATTTTTTGTTTGATTGTATTCGTAGGATGACATCCGTCAGAAATGCCTCATATTTAATGAAGACATCTCAAGAATGAGAGATATAATTAGCATTCTCTTGATCGAAGATGAAGAATATCTAAATCACTTGCAAAATTTATCTCCCTTGCTGGGACAGCAGAAAAAAGAAAAATATGCTGTTATAACTGATTATACCTCTTCAATGTAACACTATTTTGTTATCAATATTTGTGGAATACCAACTCCCTTGGCTAAATTACCTTATTTGAATGTAAGGGTGGGGTGGTCGATTTGTCCTACACTGTTGCTGATTTGCCGGGAACATGACACGGTTGTGTGTGTGGTGTGTGTGTGTGTGTGTGGTTGTGTGTGTGTGTGTGTGTGTGGGGTTCAAGCTTGTGATAACAATTAGTGTATGATAACAATGAATACAATCGGTTGAATGTAGTTATTGGAGATTCCTTTTCCTCTTTCGGTTTTCATTATTTCCTTGTTGGTAAAGGTAAAGGTAAAGGAGTCCCATAACCTATAAGGTCGTAGGGGAGCGAGGCGTCAGAGACCTCACTTCTCTAGGGCCAGCATATTGAGGGCGGCGCCCATCTCCTCTCCCTCGCTGCTTTACCTTCCCTGACCCTAAAGAGGACAGGTACCCATTTACAGCTGGGTGAACTGGGGGAACTGTACTGAAGCCAAGGCGCGCAAACGGTCACCCATCCAACTGGTAACCACGCTCGACGCTGCTTAACTTGGCTGGGGGAAAGCGAGTGCTCCGACCACTGAGCTATCCCGTCCCCTTCCTTGTTGCAAAAAGGCATATTGTTTAAATTGTGTTCATACTGTGCTCCTTGCCAAAAAGACTGCACCTTCCTACCTCTGTGAATGTCTTCATCTGTACACTCCTTTTCGTTCCCTACGCTCTGCTGCAGATACCTTGTGCTTAAGAGCACCTAGATTCAACCAGTCCACCGTTGGCCGTCGCTCTTTCTCTGTTTCTGGTCCATCGATATGGAATGACCTCCCTCTCTCCCTCCGCCAAAAGCCTTCTTATGAAGCTTTTAAATCCGGCCTCAAGACTCATTTATTTCAAACCTAAGATTCTCCTCTCTTGTTCCATCTCATTTGTGTCCCTGCCCTCAACAGACAAACCCCCACCACACTGCCGAATTGTATAACCTTTATGTGTGTGCGTGTGAATGTATATATTTGAATTTGTAAAAACTATTGTTTGTAATTGGGGGTTGTAAAAAAAACCCCCAACCAGGGTTTTTGGGTTTTTTTTTCAAGAAGGGGTATAAAAATTTAATTTGTAAAAAATTATTAAAATTTTATTTTTTAATTTGGGGGGTAAAAAATTTTTATGTTAGTGTTTTTTTAAAGTTTCGTTTTTTTTCTTGTTTTTTTTTTTTAGTTTTTTTTTTACCTTCGTCGTTCGTGTTCTCTTATTAATCTGTTTTTTTCAAACCTCTTCCTTTCTACGTCCTTCTAATCTCCCCTGTCTTCTTCTCCTTTTGCCCTGTCCCTGCGCTGCTCTCTTTTTAGGGCCCTTTTGTCTTCGGGGCCCTTGTTTTCTATGTTTTTATTTGTTGTTGTCCCTGTTTTTTTTTAAGGGTTGGTTTTATGGCCCCCCTTCCCCCCCTTTTTGGGTATTTAATTTGGTTTTTTTGTTCCTTGTTTGTTTTTAAGGGGTTTAAAGTTATTTGGCCGGGCCCCAAAATCCCCCCCTTTTTAACTCCCCCCTCTCTCTCTTTTTTAAAATTATTTTCCTCCTCTTCTACTCTTTTCCCTCCTTTTTCCCCGGGTCCCCAACTTTATTTTCGGGTTTCATGCCCTCTTCCCCTCTCTTAATTTTTCTCTTTTTCTTCTTCTCCCTTTTTTAAAAACTTAGTTTTATTGGTCTTTTCTTTTCTCTTTTCCCTCTTTTGCCTAATCAAAAAATTTTTTAAAAAATAAAAATACGGAAGGGGCTTGAAAAAAAGAGAGAATAGTTTTAAAAATGGAAAGGGGAATTTGAAGGGGGGTTTTAAGGAACAAAAAAACCAAAAAATAAAAAAGTAAAAAACACTGGGCGGTTTAAAAAATAGGGTTGGGGGGGGGGGGTTATTTAAGAGTTTGTTTTTTTTTTTGTTTGGGGTAGTTTTTTTTCCCTTTTTTTGGGAGGGTTTGTTGTTTTGGGGGTGGGAATTTGGTGTGATTGTTAATTTTGGGGGTATTGGGGGGGGTTTTGGGTTTTTTTAAAAAAGGTTAATTTTTGGTTAAAAGGGGTTTGGTTTGGGGGAGGGGAGATAAAGGAAAAAAGGGGGGGTTGGGGTTGGGGGGTTTAAAAAAATTTGGGGGAAAAAAATTTATTAAAAATTTTTTTTTTTAAAAGGAAAAGGGGAAATTATTGGAAAGTTTTGGGGGAAGATTTTGGTAAAAAGGGTTAGTTTGGGGGTTTAAAAGGGGGTTAAAAGGAGGGGGAAAATTTTTAAAAAAATTTTTAAAAAAATTAAGGGATGGAAATAGTTAAAATTTAAAAAGGAAGGGGGTGAAAATGAAGGTACAACCTAAAGATCCTTTCCTGTGCAGCCCAAAGTTTGAAGGGCCCCCGGGCAAAACAAACTTTGCGAGTGGAGAAAACTATCAATCTACCTGGACGGGAAAAGGGGGGCCACCCCCCACAAAAGGATTAGCGCGCTATGCCCCAAAAAAAGCAACGCAAGCACTGCGCCCGGGGAACCATTGCCCAACCAGGGAATCCTCACAAGCACTTTTTCAACTAAAAAAGGCGAAAGGTTACCATCCTTCATGCTTGCCCCTCCAAAAAAAACCGGGAAAAATTTAAGAAAAAAAAAAAACTTCTTCGAACAATCCAACCATCAGGGACAAAGCACCAAAGAGGGATCTAAAAACACTAATGGGGAAATGAAGGGGCCAAAGGGGGGACAGACAACACAAACAAGAACTGACAGGGGCAACATGGCACGGAGAACAAAATAAAAAAGGAGAATTTTTTAACAAATTTTTGCATTTTTCCAACGACCTTTCAATTGGAGCACCATCTTTCCTCACAAAAAGTCCAAAAAGACCACTTGGATTTCCCCATGGCAAGACAGAAAACCAATTGACCACATCACCATGGGGCCGAAAGTGAAGAAGGAGCCGCTTTATGTCGGGGTGAAGCGCGGAGCAGTCAGCATCAACCACCCTTCTTTTTGGGTTGCCATCCTCAAGACCAAGCTCAAACCCTACATCGACCGGGCGGAAGATCATCCCACAATTTAAATTTGGGGGCAAAGCCAAGAAAGAGAAAAAAAAAGGAAAGAATTCGGGTTGAACTGGGGAACAATTTTCAGTGGTTTTCCCCCAGCCTGCAAGAGGAAAACAGCCCGAAGAGCAAGGCAGAGTCGCATGAGACCTGGAAGACAACATGCCAAACAAAAGAACTGGGAAAGAAAAACAAGAAAAACAAGAGGGCGAAAAAACAAAAAACGTGGGCACAAAATCACCGAAGAAAACACTGAAAGATCAGATCAACAAAAACACAAGACAAAAAAGAAAACGGAACGAAAGCTTTCCCAACCTTGGAAAAAAACCGGGGAATTAAAAAAAAAATTCAAGAAAAAAGCCCAAAAAGAAAATTCTTTTGAGGAACTGACTCAGAAGCGGGGAGACTGCACGGGCCCAAAAGGGGAAAAAAGGAAAAGCCCTGAACAAAATTCATGAAAACCTCTCGGAAAAAAAACCAACAAACCTAGCTGCCCTGTCAAAGAAAAAATGGCAATACCATTCCAGGTGAGGAGGACCAAGAGCAAGAGGGGCAGAGCACTACAAAAAAACGCTCAACAGACCCGCCCCCCAACCCATCCCGGGGGGCCAAAAGCCCTCCCCCCCACCTACGGGAAACCCTTTGGGAAACAACCCCGGGGCCCCCCTACCAAGAAGGGAAATCCCCAAACCCCATCAAAGTCACTCAAATCAGGCAAAGCAGCGGGCCCAGCCCGGGTAACCACCTGAAGCACTAAAGGGCCAGACTTCCAAACTTCCACGGAGATTTTTATACCCATTTCCAACACAAGGATCTGGGAGCAAGAAGGGGTACCAAAAAAACCGAAAAAAAGGCCCATCTCGAAAAGCGCCAAAAAAGGGGGGACTGCCTAAATGCAACAACTGGAAGAATCAGGGCTCCGGGTCCACCCGGGGAAAGTGCTGACAAAGATCAGCTAAAACAGACTGAAGACAGCACGGGAAACAAGCCCAACTTCGGGATAAAAAAGGAGGTTAGGTTTTTTCAAGACAGATCATGCACCAGATCAAAATCGCCACAAGCACATCTCTTTTGGCGGGTCCCGGAAGGGGCAGCCCCCCCTTTAAAATTCAGTCTTTGTCATTTCCAAAGGCATTTAAACAGCGTCGACAGGGGATTCATTTGGAAACTGATGCATCACAAGGGCTTTCCACTAAATTCATCACCATCATCCACCCGCTAATGAAAAATGCCACCGGTCAAGTCATCCATGAAGGGAAACGAGGGAACCTTCTCCGTAAGACCGTTTCGTCGGGGCTGCTGTTGTCCCCAAACCCCATTTTCCCCGTTGGGGGGTTGACTGATAATGCGGCAAGCCACAGCAGAAAGGAAAACCCCGGCCATACAGTGGCCCCCCTCATAAAAGCACTGGAAGACCGGGACTTTGCAGATGAAAATCACCTTTCTCCCCCACGGGCAACAAGACGCAAAAAAGTTTTGTCGTTTTTGCTGACAAGCTAAAAAAGACTGGCCCCCAAAATAAAACATAAATAAGCCAGAGATCATGGGGTGAACAACAAAACAAAAGCCCCAGTGCAACTGCAGCAAAAAACCCCCATAAAAGAAGTAAACCAATTTTATTTACCTGGGCAGGGGGTCGCCCAGAAAGAGGGGGGAACAGATAAAAACATAAAAGTGCCGAATCAAAAAAGCCCTCACCCCCTTCAACCCCCTTTTTCAACCCTTTTGGGAGGTAAAACAGCCTCTCTTTAAAAACCAGTTTGGGATCTAAAAACCCCAATAAAAAAATTTTGGTCCTATTTTAGGGCTAAAAAAACCTGCGGGTAACAAAAACCAACACCCCCCAAAACTACAGTCTTTTACCAAAAATGCCTCGGGGTTACATCCTCAACATCAGGTGGCCGGAGGTCATATCCAACCAAACAACTGGGGACAGGGAACCCAGGAAAACCCCCAATTTCGGCCCCTTTTTTAAAAAAAGGGGAAGTGGGGATGGATGGGCCATAAAACTCTGCAAGCCTGCGCCCAAAATGTCACCAGGAAAGGCCCTTGATTTGGAATCCAAAAGGGGAAGCGGAAATTTGGGTCCCCCCAAAACAGACCTGGCGCAGAATTTTTGAGGGAAAAACGAAGGCACCCGGGAATGACAGGGGCCGAGCTGAAGAGGATCTTCCCAAAAACCGGGTTCCCATTGGGGGGGTTTTTTTTGCAGCCCTATTTCCCCCAAAAACCCCAAGGGGCATAAGTCAAGAAAGGGTCAAGTTGCAGGCTAGCGGGACTTCTCAGCAAAGTTTCCTCACAGGCTCAGTTGCAGATGTACATACTGAAAACAAAAAAACAAATTGATTTTTTGAACTAAAATTTGTTAAGGGTTTGCTTGACAAATTGGAAAATAATGATTTCTTTAAACTTTCTTTTGTCTTATGACTTTATCTTTTAGCGGAGACTTTAAATTGCGACTGATTTTTTCACCTTTATTTCATGATTAGTCACCTTTACACAAAGCTAGAAAGTTATCACCCCATGAAAGATATTCAGGGGGAAATTATTTTTTAGGGTTTTAGAAAAAATTTTACAACATACATTGAGGGGGTTCCCAGAAAAGAATGAAAAACTGTTTTTATCCAAGTTCACTTAGATTTTTTTTTCAACTAACTCCCACTTATTTTTTTCTGTACAACTTTTCCCCCAAAAGATTCTTTCACTGGAAAGAAAACATGATGGATTTGGTTTTAGAAGTTTTGGGACAAATTTAACGGGATTTACAGATTTTAAGGGCATTTTTTCATATCCTACTTACAGGTTTTTTAAATTTGCAAAACAGCCATTGTAACTATTTCCTTTTTGATTTTGATGATCAAAATTTCCAAATAACAGATATTCCAAGTGCTTTCGGGGAATTTTCTAGACAACCCAAAAGGGAATTTTCCCACATAAAACCCCTTTTGGGAAACCCCAATTACTTAGGTTTTCAATATTTTATTGTGCCCCTTTTTAAATGGTTTGTGCCCAATATTTTTTTGTTTGGCAGTTTCCCTTTTTTATTGCATTTTTTCCGGGGCAAGTACTGTAAAACCTATTTTATTTTTTCCCTTTTTTGAACTGCTGGCTTTGATCAACTTTACTCCTTTTGTATAAAAATTTGTCAGAATCAGATCCCCCTGCCGGGTTTGTTAGAAAAGCAACGGGAAAATAACACAACGGGAGATTGTTATAAACTAGAGAAATAGCAAAAGACATTAAATTGTAGAAAAATTTAAATGGAAAATAAAAAAAATTGTTTTCACCAACACAAAAAAGTAAAACAGTACACAAAATGGCAGATGCCCCGAATTTGTTACACTTTATGTAGATGGAGTTTTGGGCGAATTTGTAGAATGTCAAACTGAACCCCAAAAAGTGTATTTGTTAGACATTGTAAAGGTCAGAAAAAGCATTTGAATGGTTTGTAGAGACTGAAAACAATGCAAAAAAAAACATCAGACATATTTTTAAAAGCTTTTTTAGAAGGCCCAAAGGAAAAAGGGAGGACAAAATTTAAACTATTTTAATGCAAGGAAAATATACAAAAAGATTTTTAAGACAAAAAGACAAAATTTCGGGAAACAAAAGCAGAAAGCTTGGGTTAACAATTTTTCCCGATTCTCCACATTTTTGGAGACATTTTAAAAAGTAGGGGGTTTTGGTACTAGAGCAAATTTAAAGAACACTAAGAAACATTTGATTTGTAAATCTTTTTAATTTTTTTTCCCAAAGTAACAGAATACTAGCTATAATTACTGCCAATTTGATAAAAGATTTAAATTTAGACAGGAAATCATAAACCCTTAACCAAAGCATTTTCAGAAGGACTAAAAAGAGCAATAGATAAAAAAAAAATGGGGGGCAAGTGACTGGAGGGCATAACTCGAAATCTGAAGAATGGGGGCCAAGAGGTACACTTTTTTTTAAAAAAATAAAACTTTTTAAAATTCTATTTTGAAAAGGTATTTACCCAAAACAACCCTTTGGGAAAACCCCCTATCAAAAGTTCCAATTTTTAAGAAGGAAGATCCCAGAAACGTGGACAATTATGGGGGAAATTTTTCATTTTTTGAGTATCCGTCAAAGTGTTTAAACATCTATACTAAACAGTAAAATTGTATTTTTGGGCTAAAAAAATAATCAAATGAATCTGAAAAAAAAGGCGGGTTTTCACAAAAAAAATACTCTACTGTTGATAAAGATCTTTAATTTGCATGCAATTGTCCAGAAGTACATGAACAAAAAAACCCGGAAGTTTTTTTTGAAATTATAGTTTTTTAAAAAAGGCTTTTAAATTCTTAAAGACATTTTACTTTAAAGGGTGCACCCAAAGATCGGAATAAAGGGAAATTTCCTTGCAGAAATTTCGAAAGGTATCAAACTTTATATTCATGTTGGGAAAAACATAAATTTTCCCCTTTTTTTTTTTAAATGCCCAATTGGTGTGAACAAGGATGGGGTTTTAAAACCCTACTCTTTTTTCCCTTTATTTATCAACCATTTAAATCTAAACCCTTTGGGAAAAAAAAGGTAAACATGGAATAAAACCCAAGTACCAGAACCCCCCGGGAAATTTTTTTTTAACTTTTTGCAGATGATGGGGGCCTCTTATTTCAAAAACTCCTGGGGGTTTTAACAAAACCAAAAAAAAAATGTATAAAAATTCATTTGCCAAAGTTTTTGCAATTAAATTAAATTTTTCTGAAAAAAGTAAAGTAATGGTCTTTAAAGGGAAAAAATGGAGGGGTTTTTTGGGGAAAAAATGAACAGGGGGTTTTAAACGAATTTTTCAAATTAGAAGTGGTAAAAAATTATTTTTTTGGGGTTTTAAATTTTTAAAACGACAAAATTTAGTGCTAAGCTGGGCAAAAGATCATCTCGTCCCAAAGGAAAAAAAACCCTGTTGTAGAATTAAATGGGGTTTTTTTCATAAATAAAAAAAATTTAAACGCTGAAACATTTTTCAAAAATTTTTTGACTTTTAAAATACAGCCAATCTTACAAATATTCTTCAAGATATGGGGGTTACAAAAATTTGGGAACATATAGAGAAAGAAACACAGGGATGGCTTGAAAAGAGTTTTTTTGGTTCCCAAATTAAAAAACTCCAAATAAAAATGATATTTTGGTGAGCTGGGCGATACCTCAAATACATAAAAGTAAATTTATGTTCTTTTTCGACCAAAAGGCCCATAGAGCCGAGTTTTATCCCGGTTTCTGTAGCTTTTAACGAACTGATGGTTTTTCACCACCCCTGTGACGGGAACCAAGCCCTTTCGCCAGATATTTCCCCCCCACAGAGCTGGTCCCCCTTTGTCCCACCGGGGGTGGAGTGAGGAAAATAGGAGTAAAGTGTTTTTCCCCAAGGGCACAACCCCGAGCCAAAGGGGGGGAACGAACCCGCACCTTTTTAATCACGATTTGACCGCCTAAACCACTCAAACCCAGGGTGCCTCCCCTCTATACAAAACTAAATGTATAAATACTCTTAGATAATGGATTAAATTTTTTACAAATGAATTCTAACAGACTCCCATATAATGTTTATAAAATTTTTCCCTTGACAGGGATTATCGGGAAAAAAATTTTTGGGTTTTTCTATTTTAACAAATTTTAATGTGATGCGGGATTAAACCCTTTTGTAGGGCCCTTTAACCCAGGGTGTTGGTGACGGAAAGGAAATTTTTAAAATCTTTTTAAAGCAAAGACATTGTTTATGTTTACCCAAAGGAATGGTATAGTCCCGAGCGCTTTGACTTTTTTGTTTTACAAGTTCGCGCTATAAAAAAATTCCATACTTTAAATAGAAAGTAGTAACAATCAGAGCCCGGGAGACAGATTGCCCGGTTTACAGTTTTCAAAACAAATTTGCTAAAAAAAATTTATGGGTTTACACTTAGTACCTACTGCTTTAATTTTGCTGTGTCACGGGTGAGATGAAAAGTTTTCCCCACCAAAAACAAGGTACATCGATATAGTGCACAGAATCAGAAAAACAATGTCCTTTTTGAAAACCAAAGTTGAAGATAAAAAACATTTTTTTAAAGAATGTTTTGTTTTATAATGATTTAAAAAATTAAAATTTTTTAAGGGATTGTGTTGATAAAACCTTTTTAACATGTCTACTTAAAGCAGAAAACAGAAACAAAAATCACTCCTTGTCTAGATAAAATTTTCCATCCCCACCCAATAAGAAAAAGATTTGTTGTTTTAAAATATTTACATCAAAACGGTAGGGTTTAAACGTTTTTTTTAAAGTTTTTTGGACAAACTTTTTTTTAAATTTTAAATTTTACCCAAAGACATAAGGAACGAAACCTTTAAAAATCAAAATGGGTGAATTGGGGTTTGAAAAACATATGTTTTTTTTATGTATTTGTGCATTGTCTTCATTTTTTCTTTCACTGAAAGGGGAGCGGTATTGTGTATTTTATAATCCTTTTTTTGCCCACTCTGTGGCATTGTAAAATTTCTCTATGAAAACCATGTATTATGGCCTAAGGCGAGATACTTTTAAATTTCTGATTTCCTCTCTCCTCTCCTCTCTCCCTCCCCTTTTCTCCTCTTCTCTCTCTCTCTCCCCTTCTCTCCTCTCTCTTTTCTCTCCTCTCTTTCTCTCCCCTCTCCCCTTTTCCCTTCGTTTCAGTTTTGTCTCTCTCCCCTCTCTATATAAATATATGTATTTATTTTATGAAATATATAATATATAAATTATCACTTGTACTATCTTTTCTACTTTTACCCATCTACCCCTGCATCCACCAATCCACCCACCCTCACCCCATCCACCCCATCCATCCACCGCCCAAAGCTACCGACCAAGCGACCAAACCGCCAATCAAACCTATCAACCTCCCTCCCCTATCAATCTTTATCGATCGTTGATAAAAACGGGTTTATAATTATATGCATTGATCTATCTATATTTTTTATCTGTGTTCGCCTTCTGTTTTCCCAGACGTTATTTTTTTTTCATTTTTCTTTTTTTTCCTTTCTTTTCTTTTTTTTTCCTTTGCAGCAAAGTTCAAAAAACCCGGGCCCAGAATCAGCAAGTGTAGACCATAAGAATATACCCAAAATTTTCGGGGAAAAAAAATTTAAAGGGGTGTAAAAACCCCCAAAATTGCCCCCCTAAAAAAAAAAAAGGAGATGAAAAGGATATGGGGAAAGGGCCCTTAAATTTAAAAAGAAAGGGGTACTTAAACCACAAACCATGGGGGGGGACGGGACCATTTGGAGAAAAAAACCCAAGGGGAGGGAGGGAAGAAGTCCCCTTTGGAGTGGACCCCTGTGACATCAAAACCATCAGAGGGTTTTAAAAATAAACCAACGACCCCCAACAGCCAGTGTAAAAGGGGTCTTTCCCCAATCAACGCATGCAGCAGGGGGACATATCCATCCCAGACAGTGCGATGTGTCACCAGGCCTGGGGTTCCTGCCCCTGGTCATTTTTTTGTACAGCATTTTCTATGACCGGGCCACAGCCCGGGAGAGCAGCAAGGAGGGGGGAGCTGTGTCCCTATGAGACAGGGGGCCATCAGCTCGGGCACCCCCGGGGCAGGGAACCGGAGTTGAACCCCAGGGGCCCAGGGAAAAGGGGAAGGGAATTCTGACTAAAAACTCAACATTTTCATTTTCATTCCCCCGTGGAAACCACACCCAGGAAAGTCAGACAGGACAGACTGGGAACAGCTGCCGGACACTGATTTTTCGTTTACAACCCTTTTGGAGAGACGAAGGTCAACAGGGGGGCTGCCCTTTGTTGCGGATAAACTGCCTCACGCCCAGTTCAGCCAACACCAAAACCCAGCCCAAGACAGGGGAAAGCACAGAGACAGCGGCCACCTCTTGAAAAACTGCCTGTCCCAAAGTTCCCCAGTCCTTCCCCCCTTCCCTGTTTGGAAAACACCTGGGTCAGTTTTGACAGAAAAACAAAACCTTTTATGTTTCCCTTTCGTCTGCCTGCCGTATGTCCCGTACCCTCCTCCCCTCAGCCCGTCCGTGTGCTAGCTGCCCGGCCGCCGGTTTTTTTTCCGTGTGTTCTGTATGTACTTAAAGGGTTTTCTGCGTCCCGTCTTGGATGACTTTTTTGCTCAGCTTTCGGAATCTGATATGAAAACACAACAACATTTCTTTTTCTATTGTACTGTGCGTGGGGTGTGGGGTGTGTGTGTGTGTGTGTGTTTTGGTGTGTGTGTGTGTGGTGTTGAAAGTTTGGTGTGCCCTTTTTAAGCTGGGTGGGGCTTTTGTTCGCGCTGTGGGGGGGGGTGGGTGGGGGATCAAAGTCCTGTGAGTGTGTGGGTTTTTTTTAAAGGCAATATTTTTTTTTAAATTCCTTTTAAATCGAGGATAATGGAATAAACCCCTCTATTTCCCTATTTTTTTTTCATCTAGTTCCTAGTGATGCGGTTTTTTTAAATTTTTCCATCCCTTTTCCCAAACGGGAAAAAAAATGGCCTTTTTTCTTTCGAAAATTGGAACAGGATTCAACTGTCTGCAAGATGTTTTTGTGAAAAGAGATAGAGAGAAAAATAGAAGAGAGAAAGGAGAAATGCCTTAGGGGGAAGAGGGACAAGGGCAGAAAAGGGAAAATGGACAGGTGCCCTCAATAAACCATGCTTTTCGCTGTTTAGTCCCCGCACAAAAGTCCACAGAGGGACACTTTATTCCCAAAAATTTTTTTTTGAAAAAGATTTTAAACCCGTTACTTTTTTGCGTGTGGGTTAATTTTGTTGTGGTATTTGCTTTTTTTTTTTTTGTGAAAACTGAACTGCAAAAAAGTAAAAATGCTAGAGAGAGGAATGGGGGACCACCCTCCCTACCGGGCCCCTCAAAAGCTAACGGGTTTTGATGCCCCAGTCTTTTTAGCGACTTTAATAGGTTTTGGACGCCCCTTAAACCCTTTTTTCATTTTCCCAAAAAAAGTATCCGGAAAGAAGCAAAAATTTTAATGTCCGTTTTTTGGGGCTTCCCCCTCACATGAACTTGAACCACCTTCCCCAAAATTTTTTCCCTCATACGTTGCGTTGTTTTTCTGGGGAAGGGGCCATGGGGGGGATTTTTTCTTCCACACCCGCTTCCTCCACACCAGAAGAAAGCAAACTGAAGAGGAGAAAGAAGGGACTGCTGTCCCCAACGTACACACCTGTGCTAACGTACACAAAGCCAAAACCCTGACAAAATGTTCACAGAGCTGTAACTAACGTACACAGAGCACACCACTGTCCAACTGTACACAGACTTTCACCGCGGCCCTAACTGTACACCCGAGCTACACCACTGTACTAAATGGACACAGATTTTCAAAACCCCGGGGCCTAACTGTTTCGCAGAGCTACACCGCGTCCTTTTTTGTACACAGAGCTACAAACCCCGGGCCCACTGTACACAGAGCTACAAACCCCTGTCCTAAAATGTACACAAAAGCGTACTAACTGTACACAGACTGTGTGGATTTGTCCCCCACCAAAAGTCCCAGCCCCAAAATGGTCAAAATTTGCTCATCCCCGCATAAATTCTGGGGTGAGAGTGACCTTGAAAAGACCTTTGATATCAAAAAATCAATACAAAAACTCCCTGGCCCTTGCATTGTTGTGGTGCTTGTCCACAGGGAAAAGGTACAGGACACTGGGCCCCGTTTCCTTTTTGATGCGGCAAAGATGCTGGGTTTTGCGGGTGGGGGCCTTTTGTTTAGGGGGAAAAGGGAAGGAGGGGGCCGGGGGTGGCAGTGCAAAAGGGGGGGTAATTCCGGATTTCCCTGTCACCGCTGACGTCCTCCAAACCAACGAAGCATCATCATCCCCCGCTTTTTTTTTAAAACCCCCAACTTCGCATGGGGAGATAAAATAAAAAAAAAAAATATAAATAAAAACAAACTCAATAAAGTACAGATAAACAAGAAAGTCTTCATCACTGATCACAAGGGGTAAATCCAATATCCCGGTCCTTTTCATTCGACAGAAAAAAAATTCAAAGTACTGACCACACCTCGACCAACCCGAACTGGGCACACATGCCCCCCTTTTTTGGGGGGCAGTAAGGTTTTAAAAACAATGCGGGAACACCATATAAAGTTTTCAGCCCCTTCCCAAATCAATTCAGTTTTTAATACTTTAAAAATGTGTTGATAACTGAACCTGGCTTTGAACTACTAGAGAAAAAATATCAATCAAGTTAACAGCGAAATGGTGTGAAGCAAAAGTGGAAAAAGAAAAGGGCTTGGTAGTAAGCTTTTGCTGTGTTTGTTAAAAAAACATTATACAAGCTCGTTTTTCCCCCCCCAGAAACCAACCCCCGACGTTCCCTTCTCCTCCATGGAACACACTTTTAGAAACATCGCGCCTTCAGCTTGCACAAGGGAGATACTTTTTCTTACGATGCAAATTTTCATGCACGTGCAAATTTCAAAAGGAAAAACATGCTTTATGCCAGTGTGTGTCTTTTTGTGTAAACTATATCTATCTATATCCCCCAGCCCCCTTTTTGAAAAAGCACACAAAGCACTTTTTTATCAAGCCCCCACCCAAAGTGTGTGAAATTTTTTGGGGTGTTTGGGGCCCTTTTTTTATTTTTTTAAATTTTTTTTATATCGAGGGTAAAGAATTTAAACACTTAAATTTCTTTTTTTTTTATCCAGTCCCCGTGTGTATGGGGGATTGTGAAATTTCCCCATCCCGTTTTCCCACGGCACACAAGGCCTACCTTACGAAAAGCGGGAAAAGGATGAAAATTTTACGCAAGATTTTTCGCCCGGGGTTCGCACACGGGGCCTCGGTTTTTGTCTCACGTCGCGTTTCGAAAGTGGGGCGCGCCCCGTATGTGTGCGTGTGGGTTTTGAAGAGAGAAAAAGGGTTTTTTGTTTTAAAAGTAGGCCTTTAAAAAACAGCTGTGGAAGTGTTTTCAGGGAAACTGACAAAATTCACACACTGTTTTTTTTACAAAAGGGGGTGCTGGGGGTGGAAAAGGGGGACCCACTTTAGAACTTTTCGACGCCTGGGTCCCAAAGGGGCCCGAGCTGATCGCCATCAGGGGTGGGCCCCCTTCCTGGGCCCGCCCGCCAAAGAAAAGACTGCAAAAACCAAAAAAAGGGGGGCCTACCCGTTTAAGCTGGCCCGGCTGGGATCCAAGAACAATTCCCCGACTGTCACACTCTGTTTTCCCAGCTGAGTCAGTCACAAAAATTTTAGTTTCAATGCTGCTGAAACTTAACCTCCCGTGTAATAGGTTTAAAGCAGTCCATTTTTTAGATGTGATAGCGTCAATTAAAAATAGTGCACAAAAAATGAAAGCAAGCAAAGGGGGGGGGGGGGAGGGGGTCCCCTCAGTTTTTAAAAAAAACCCATTTTTGTATTTAAAGGTATCTCAGCAGATGAATAAAGAATTTAAAAAAAAAGTATCTCAACATTAAAAAAAATAAGACATATCAAACACTGGGAACAGTATTAGTTTTTTAGGGACTGTGGTGGGTACAAAAAAGAAGTGAACATGGCACTATTTTATAGGGTGGGCTACTGCAGATTTTTGGGGAAACCAAAAAAATTTTTCCCTCCCCAATGCAAACCTGAAACAATTCCCCAAAAAACTGTACCGCGAGGGCCCCCAACAGTGTACTACAACAACAACAACATTGGAGAATGGGTTTTTGAACAACAGTTGGAGTAAGGGAAGGGCTTTTCCCCACTCCACCCACTCTTTTTAACCCTCTTCCTTTAAGGAAACATGGCTGATTTTACTGAACACATGAAGGTCAGCAGCATTGGGGGCAGAACAAACACAAACCTCCGCTTTGGGAGATGACATTAAAGGGAAAAGAGGATCAGAAAAAAGCTTTTCCAGCCCAACAGAACACCTGAATAAGGCCTCCAAAACATACGCATGGGAAAACAATTTCAGAAAAGCCCAAACGATTTACTAAAACCCCCAACGCAAATTTGCACTGAACGGGTTTAATGAAACCCAAAAAAAGGAAACGGTTTTAAAGCTTCAAGTACCGGGGAAACCTTGGGATCAGACCAAAGGGTCCAAAGCCAGAAAAGTATGGGAGGGGCTGCACAGACAATAACACACTGTCAAAACTAAACACCCTCTGGAGAGAAAAAAAAAACCCACTTTTTCCAAGGTCAGGGCAAATTTAACTCCCTTTCATATCCAATTTCTGTATGGCCCTGTAATCTTTGGAAACCCCGGGCTGCAATTTGGAGAGAAGAGTACAGGCGGGGAGATGAGATGCTTTCGGGGGCCCCCTTGGCATCTCCACAAAGATCGCATAAGCAACGAAAGCCTGCATGACAGAATCCAGCAAACCATTGGACCCTATGAAACCTTTTTAACATCGTGAAAAAACGTAAAATGAAATGGTATGGGCAGTCACAAGATCCAAAAGGGGCTTGCAAAGAAAAAAGTTTTTAAAAGCACTGTCCAAGGAGGGAAAAAGAAGAGGCAGACCAAGGGAAAGCTAGGAGGATAACACAGCGAATGGACAGGCCCAGAACTCCAAAAAAAACCCGAGAAAGGCAGAACAGGAGAGAAATGGGGAACTGTTTTTGAGTCTTTGGTGCCCCCACGGTCGGGCAACCAACGGGCAATAGATAATGATAGGGAAAAGGGGGGGGGGGGAAGGGGGGTGTCCTTTAGTTTTAAAGAAACCAAATGGGGCCCAAAAGCAACCTTGATTACGTGCCCAAACATTGGCTGAACCCCTTTTCCCCCCCAAAGAAATTGATTCTTTTTTTTTCAAACCAACCAATTTTTGGGGTTTTTAGGTACCTGATAATGATGAAGAAGTGAAGAAAAAAGTATTTTTTCAAAAAAAGGACATTACCACGCTGGAACACAGTAAATTTGTTTACAGGGCTTTGAAAATCAAAAAAGAAAAGAAATGTGGACATTTATGAAGGGGGTTGCATAACAGGGCCCCGGGCCAGGATGGGGGGGGGGGGGTCCTATGCAAAAATAAAACACTGCAGCAAAGCCACCTTGAAAAACATGGGGCCCAAAATCGATTAAAAACCCTTTTTTAAAAATGAAATTGATTTTGAAAAAAAAACCCCAAAACGATTTGGGGGTTTTGAGGGTGACACACATAGTGAATAGGCTAACAAAGGGCCCCACATTTGAACAATGTCCTCCAAAGCTGGGGAAAAAACCATACTTCCTTTGGTTACCAAACTCCTAAAGATAATTGAAAATGAAAATTTAGGAAAAAAGGTTAAAAACCCTACTTTTTTTTCTAATTTCTACTTGTGACGTCACACTATTGCAACATCCAAAAACTTTTTAGGTATGGTATTTAAAAAAGTTCGGGGGGTTTTTGAAAAAACAATTTATCAAATTCATTTCCCGGAGGGAAAAAAAAAAGGTATAATCAACTTACACTCCCAAGGGAGAGTGAACGTAAAAAAAGGCTCTGTTTGTAGGAAAAACTGTTTTCATTTCAAAGAATGAAAACAACCAGTCATTTAATTTGTTTTAAATGCGGGGTATCCAGATACTTTTGTGGGGGGGAAATATGGAATATTCTGAAAAAAAAATACAACTTTGACAACATCTAAAAAGAGAAAAGCTAACAAACCAAAATTTTTATACAATACAACAAGTAAGAGATATAAACAAAAAAAATATGAAAAGGCCCACTGTTTTTTTTTGACCCTGCTGTGTTTCAACAATGGATTAATTTAGATTTTTTGGGGCATTTCTGTTAAAAACCAACCACCCTGCCCCCAGCGTCTATCCCCTTTTGTCACAGTCCGGGCTTCCCGACAAATCTGGCCCCGACGTTCGGGGTTTTTTTCTTTCTTCATAAAAATAATTAAAATTCTGCCACAAATCATGCATCTTTGATTCTTCTAGTTTTACCCTTTCAAAATGTGAGGTAAAAGAAGATTGTGACAAAGCCAGACAAACCCCGCCATGTCCCCAGAGTGTAACCGAAGTCAAACACCTGAACAAAATAACCAAGAGTGTGCAAAATGAACTGTTTACTTTTAAAAGCAAAAAAGTATGTTTTCAACTTAGTGTCTTTTTCGGGCAAAAGTGTGGTAAAGCAAGTTGACCGGGGTTGTCACAAATTTGGGGGCTGAATGCGAAGTCAAAAAAGCTGAACAAAAACCCGAAACAAGGCTTCCAATTTTATTTGTCATCAGTAATTTACCCATTTCCATTACAATTTAAATCCCCTCTTGATTTTTAAAATGGTTTAAACATTGCAGACCACGAGGGATTGAAGAGTTGTGACAAAGCTCATCAACAAAAGCTTTGTCACAAACAGGATCTGAAGTAAAATTTTTTATCAAAAAAAAGCAAGGCATTTTCCGCTGGGTTTTTTTTTTCCCTTTTATTTATAAAGTAAATTTTCCCCCTGCCCCTATAAACAAATCCATCTGTTGTTCTGATAGCTGCATTTGCTAAATGTGAGACATTTTTTTAAAAATGGGGCCAAAGGCCAAAAAAACGCCCCGAAAAGTTCCTTTTTCTTTTTTAGGTGAAGCCGTTTCCTTACGCCTCACCAATCAGTACAAAATTTTTATATTAACAGCCTTTATCATTGCAAAGTGGAGATACTTTAGAATCGGAAAATGAAGTCAAAACTGGGCCAAAAGTAAATGGACTTTTTAAATTTTTTGAAATGATACATTTTCACCCAAAATTTTACTGGTTTTCCCCTCTAGATTTATTTTTTTTAAACCCAGGGGGGGTAAACCCCTATGACACAAACTGCAAATGGGAAGTGTGTATTTGGGCCCCAAAGGGGAAACCATCGCCAAATTTGTCCCAGTTAAGAAAGAGGCAAACAAACCCCCCTACCCAAATATAGGTTTTTAAGGGAAAACCCCCGACTTTTTTCACTTTTATTACAGGGGCAACAACCCCCCTAGGGGGGTAAATTAGGTTTTTGAGACACAGTGTGTCCCGAACATTTCCAAAAAATTTCTGTTTGAATTATTTCACCATCGGGGGTTTTTGGGGAATCTTTTCCCTTCCTGGCAACTGGAAAAACAAATTATTTACCTGGAGTCCCAAAACAAAAAACAAATTTTACCAGCCCAGATAAAAGGGGTGTGTGTGTACAGAGAAAAAACGGATTTAAGAAATTAACTTACTTTCCCTATATAAGGTTTTTAATCCGTGCCACCTTTTGTGGTGGGGTGTGTGGTAGTGTGTGTGTTTGTGTGTGTGTGTTTTGGGGGTGTGAGTGTGTGGGGGAGTGTTTGGGGTGAGTGAGTGGGGTGTGGGGCGGTTAGTGAGTAAATGGTTTTTTGGGTTTTTTTTTATCTATTTCTTTTCTTTAATTTTTTTTATTTTTAAAAAATTAAAGGAAAAAGCATTGATATGCTTTTTTCTACATCCCGAACCGGGGTATTTGCATTTTTTACATTTTTTCATAATGAGTTTTGTGAAATGGAAGACAACGACAGACAGGACGGACGGACAGAACAGGCAAACAACAGACAACAGAGAGAGAGACAGACAGACAAGGGGAGAGAGACCCGACAGACCCGGGAGAGAAAAGGGCAGACAACAGGCAAAGACAGACAGACAGGCAGAGACAGACAGACAAAGACAGGCAGAGAGAGGGGAAAAAGACAGACAGGGAACAAGTCAACATAGGGACAGAAACATTACTGTCCACACCTAAAAGATGGTGACTTTTCCCGTTGCAGCTGATTTCCCAAACCCCAACCCCCCACCAACCCCAGTCAGGCCCGTGACCCCCTGTCAGCCCCCTTTGGGGGGTTTTTCTCTGAACCTTAGGACCCACAAAAAAAGCTATCCTCCTCCAGGTGACCCCCCCCCCCACACAAAACAAAAACCCCCCACACAAAAAAAAAAAAACAAGGCTGATTTCCCCACCAGGCCCCACACACACCCACACACAACACACCCACACACACACACACACAACATACCCACCCCACTTTTCCTTTTATTGGGGGGATTTCATTCTTTACCTTTCCCCTTTATTTTAAAAACATCGGGCAACATAACCTACAACCCTACAAACCATCCTTAAAATTTTTTGTAAGGGCAACAATCTTATAAAAAATATTGAGGTTGAAAAATTTGAATTAAAAAAGTATAAAAACAGAAGAAGTTTTTTTGGGAAAGGGCTCTCAAAAAAAAAAAATTCAGGGAAAACTCTTAATTTTTTTAAAAGAATGCACCCCCTGATGGGCAAAAATCCACAACGAAAAACCCAAAAAGGGAAGAGAGAGAGAGAAAAAGAAAAAAAAAAACCCCAAATAAAAAAAAACCTGGGAAGAAAAAAACAAGCAAAAAAAAAATAAACGAGCCAGTTATCTAGGGCGATTTCAACACACAAAGCAAAAATACCTTTTCCAAAAATGATACTGATATTCCCGGGGAAAAAATTACCCCCCCCCCACCCCCCCCCCCCCCCCAAAAACCCCCCGTAAATTTGAGGGGTTTTTTGAAACTTTTTTTTTAACCCGATTGGCACCGTACAGGAGGAGATGGGGGATTGGTGACAGCCCGTTTTAGTGCTGTCCCCTTTAAATTGGGGCTTTTGCTGCTGCTGATTCTGATTGGCGTGGGGGGTTTTTATTTGGGGGGTTCATGATGAGCAGGTAAGTTATTGACAACCCCTACTAATTTGACCAAAAACCTTTTCTAACCCTTAAAAGTCTCCCGTGTGTTTGGCATAAGGGTCGTAATGTGTCCCCCAAATACCCCATGGGTTATATTAAACAAGCAATAAAATGTTTCCTTTTTTAAAAGAAACGACCCCAAAAACTGTAAGGCGCATAGCTGTTGTTTTTAAGTTTCCCACATGGGTTTTTTATGTCGGGGTCAATGCTTACTTACTTCAGGGTCTGTATTGTGATGTCACGGGGGGGCAGGGTCTGTATGTCTGTTTCACTGTTGAAAAGGGTAAAAGTGTGTCCCGATGTCACTGTTGACAGGGTCTTATGTTTAATTTTCAAATGTGACAGGGTCTGGGATTCGATGAAAATGTTTTACAGGATCTGTATGTTTAGATGTCCCCTGTTTTACATGCAAGAGGATCTGTATTCTGATGTCACTGTTTAACCGGGGTCTTTTTGTCTGATGTCACTGTTGACACGCCTTTTTGGGTGGATCGTGTGCTGATTCACGTTGACATGCTTTAGGGTGGATCGGTGGCTGATGTCCCCCTGTTTGACATGCTTTTTGGACTGTATGGGTGATGTCACTGTTGACATCCCTGAAAGGGTCTGTATGTCTGATGTCACTGTTGAAAATGCTTTAAAGGGTCTGTATGTTGATGTCACTGTTTACACGCTTTTGGAGGATTTTGTGTGTCTGAAAGTCCAAATGTTGACATGCTTTAGATCGTATTCTGATGTCACCCGTTGACATGCTTTTAAAGGGTCTTTATGTTTGATGTACTGTTGGGCATTTTTAAATCTTTTGTCGATGTACTGTTTTTAAAATGCTTTAGGGTCTGTATGTCTGATGTCAGGTTGACATGCTTCAGGATCTTTTTGCTGATGTCACTGTTTACATGCATGAGGAATCGTATGCCCCCGAGGTTCATTGTGGTAAAAAAAGGATGATTTGTGAGATAATGAATTTGGGCCCCCCCTTTGAAGTAACATACAGAAAGGGTTCCTTGATCCTGCAGCCGGCTTGTAAGGGGGTGGGAAAAGTCTAGGGTTAGGGAAAAATTGCGCCGCAATCTGACAACCCGGGGGTTTGATTCCCTGTTCAAGGGGATATTTTCCCCTGGAGTTTTAAAATCATGCAAAACCCCCACTGCCCCCCAAAATTCCCTTTGGGGAGACTAAAAAACCGAGGCCCCGGTTTCGAAAAGCACGCAGAACATTTTTCGCACACGAAAAAAACTTGTAGGGCCAAATTTTGTGCCGGTGGGAACAGACGCAATTTACAAAACTGGGAAACACACGGGGACTTGGTTTTTAAAAAACACTAATTTCTTATTCCATTTTCCTCGATATATAAGGGAAAAAAATAAAAATTTTTTTAAAAAAAAGAACGTGCCACCTGCTGCATCCTGTGGCAGTGGGGGAAACCCTTTGGGTCTTTTGGAGTGCTCCCCCCCACACGGGGGGGGGGGCTGGATGTCTACCGAGGAAACCCCTGAAACCCGAAAACCCGACCCGATCTGACCTGACCTGACCTGACCACCTACCTCATGACAGCTCTGACTCAACCCTGAACCCAACTAGGAAAAAAGCATTTTCCAAACAGTTTATCAGGGATTAGTTAAAAGAGAACGTGTCCTTTTTCAGACCACTTTTTAAATTTACACAGGAAATGACTTTGCAACCCCCTCCTCCTTTCCCCCTCCTCCTCCTCCTCCTCTTCTTCTTTTTAAGAAGAAAAAAGAAAAGAAAAAGAAAAAAGAAAAAAAAAGGAAAGAAGAAGAAGAAGAAAAAGGAAAGGGGGAGGGGGAGGAGGAGGAAAGGGGAGAGAAGAAAAGAAAGAGGGGGAGGAGGGAGGGGAAAAGGGGGGAAGGGGGAAAAGAAGGAGGGGGGGAGGAGGTAGGAGGACGAGGAGGAGGAGGAGGAGGAAAAGAAGAAGAAGAAGAAGACGAAGAAGAAGAAGAAAAAAAGAAGAAGAAGAAGAAGAAGAAGAAGAAGAAGAAGAAGAAGAAGAAGAGCGACGAAGAAGGAGGAGAAGAAGAAGAGAAGAAGAAGAAGAAGAATAACAACAACTACAGCAGCAGCAACAACAACAATAACAACAACATGACTGTTGTTGACAATATATTTTGTATGTAGGTTTGTTGCTTATAATATATATTGTGTGTAGGACTGTTATTTAAAATATATTGTGTATTTAGGACTGTTGTTTGCAATATATTTTGTATTTAGAACTGTTGTTTACAATATATTTTGTATGTAGGTTTGTTGCTTATAATAGATATTGTATGTAGGACTGTAATTTAGAATATATTGTGTATTTAGAACTGCTGTTTACAATATATTTTGTATTTAGGACTGTTGTTTGCAATATATTTTGTATTTAGAACTGTTGTTTACAATATATTTTGTATTTAGAACTGTTGTTTACAATATATTTTGTATTTAGAACTGTTGTTTACAATAGACTTTGTATGTGGGACTGTTGTTTACAATATATGTTGTATTTAGAACTGCTGTTTACAATATATTTAGAACTGCTGTTTACAATATATTTAGAACTGTTGTTTACAATATATTTAGAACTATTGTTTACAATATATTTAGAACTATTGTTTACAATAGTCTTTGTATGTAGGACTGTTGTTTATAACATATTGTGTATGTAGGACAGCAAACAGCTGTAAATGGGTACCTGCCTGTTTAGGGTCAGGGAAGGTAAAGCAGTGAAGGAGAGGAGATGGGTGCCGCCCTCAATATGCTGGCCCCTTGAGAAGTTGAGGTCTCTGATGCCACTCCCTACGACCACATAGGTTAAGGGACACCTTGACCTTCACTATGTAGGACAGTGAATTTTTTGGTATAGGTCATTGTTGCAACAGATTTGGTTGTATGAAAGGGAAGCTGTTAAAAGATTTCTTTATAAAATAATACCTTTTTAAAAATGATAATAAAAAAAAAATAAAATGGAGCTTATTGCGTTTAATTTTGAAAAAGGACAACTAAAAAGCGCTTGCAATTAAACCCCAAATCTTACACGTCATAAAACAATGACAAATACCAATAGTTAAACAAACGTATTACAAACATGGTACGTTGCAGCCAAAATCTATAAAAAAAATTTGAAATAGTAAAAGTTTTTAAAGCACGGCGCCACGCACAACACACACACTCACACGGTCATATATTTGTAGGTGATGACAGGGTTTTAGTAAGGTGGGATGTTGTTGAACAGGAGTGGGGGGTAGTTTGGGTTTAAAATTAAATTGTCTTGAGATGGATTTAAAGTGTCAAAATAGGTTTCGGGAGGAGAGAGGGGGGAGTCACCCAGTCGTGGACCCAAAATGAGAAAGGCGGCGGAAAACGGTGGATTGGTTGAATCTGGGTATTCGTAAGCAAAGGTATCGCAGCAGGCGGAGGGCCGTGTTTAGGGATAGACTAGGTTTACCTAGAGTTCTTTGAACTTTGTTTGTTTTTTTTTTTAAGGTGCATTTGTTTACAAGAGATACAAACAGCTGTTCAAAATAGACATTTTTGTATGCATAAAGTTTTTGTATAAACTTAATTTCCCAACAAAAACAGTTGTTTCGATAGATTTGTTTTATAACGGGGAAATTTCTTTGTATAAGTTAGGGTTGTATGCAACCCCAATTTTTTGGGAATTTTTTGTCTATATCCAGGACAGCTTTTTTTTTGCAACATTTGGGACTTGCTATTGTTGTGTAGGGGGGTTATGTATGTATGTTTTGTTTTCAGTATTAGATTTTCAGTTGGGGTTCCAGTTTTCATTTTTTCATTTGGTATTCAATGCAGCGCTCAGTAACAGGAAACAAGAAGAAACAGTTTTGTATCTCTGTGTGCAGGGGTCATCTGAGGTCCGTCGGGGCGGCAGGATACCCTGGGGGATTTTTTTTTCCCCCTACTCCTGTTGTGCCCTGGCCCAGCCCCAAACGGTCTTTTTTGTTCCACTTCACTGCCTGCCCGCTCAATGATCGACAAAAAACCCAACACAATGTGAGTGTTAGTGGTGTCAAAGGGCTTCATGTGTGTGGTGTTTTTTTGTGCGCGTTTTTAAATGTGGATCTAATGTTTTAAAAAGGAAAGTGAAATGAAAGATTTTTTTGCGGTTTTTTGATAAAAGGCTGTTATTAGTTGTTAGTTTTAAAAAAAATAAGATTAGCTACTAAAATTCCCATTTATTTCGTTGTTTTTATTATTTTTATAGTATTACATAAGGTGCTGATTTTTTTTCCGTGCCCCGGGTTTGTCCAAAGGTGTATTTGGAAGTGTGGCTCCTGCGGGCGGAAAATAGACACCCCAAGGCATCCCCTCCTGGCATGAGTTGTCAGTGAAAACGTTTGGGGGAGAAAATGCGACGGTTAGGTAAAAAAACCCATGTAAATGTTAAACAAGTTGTTGTGAAAAACCATAGTTGTATGTTTTTAACCCATAGTAGGCCCATGTTTTAAAAACCTTTTGTAGGCCCAGGGGTTAAACCCATAGTAGCTTTGTTTAAACCAAGTAGGCATGTGTTAAACCCCATGAGGCATGTGTCCATATGGTGTCCTAGTAGTATGTAGTGGGGGGGCAAGAGACAAAACGTAATAAAACAAAAAATTCTGAGATTCACCCCACATAAAGGAAGTCTCTTTTCATGCAACCCCCTTCCAAAAAGAAGCCCTACTTAAAAAAAGCAAACAAAAAATAAAAAGCTTAAAAGGGAGAACATAAGCAGTTTTACTGATTTTCCTATGATCCTTTTTGTGATTTCCAAAAAACAAATTTTTTAACTTAGGGAGAATCAGGCTTTTAGAAGAAAAAACTTTGTGGCTCCCATGCCCTTCTATAACAACCCACCCCACCTAGCATACAGCTCCCCACGGGCCCCCTTCCTTAAAATCGGCCCTTTGCAACAGTGCCGTCCTTTTATAGAAAACCCCGGCCCCCTGAAAAGAGCTCCCACAACCCGGGTGTCGGCCCCAAGCCCGGGAAAAATGGAGAGGGTTTGGGTACAGGCCCCATAACCCCAAACGCTTAGTCCCCCCCATGAAGATGAACGGGGCAGAGGTGAAGAGCAAGTAGGGCAAACCAGAAAAGCGGCAGCTGATGTTTGGGGCTGCGGGGAGTGGAGGACACAAGGGAAAGAACGCTTAGCAGGGGGCGTCACTTCGTTTTGTTTAGTTGAGGGCTGTTTTGGGGTAGATGTTGTGTTGTCTCATTGTTTTTTTTTCGTGGATTTGGAATTTTTTGGGTAGGTTTCTCCCCCTTTTTGCTTTTCGGGATTCTTTTCGCCCTGTTCATTTTGAAACCTTTTGACAGGTCCCACTTTTTCCCATTTAAATTTTTACTCCGCCATAACCTTTTCATGCGTTTGACTGCTATTCCCCGTTTCATACAGGCAGGGGTTTGTTCCCCCCTTCTGTGCCAGACTCCACATTGTGTCTGAATGTGAACACCTTTTGGACAAAACAAGTTTGGAGCTAGGGCACGGGCCAAAAAACCCGCTTCAAAGATTTGGCTGAAATAATGTCGATTTTTCTGTGTTGTGTGGATGCCCAAACCCAGGGACCCCAAGAGAGATCAGAATGGAGGGAAAGATGTGTACGAAAAAACTGGAAAAGAAAAGCCAACACAAGAGAGAATAATATACAGCGGGGCGGGCTTTGAGTTTAGGGGTTTGGTTTTTTTTTCATTCTCCAGTATTTGTGTGGTTCCCCCAAAATGCAGTGTCTGTCCTAGGTTGACCTTTATGGTGGCTAGAACATTGATTGACAAGAAACTAGAGTGGTTTTTTTGTTTTAAATATTTTTTTACGTTGAAAAGTTTTTAAATCACGTTTTACTTTTTAAAAGGCGAAATGTGTGGCTGTTTAAAGGGCCTATGAAAGTCGGGCCAGGGCATGATTTGGGTGAAGAGAATTTTTATATTCTAAGCCTTTCTGGGAAAAAAAAGAAGGGGAAAAAAAAGGGATGATTAGCTGTGCTTGACACAGCAAAAGCAGAAACCCGGGAAACCCGCGTGGGGTTGTCACCAAAAACTCACCCAAAATGTCCAAGCTGGAAAACCCTCCAGATAAACTGACCAGCGACTGAAAAACTGCTCTCCCCTATGGGGCACACCTTAACCCAGGGTCTGTGGACGGACAGAAAAGAAAAACTCTCATTTTCCCAAAATAAAGTAAGACCCCCTGTGTTTACCCTCTTGGATAGATCTTTCCCCCCCGGGCGGCGTTAATTACCCCACACTGCATGCAAAAACCAACAAAAACTAAATTGTGACAGAAAACCCAAAAACAATCCCCACTTACTTTTTAACCAACAGCGTAAAAATTACACACATACACAAAAAAAACCTTGTGGGAAAAAATCACAGTGATCTTTTTGTTGTGCGCTCCCAAAATTAACAGGACCCCAAAGTTCAAAAAAAGCTTGGTTTTTGTATCCTCCAACGTTCTAGAGCACTTTTTGAATACTATTCACTCCTTCACGAGTTTTTTGCTTATTTTAATAGAGCCGGTTGGTATTACCTTTGATGAAGTTGGGTTTTATGTGAAAATGGGCTTTTTCTATATTAGTTTTTGTTCTGTTATGTTTAAAAGTTATGTTTTTCCCAAATTATTTTCCCCTAGTTTTTCCCATTGGGGTGGGTTTTTTTTCTTTTTGAATATTTTTTTTCAAATTTTTTTTCCAAAAAATTTACCTTCACACCACCCTCTTTCTTCTACACAACAAACTTTCTCTCTCTTATTGTTATGCTTTTGTGTTTTGAAAAATGACTTCTAAAATATTTTTCCATTTCCCTATTCTTTTTTATGACTTAGGCGACTTAACTGTACAATTTTTAAATCACAGTGACTTCAAAGGTGTAGTGTTGTGAATTGAAATATATTATTAATTTTCATAGGATTTAAAATGCATGTGTTCTCTCTTCTCTTCTCTCTTTTCTCTTCTCTTCTTCTCTTCCTCCTTTTTTCTCTCTCTCTCTCTCTCTCTTCTCTCCCCCGCCCTTCCCTTTTTTATTTGCTGATGTTTTAATCGTGTTTTTCAATCGACCCCTTTGAATGCTTTTTCAGTTTTAATTTTTTTCGTTTACCCCCTAAATTTGACTGTATTGGATTCGTGAAGTTTATTTTGTTTTATCTTGTTTTGGGTACCAATTTTTATAGCAAATTCCCAAATTTGAGAGGGTCCTTTTTAATGTATACAGATTTAAAAAAGATTTTTTGTTGACTTTGATGCATGGTGTGAGTGCGCGCGCGCGTGTGGGTTTTGGGTGTTTTGTGTGTTGTGGTTGTGTGCGTGCGTGCGTTTGTGTGTGTGTGTGTTTGTGTGTGTGTGTGTGTGGTGTGCGGGGGTAAAATTTTGCTTCTCAATATTTGTTTCTGTATTTTTATATGCGTTGCCCCCTAAAAGCAAAAAAGAACTTTTGATTTTCTTTTGTTACCAAAAAAAACTATTTGGGTGGTTTGTTTCTTTATTTTTTTAGGGTTTTGCTTTTTTTGGTTCTTTTTTGTTTTTGGTTTTTTGGGTGTTGTTGCTTTTTTGGGGGGGGGATATTCGGTTTTTCCCCTCCCCTTGTTTTTGGTTTTTTTTGCTCTTGGTTTTTGTTTTTTTTTGGGTTTTTTTTTGTTTTTCTGTTCTGCTTTTTTTACTTGTTGTTTTTTTTTTTTCTTTCTCTTTTGGGTGATTTTTTTTGGGGGATTTTTGTGTAGATTTTTTTTCCGTAAGTGTGTGTGTTTTGTATGGTCTTTATTTTTTTATTTCATATATATATCCTTAAGGGGGGGACGGATGTAAAAAGCACATGGGGGTTATTCATTTCCTCGAAAAAAAAGAAAATTTTTTTGTCATTGTAAATTTTCTCTCCTCTCATATTGTTAGTATGTAAAAACGTTATTTAAAAAATGTTAGATTTGGCATTCAGTATGGCACTCTTAAAGTTTTTAAAAGAATAAGAAAAAGTTTGTTTTGGTCCCTTGTGTAAAGGGATAAAGAAAACGAAGTTCATATTCTGTCGCTGTCCCCTATTTTGATTAGCAAAAAAAACATTCCGTTCAATTTTATCGAATCCCTGTCATTTCGAGCGTTTTGTTTTTAAGTCCAAAAAGGAAGTTTACTTTAAGAATTTGTGATATAAGTATAAAAATTTTAGAAGACGTTTGGAGTGTTAGGAATGACTAATACTTTATCCCTCTATAGTTTTTTTAGTGAAAAGGAAGGTGTTTGTAAAATCTTTTTTGTAAAATTTTTGGATAATTTTGTTTTTGGTTTCTTGGTAATGTTTATTTGCCCCCCTTCAGAAGGGGGGTGTGACCTATACTGAAATAAATTCGTTTTTATTTCAAAATTTAATTTCAATATTCAATTTTTTCTCTCTCTCTCTCTCTCTCTCTCTCTCTCTCTCTCCTCTTCTTCTCTCTCTCTCTCTCTCTCTCTCCCTCTCTCTCTCTCTCTCTTTCTCCCCTTTTCTTGAGACCCCTAAAATCCCCAAAACCCCCCCAACCCCCCGCAAAAAACTGCTACTGCCCCCCTTGCCCCCCCAAAAAGGGTCCGAATATAATGAAGAGTTTCCCCCTCTTTCAATTTCAAAAAAAATAAACTGGCATCTAAAATTGGGCCCCCAAAAGCTCCCCCTTCCCAACCCTCTTCCCAAAATAATCATAGCCAAACTCCTTCCCACTTCCCCCCAAGGGGCCATTCCTTTCCATTCCTCCCTTACCTGAGTAACCAGCTTTTAGCTGAATACTTTAAGCCCCTCCCCAAGGGACAGGAATAAATTTTGCCTTTACTCCCCTCCCACCCCCACTCCCCCAGCTCTCTCATAGTAGGGACAGACATAGCAACCCCCCCACCCCTACCCTCCATACCCTATGTTTTATCCCTCCTCTAAAGCCTGGCCCTACATCATGCCACCCCAATTTTACCATTCTAATATAAAGCCTCCAAAGAACAATCTTGGGCGACTTATGGAGAGAAGTTAAGCGAAATTTGCAAGAACTCCCCAAGAGAATTTTTCAAAAGTGTGAAGACGATGAGAGTAAGAGATGAGCCATTCAATCCAACAACAGTAGTGAATGATGCAAATGGAGAGGCACTGCACAAAGAAGAGGAAATTCTGAAACGATGGGAAGATTTTTTTAAAGATCTTTTAACCCATCGGGAGTACAAGCTTCCAGCTCACAGTTCTCACCAAACGCTACAAAGACCAGTTAGAGCCCCAAATCCTTGAAGCTAAACCCAAGAAAAGCAATTAAAACCAGCCCAAAGGGCAAAGCGCAGGTGATGACGGCATAACAACTGAACCCCATCCTTGCATGCAGAGGAAACGGGAGTTAGGGGCTCACCATCATCTTCCAAAAAGCATGGGAAGAGAGGGAAGTCCAATGGACTGGCAAAATGCAATAGTGGTGCCAATTTGGAAGAAGAGGGCAGCAAGAGAGACTGCAGCACCTACAGAGGCATTTCACTTCTGAGCCATGTAGGGAAAATGTATGCAAAGATTCTGGAACAGCGCACAGAGCAAAGCAGAACACCTACTGAGCAATGCCCAGTTTGGCTTTCGGAAAGGAAGAGGGTGCACAGATGCCATTTTCGCACTCCGACAGCTGTGTGAAAAGAGCCATCGAACAACCAAGACCTGCATACAGTATCGTTGATCAAGAAAAAAACTTTCGACCGATGTCAACAGAGACAAGTCTGGAAGATCCTGGAGCAGTACGAGTGAAGGGGGAGTTGCTTTATAACTCAGAGCAACTATGCCAACAGTATGAGCGCGTCGAACAGCCAGTGGAACATCGACTGGTTCCCCGGGTTTCATCGGGGTCAGGCAAGGCTGCGTACTCTCTCCCCCTTTTCTTCGTGATCTACATGGACCAGATTACAAAGGAAGCCCAACCAGATCCTGAGGCCCTGAACGAACTATTATTTGCTGACGACCAGTCCCTGATGAATCAGAAAAAGCAGCTCTTCAAGAACACACAGACCAAATCAACACAAGCTGCGAGAGGTATGACATGAAAATCAGTATCACCAAAACAGAAGTTATGTCTGTCAGCAGAATCAGGAAGCTAGACATCAACATCAACGGCACCCAGCTGAAACAGACCAAGAATTTAAATACCTTGGCAGCCTCTTCACTGAAGATGGAAAATTGGACAGAGAGATAGAAAACAAGATGCCCGAAAGCGAATGCAGTCAGTTACCAACTCGCCCCCTTCTAAAACATCCCAGCATCCCAATGAGCACCAAGGCAAACTCATCAAACGCCATCTTCGTTCAACACTCACATACCAGTGTCAGACATGGGCCCTAACAAAAGCCTTAGAGAAAAACTGGTCACATGTGAAATGCGCTGCTGAGAAAGCTGTCAATAAAACCAGACGCGACAAGATCAAGAATGAGGTGATCAGAGACATGTTCGACTAACACCAATTCTCCACCATATCGAACAACAAAAGGTAGGTGGTTTGGGGCCCTCCCTAGAATGCCCTCCAACCAACCAGCCCCCCGGGCATACACCCTCAAATACAAAAGGGTGGGAAAAATAAAACCCAAAGGG
>CM054160.1:11393902-11410631 GCA_028751875.1 Rapana venosa
AGAGGGAAGAAGAAGGGAAAAACCAGTGGAAAGACAGACATGAGACAGACAGACAGTGAGACAGACAGACAGCGAGACAGACAGACAGTGAGACAGACAGATGAGTCGTCAGACAGACAAACAGACCGATAATAAAGAGAGCGAGAGAGAGGAGAGGAGAGAGAGAGAGAGAGGAGAGGAGGAGAGAGAGAGAGAGAGAGAGAGAGAGAGAGAGAGAGAGAGAGAACACAGAACACTGAAGAGAACACTGAACACTGAACGTAATTATTACCTAATTAACAATACAGTCTTTTTGGGAAGGAGCACAGTATGAACACATTTTAAACAATATGCTTTTTGCAACAAGGAAATAATGAAAACCGACAGAGGAAAAGGAATCTCCAATAACAATATTCAACCGAACGTATTCATTGTTATCATACACTAATTGTTATCACAAGCTTGCATACACACACACACACACACACACCACACACACACACACACACACACACACACACACACACACACACACACACCAGTGTCATGTTCCGGGCAAATCAGCAACAGTGTAGGACAAATCGACCACCCAACCCTCACATTCAAATAAGGTAATTTAGCCAAGGGAGTTGGTATTCCACAAATATTGATAACAAAATAGTGTTACATTGAAGAGGTATATCGGTTAACAGCAGTTTTCTTTTTTCTGCTGTCCCAAGCAAGGGAGATAAATTTTGCAAGTGATTTTAAAAATTCTTCATCTTCGATCAAGAGAATGCTAATTATGTCTCTAATTCTTGAGATGTCTTCATTAAATATGAGGCATTTCTGACGGATGTCATCCTACGAATTACAATCAAACAAAAAATGCATTTCATCTTCAGTCAGCGCGCCACACACGGGGCAAACAACTAGTGGAATGTATACAGTTTATTGAAAGGAATAGAATGCCTTAAAAACCCCTTCAGATTCTTTTACACTGAACTAAAAAGTACTCATCCTTTAAAAAAAAATTATTTTGAGAATTTCTTAATAATAGGTAACACCGTTAAGAGAGAAAGAGAGAGACAATGACAATGACAATGACAAATTCTTTTATTTCGAGGATAATGAATAAGCACACACGTGCTTTTTTACATCCAGTCCCCGCCCGTTAGGGATACATCTTAATAATAATAACCCAATACTTATACAGTCTCACAATAAAAACAAGGGAAATACCCTTTTCAAAGACAGCCCCCCCCACCCCAACAACCCCCCCCCCCAAAGCAAGAAAATAAAAGAAAACCATAAAAATACCCACCCCCACCCCCCAAAAACCTTAACCAAAACAAACAAACAAACCAAAAGAGAAAAAAAACCAAACCAACAAAGATGATAAAAAAGAGAAAAAACAGACAGACAACAACAGAACAAGAACAACAACAGAGCAAGAAAAATAACACAACCAAACTTAATAAGTCATAAAGATAAACATCTACACATTGTCAAATGGTACATACTTGTTACACATAATTATAAATCAATTAATTAACAAACAGATCATTTCAAATAACAATGAAATATTTCACTCAAACTCCCATTCAATTAGTGAAAAATCAAGAAATCGAAAAATCAAATGAATAAATAAAACCAATTAAACAAGAAAAAAAGACCCAAAACACTCCCCTTCCCAACATCCCCCCCCTAAACAAACAAAACCCCCAAAAGTCCAGACTAAATACAAGCGTGCGCGCGCGCGCGCGCACACACACACACACACACACACACACCATAACACACACATACACACACACTTACGCACGTATAGCCACGCATGCACACCACACACACACACCCTCTCACACATACACACTCACACACACATAATAACACACCACACACACAAAAACACACACACACACACACACACACACATCCTGGATATATATCCATTCGCAAGACATTTCCTCACATACAAGATAATAGACACATGTCATAATTATCAAAATATCATAACCGTACATTTGTACAGACAAAACCAGGAAATAAACATTATTTGATGTACGAAGACAGCAAGCCACAAAGCATCAAGAAAAATGACCAATCTAACATCAGCTATTTCAACAATAAACACACAGAACTGCTTTCTTTCCGCTCTCATCTGCACACACTGTGAATGGGCGCTCATTACTACTCACTGACACACACATACACACATACACACACATATACACACACACCATATTCATGCATGCGCAATCCTATATACACATTATAGAATTGATACAAAAGTCCACAAAAGTAATGAAATTGTCCAACAGAACATTGCAAATTAACAATCCATACCATTCTGCATTAACAACAAAATTACAAAACCCAAACTTCATTTTAAGGGGGGAAAACTCAGACAAGTTCATTGTTAACAAAATCAAAACAAGCAAGGGCACACACACACACACACACACACACACACACACAACACAACACACACACACACACAAAACCCAAACACCACACACCACGCACATTACAATTCAAAGCAAGCTCACTAATGTCAGTTACAGAGAGAGAGAGAGAGAGAGAGAGAGAGAGAGAGAGAGAGGGGAGAGAAGAGAGAGAGAGAGAGAGAGAGAGAGAGAGAGAGAGGAGAGGGGAGAGAGAACTCGAACTCGAACTCGAACTCGAATATTTTAATGAGGGTAATTGGATAAGCCAGAGGCTTCTTTACACCAGGCCCTCATGGGCAAAAAGTGAAACAACATGAATAAACCAATGAATCAACAAATAAAATAGTGTCAAAAAGCAATGAAATGAATCACACAATTTTCCATTCAATTATTGGTAAATCAAGAAATCAATGAAAGACCACAAAATTAACCATCGATTGAATAAACAAGACCAATTAAACACTGACAAACTCCCCTCCTACACCCCCACTCCACTAAAACAGACAACCCTCCCCCAAAAATCAACACACACATACACGCACACACACAGATACACACACAGACATACACACACACACCCACACCCACACACCCACACACTCACACATACACACACACGCGCGCGCGCGCAAAATCCCCTCCCAAAACACGCACGCGCGCAAGCACCCCCACACACACACTTACTCACACACAACGTACGTACGCGGCGCGCGCGCACACACACACACACCACACACACATTGCGTGTACATATGCACAGACACGCACACACACATCTCCTCAAATTTTACATCTCACATTACATTTTTATAATAGCCTTACGTCATAATCATCAAAGTATCATAGCCACACATTTGCACGGCATCGTACAATGAGCATTAGTTGAAGCATGAAAAAACAACAACATCCCCCCAAAAAAACAACAACAACAAAAAACAAAAACAAACAACAACAACAACAACAACAAAACAAACAAAAAAAACAAACAAAAAAAAACAACAACAAAAAAACACCAACCCACAACACCCACACAACACCCTAACAAACAAGCAGTAGAGCATCAGCACACACACACACACATACACACACACACACACACACCCCACAACATACACACACACACACACACACACACACACACACACACACCACACACACACACACAACACACACACACACACACCACACACACACACACACACCACACACACACACACACAGAGTTCAACAAGCATGCTCACCCAATGTATATTACAGGAAATTAAACAAGTGTGTGTGGTACGCTTTTTTAAAAGATGATTGCTACTTTTCTCTTTTATAAAGACTGGGATTCGTTCCATAATTTGCTGCCAGAATAAACAAGAATGACATGAAGAATCGGTTCTTGGACGAGGAGTAACAACACTACTTTTGTTACGAACAGTTTTAACAGGGAACCTTGACAAAGATAAGGAGGAGCTAGTTTATTCATGATCTTATACATAAATACACCTTTATTAAAGAGACAATGTAAACTAAAAGGAAGAATGTTTAACTCTTTGTAGCTATTAGTTTCTAAGGAAGTAGTTCTAAGGAGAATTAACTTGAGAGACCGTTTATATACTCTCTCAAGTTGTCGTATACAGTTTTTACTTGCCAAATCCCAGCATGTAGATGCATAGTCAAGATCAGGTTTTATGTAAGCATAGAAGAATAGTTTTCGAGTATGTTGATCCAGGAAATGTTTTATTCGATTAAGCTGGAATAGCTTCTTAGTATATTTTTTAGAAACACTAAAAACATGATCTGACCATGACAAATTATTATCGATATTTAGACCAAGTAGTTTATATGAACTGACTTCTTCTAGTATTTTATCGTAAATCTTTATTCCATTTAGTTGATTTTAAAGTTTTGGCGCTTTTGTCTTGTGGCAATCACCATGAATTTTGATTTCAAAGGGATGGAGAGCCATGTGATTACACTCTGACCACGCTGCTAGATTGTTTAAGTCTTTTTGCAATATAGTAGCTACAGAGTTTACATCATGATCAGCTGTATGTTGGTAGTATCGTCAGCAAAGAATTCACATGTGGATGAAACATGGAGAGGAAGATCGTTGATATATATAGAAAAAGAGGACTGGCCCTAGCACGGAACCTTGAGGAATACCATACTTCACAGGCAAAAGGGACGACATAATTGAATCTTGATAAACAGCTTGTCGCCTTTTATCAAGAAACGAGGTAATCAGTTTTAGAGAGTCTGCGCATAAACCATACATAGCCAGTTTCTTTACTAAGAGTTTGTGGTCAATTACAGTCAAATGCCTTGGCAAAGTCTACAAAAAACTGCTCCAGTTAAGATGTTATTGTTGATATTTAAATGCCATTGCTCTATGAGATTACTGAGTGCAGTTTGACATGAATAATTTTCTCTAAAGCCGCTTTGATTAGGATGAAATAAGTTATGCTCAGTAAAGTATGACAGAAGATGTTGCTTTAAAATGCTTTTCTAAAGGTTTAGATAAAATAGATAGAATCGAAATAGGTCGATAGTTGGAAGGGTCATTTGATCTCCAGATTTAAGAATAGGTACAACTTTGGCAACTTTAAACATTTGAGGATAGGAACTTTTTTCAATGCAGAGATTATAGATATATGTAAGATGTTCAGATATTACTTGCGCGGAAATCTTCAAAATTTTGCTGTCTAAATTATCTAAGCCACGGGATTTTGTTTGTTTTAAGAACACAACTCCTTATGCACTTCATGCACACCAATATATTTGAATGACATTTAGACTTTGTTGACTTAGAGCTACAATATTCCTGTAAAATTGGTAAGTAATGAATTCTGAGCGGTCAATATTTACATTTTTTTCAGCAATAGACAAAAGTGTTGATTTATGTTATCTGCAGATAGACCTGTACCTGATGAAGCACTTGATGAAGATGATTTACCGGCTAACTGATTAATTGCTTTCCAGAGAGACTTTGGGTCCTTAGATGATATTAACTCACTGAAATATTTCTTTTTTGCAATTCGTTTCATGAATGTCACTCTGTTACGTTGTTCCTTAAATTTTTCATCTCTTCCTGTTGATTTTAGTAAATTATCTCGGACGGTTATGGCTTCAGTGATTTCATCAGTTAACCAGGGTGGTTTATCTTTAGCTTTTACACGTTTGATTCTAAGAGGGGCGTGACTATCAAAGATAGATGAAAAAATATTATACCAAATTTCAAGTGCTTCATCTGGGTCAGTAAACTGATAGACATCGGAGAAGTTAGCTTTACATAAGTCGGACAAAAATTTTTTTTCATTAAACGTTCTATAGCTGCGGAAAGAAATGTATTTGTGTTTGCATCTGGGTATTTTAGCACCTTTTTTTGACCAAGTAAAGCATACAGGATAGTGATCACTAAGACCATATACAGGTACAGACAGTTCAACAATGTTAGATGGGGTGGTTGTGTATATATGGTCAATCAGTGTTTCAGACGTAGAGTTTTTCTTGTAGGAGTAGTTACCAATTGTGACAGATTATACACCTCAAAGATTCTTTTCCATTTATCATTAGGCTTAAGTAAATCAATATTGAAATCACCAAGTAAGATTAATTCAGTTGAGTAGCTACAAACATCATCCATCATTTGTTCAAAATTATCAAACCAACTAATGCGTTCATCTGGGTTTCGATACAAAAATCCAACTAGTATTGGTTTGGCTCCTTTCAGGCGTTTTCTAGCCATATACATTCAATGCCATAGTTATCAAATAATGTTATCTGCTTATAATTTACTGAATGATGTATTAGGTTATTAACCCTGTTTCTAATTTGGTTTTGGCATCTCGTCTGATAGAATTATAGCTCGGAACTGATATTATATCATCTGCTACATTATGTGACAACCTTGACTCAGAAAAGCCAAAAATATGAAAGGGACATTTACATTTGATAAAATGGAAGGCAAGTCTGAAACTTTATTTAGCAGATGACAAACATTTAAAAAGCCTACTTTGAATCCATATCTAGTTAGCCAACCATTGGAATTGGACAGTTTTGCCATATTGTATACAATTAGGCAAAACTAAAAAAAAAAAATTGTTCACTCTAACAATCTTATTCTGAACTCGCACAATTTTAGCAAACCCACAATACAAAAAAGTTTCAAAAGTAGACTTATAATTAATGCAAAATTATATCTCTACAACATTTTACACCACCCAACAAGCACAAAAGCAAAGAGCAGAAAGTCAAAATTTGGAAATGAAAATACCAGTCTAATACAAAATTAAGTAAGCAAAGAAAGCGAAAGCAAACACAACTTCAAAGCCAATGTGAAACAAACTGCAAACTCTGAATCAATCCAAAAGTAACCCTTTAATGACCAGTATTAAACAACACTCATCAATTTTATCAAGAGAAAATACTCTTGCCTGACTTTATTATCTTAATCAGTTCATTTCAACATCCCACAGAGTCAATGTCTGTTCACACACACACACACACACGTTCTGAAATACATACACCCATATGCAATCAAAACATGCACGTGCGCCTCACGAAGCACTGCCTGCATGCCTCCCCTACGGTCTGCACCATGCACACCCAGTCCAGCCTGCAGAGCACTGCGCGCATGCCCCCCCTCCCCCCCCCCGCCCCCCCCAGGGTGCACAACATACATGCACATAAGGCACGTGCCATAGGAAAATAGAACATGCACACACACAGCCCCTCCTCAGTAAGCACAGCCGCATGACCCCCCAGGAAGCACAGCATACTTGTAGTTTCAGGATGCACAGCATGCATGTACCTCCCGTCAAGAACAACATACATCAACCACCCAGGAAGCAATAAATGCACGCTCCTTCCACCAAGCACAGCAGGCATGCACCCACAAGTAGGCACAACAGACATTTTCACATGGATGCACACAACACACACACACACACACACACACACTCACACACACACACACACACACACACACACACCACACACACACACACACACTCATTAATCTAACTGTAAGCTTTTTTCTGATTGAACCGGTCTTGAAGGAGGGAGAATAGTATTATGATTTTCTTTTTCTAGCTAGTTTGTTTGTTTTTGTTAAAGCATGTTTGCTGCCACTCACAACTTTTGACATTAGTGATTTGCAATACAAGAGTTTCTACTTCATGATAACATTTTAATAAATGTAAACAAAGGGACAAAATCACTACAGTGTGATCATTCTTCATTGAGGGGGAGAAAAAACTCTTCATGAGGGTCTACACTGAGAAAGAATTTGGGATGCCATATTGAGGAGTTGGTAAGCATATTGTCCTGGTTGGGACACCAGACGGGGGTCGGGCCACTGGGTGCTGGGTGGTGGCACTGGTGCAGCAACAGTCTGTAGGGGCTGGGGAGGAATGGGATAAGGGGGATAGGGAAGTGAAGGGAAAGGATTCCATTGGGTCTGGAAGGGGTAGGGGCATGGTCTGGGATGAAGGGGAATGGGAACATCAGAGGATTGCTGAACATTTGCATTTTCACCGTTATGAAGCTGTGAAGAGGAAGATGAAGAGGACTGGAAGGGCTGACTCCTGGAGTCAGCCAGTGGCTCTGAAGGGACCCAGTGGGCAGGAGCAGGACCGTCATGTAGAGGTGGCTGTCTGTTGGTCTGCTGACCCCTTCTCCGGGAAGGCAGCATGGGGTAGTGCGTCATGGAGGAGACGGCGGGTACTGCAGGTGCCCAAGTGTCACGTCCACGGGATGGGCGAGGTCCGTTAAAAGACACCGTCCTGCCTTGTCTCGTGTCGTCAACTGCACTGAGATGTTCTGCCGGCAGCTCGTGCATGAGCACACCACCAGGCGGACCAGCCTCCTCAGGATGTTGATGTGAGTGAGCTGGCCGAGGGAGGAACTGCTTGAAGTTGACAGCTAGCCTGGCCACTCCTTCAGGCTGGGGTGAATAGAGTCTTTTTAAAGTGCCTGTCTTGGGGCACCATTCGGCGTCAGGAAAGTGTCCTGGTTATTAATCAGGTTTACCCGGGCTGTGGCACAGGCTGTATGCAGATTTTTGTTGGAGGGCAAGATTGCATTATGAGAGGATGTCGTATGAGAGAGAGAGAGAGAGAGAGAGAGGGGAAAGGAGAGAGAGGAAGAAGAGAGGAAGAGAGAGAGAGAGGATAATTTGGTATAATGCAAGGGAGGATATATTTACTTTGTTTCCAACAGATCAATTGTGGATTTTTATTTTGATGCATCAAGTGGATGAAAAAATGACTTTTGAAGATTGTTAATGATTGGAGTTGTCTAAATGAGTCAGGAAGGGAGTTCCACAGCACAGGGCCTGAGTAAAGTAAGCTAGATTTGAACAAATCTATTCTTGGGATTGGGACACATGGCTTTTCGGTATTTCTGGAATGATTCATTGGGAGAGAGAGAGAGAGAGACAACACTGAGCACTGAAGTCAGAGAGAGAGACAGAGAGAGAGAGAGAGAGAGAGAAGAGAGAGAGAGAGAGAGAGAGACAACACTGAGCACTGAAGTCAGAGAGAGAGACAGAGAAAGAGAGGAGAGAAGAGAGAGAGAGAGAGAGAGAGAGAGACAGAGAGAGAGAGAGACAACACTGAGCACTGAAGTCAGAGAGAGAGAGAGAGAGAGAGAGAGGAGGGGAGAGAGAGGAGAGAGAGAAGAGACAGAGAGAGAGAGACAGAGAGAGAGAGAGAGAGACAGAGAGAGAGAGACAACACTGAGCACTGAAGTCAGAGAGACAATGACAATGACAATGACAAATTCTTTTATTTCGAGGATAATGAATAAGCACTCATGTGCTTTTTTACATCCAGTCCCCGCCCGTAGGGATACATCTTAATAATAACCCAACACTTAACACTCTCACATTAGAAACAAGGGGAAATACCCTTTTCAAGACAGCCCCCCCCCCCACCAAAAAAACAAACAAACAAAAAAACCCCACCTTAAAAACACCCCCATCCCCCACCCCCCCAAACCCCCCAACCAAAACAAACAAACAAAGAGAAAAAAAAACCAAATCAACAAAAGAAGGAAAAGGAAAAAAAAGAGAAGAGAGAGAGAGAGAACACTGAACACTGAACACTGAACACTGAAGTAAGAGAGAGAGAAGAGATGAGAGAGAGAGAGAGAGAGAGAGAGGAGAGAGAGAGAGAGAGAGAGAGAGAAGAGAGAGAGAGAGAGAGAGAGATTAAGTATGCAAGGGTGAAGATTTTCGGCTAGGCCAGGTTCTACAATAACTATGTAAACATACATACATCAAAGTAATCAATAAAACAGTGAAATCAATACCAAAAGATGGGGGATGGGGAAGCCCATAATAATCTCTCTGTCTCTCACACACACACAATCACAGGCACACACACACACATAGAGCGAGACAGACAGACAGTGAGACAGACTGACAGTGAGACAGACAGACAGTGAGACAGACAAACAGTGAGACAGACAGACAGTAAGACAGACAGACAGTGAGACAGACAGACAACAGTAGACAGACTGACAGTGAGACAGACAGACAAACAGTGAGACAGACAGACAGTAAGACAGACAGACAGTGAGACAGACAGACAAACAGTAGACAGACTGACAGTGAGACAGACAGACAAACAGTGAGACAGACAGACAAACAGTGAGACAGACAGATGGTCCAACAGACAGACAAACAAAAGACCGATAATAAAGAGAGGAGAGAGAGAGAGAGAGAGAGAGAGATAAGAGAGAGAGAGAGAGAGAGAGAGAGAGAGAGAGAGAGAGAGAGAGAGAGAGAACACAGAACACTGAAGAGAACACTGAACACTGAACGTAATTATTACCTAATTAACAATAATAATAATAATAATAATAATAATAATAATAATAATAATAATAATAATAATAATAATAATAATAATAATAATAATAATACATGAAATTTATATAGCGCCATATCTTGAAAAAAACACCCAAATCATAGCGCTTTCGTTCATCCCACTCATTCACATACAGCCAGTTACAATCAATAGTTTTTACAAATTCAAATATATACATTCACACCCACACACATAAAGGTTATACAATTCGGCAGTGTGGTGGGGGTTTGTCTGTTGAGGGCAGGGACACAAATGAGATGGAACAAGAGAGGAGAATCTTAGGTTTGAAATAAATGAGTCTTGAGGCCGGATTTAAAAGCTTCATAAGAAGGCTTTTGGCGGAGGGAGAGAGGGAGGTCATTCCAGATTGATGGACCAGAAACAGAGAAAGAGCGACGGCCAACGATGGACTGGTTGAATCTAGGTGTTCTTAAGCACAAGGAATCTGCAGCAGAGCGTAGGGAACGAGAAGGAGTGTACAGATGAAGACATTCACAGAGGTAGGAAGGTGCAGTCTTTTTGGCAAGGAGCACAGTATGAACACAATTTAAACAATATGCTTTTTGCAACAAGGAAATAATGAAAACCGAAAGAGGAAAAGGAATCTCCAATAACTACATTCAACCGAATGTATTCATTGTTATCATACACTAATGTTATCACAAGCTTGCACACACACACACACACACACACACACACACACACACACACACAAAAACACACACACACCACACACACACACACCCCAGTGTCATGTTCCCGGCAAATCAGCAACAGTGTAGGACAAATCGACCACCCACCCTTACATTCAAATAAGGTAATTTAGCCAAGGGAGTTGGTATTCCACAAATATTGATAACAAAATAGTGTTACATTGAAGAGGTATATCAGTTAACAGCAGTTTTCTTTTTTCTCCTGTCCCAAGCAAGGGAGATAAATTTTGCAAGTGATTTTAGATATTCTTCATCTTCGATCAAGAGAATGCTAATTATATCTCTCATTCTTGAGATGTCTTCATTAAATATGAGGCATATCTGACGGATGTCATCCTACGAATTACAATCAAACAAAAAATGCATTTCATCTTCAATCTGCGCACCACACATGGGGCATGGAGACTCTGCAGATGTGTCAGTGGAAAACCATGTTTTGCAGGCATTTAGCCTACAGTTCTTAACCTGAATGGAGCAAGATTACTCCTATGCCATTTCTGTGTTACGACTGTAACATACTTTTCTGTTTGAAAAACACTTTTAAAGGAAGAGTACCAGTTATACTTTTCTGATTCTTCTATGCATGCATGCCAGTCTTGTTTGTAGGAAGCTATCATTTTGTCTTTAAATTCCCACCAAAATCCTTGTTCAAATCCAACTCCCTGGCACATCCACACGATACCAAATCCATGCGCCATGCGTTGTTAGTAATTGCTTAACAAAAGAATGCCCAGTTCTGTTTCCCTGTTTCCAGTTGGATCAACACATCTTATATCTGCCCAATCTTGACATAGGAAGTAGAGTTAATTTTAACCAATACTGGAGAGAGAGAGAGAGAGAGAGAGAGAGAGAGAGAGAGAGAGAGAGAGAGAGAGAGAGAGAGAGAGAGAGAGAGAGAGAGAGAGAGAGAGAGAGAGAGAGAGAGAGAGAGAGAGAGAGAAAATGTTAATTTCTTTTATTTCGAGGATAATGAATAGTGGATCGGTGGTCTAGAGGTAACCCGCCTGTCTAGAATGCGAAAAGTCCGGGTCGAGTGTGTGCGGTGGTTCGTATCCCGTTTGGGCCCGAAATTTTCCCCATCCATTGGACCATGAGTGGTGGTCTGGGCGCTAGTCTTTTGGATGAGACGATAAACCGAGGTCCCGTGTGTTACACAAAATTTTCAGCGCACGTAAAAGAACCCAAGGCAACAAGAGAGTTGTGCCTGGCAAAATTCTTAGAAAAAAGCCACAGTTGCAGACCAAAAGAAAAAAAGGGTGGCGCTGCTCTTGTGGCGACGCGCTCTCCCCGGGGAGAGCAGCCCCAATTTCACGCAGAGAAATCTCGTGACTTAAAGTGGTATAAAAAAAACCTTAATAGAATAACCACTCATGTGTTTTTTTACATCCAGTCCTAGCCCTTATAAAGAGAGACAATGAGAATGACAAATTCTTTTATTTCGAGGATAATGAATAAGCACCTATGTGCTCTTTTACATCCAGTCCCCGCCCATAGGGATACATCTTAATAATAACCTAATACTTATACTCTCACACAGTAGAAACAAAGGGAAATAACCCTTTTCAAACCCCCCCCACCCCCCCCCCCCCCCCCCCATAAGAGAACTGTTATATTCTAAGCCTTTCTGGGAAAAAAGACAGGAGGATGAAAGAGGGATGATTAGCTCATGCTTGCACACAGCAAACAGCAGAACACAGAAACACAGACATGGGGTGTCACCCGAAAACTCATCAAATGTCACAAGCTGGCAACCATCCAGATAAACTGACCCAGCAGACTGCACAACTGCTACTCCCCATACTAGGGCACACCTTAACACCAGGAGTACTGTGGACAGGGCAGCACAAGAAAACTCTCCACTTTTACCAAAATAAAGTAAGACAGCCCTGTGATAAGTCCTCTTGTGATCAGATCTCTCTCACCCCGGTGACAGGCAGTAATATCTACATCCACACTGACTATAGCAAAAACCAACAACACAACCTAAACTTGCTGACAGACAACCCCCGAAACAATACCCACTTACATTTTAACACAACAGCTGTAAAAAATATACACACATACACACATACACACATATACACGCAAACAAATCACAGTGACTCATTTGCTTGTGCGCTGCACATTAACAGGACTGCCAGTTCCACAAAAGCTTGGTTATTGTCATCCTCCCAACAGTACTCTAGAACACATTTTGAATAACTATTCACTCCTTTACGAGTTTTCTGTTTATTTTAATAGCAGCCGTGTTGGTATCTACCTTTGATTGACGTTAGGCTGCTATGTGAACATTGGGCTATGCTATATTAGTCATGTTTAACTAGTTATGTTATACAAGTTGTTATTCCAATTATGTTGCCCTAGATTTTGCCATCTGAGGGTTTTTTTCTTTTTGAATAGTTCTTTATCATATTTCTTCTTCAACACATTTACCTTACACACACACACACACACACACACACACACACACACCACACACACACACACACACACACACATCACACACACACACACACTCACAACACACACACACACACACACACACACACACACACACACACACACCACACACACCACACACACACACACACACACACACACACACTCTCTCCAGCAAAAGGAAAACATGAATTCCTCTTAAACGCAGAAGATTATGAAGTAATTGATATTTAGTATAAGTTTAGTAGATTGCTATAAGTTATAGACTTTAAGGCATATAAAACAGATTTTGAATCCACACAAAGTAATATGTGAAAGAAACAGTATGGATGATCTAAATGAAATTCAAAGCCATAAGAATAGAAATCAGTTCAGCTGTAAAAACAGATCGATTTTTACCAACATTATACGACTTTTCTATTTTTTAGCGCTGGTATGACGAATGCTGAAACTGCTTGATGATTGTCTAAAAGTGAGCCATCTGTATACATTTTTTAAGACAATAAGAGTAATTATGTTCTATATGTGAGAATGAACATTTAACTGCCATGGATAATTTGGATTCTCATTCTTTTTCATGTGATATAAATCTACATCAAAGTTGTGCTTGCTTCATTTCCGAACAGGACAGACTGAAACTGCTCTTTGTGAGTCTACATCAGCTTTGAAAAATTTCGAATGCTCCGTAAGAGATCTGAACGTTGTATGTACTTGATTGTCAATAAAGAGTTTATGTGTCGGGCTCTTTGGGAAATCTGTTCCAGACCTCATTTTATTTCTTCTGAAGCGAAGTTATCAGGTGTTGGGCTTCTCGAGAATTAGTATTTGGCGCACACTACAAGTTGTCTCAGTTGTTGACTCATCAAGTGGTAACATTCCAGTTTCTTTATATGTATCAAGTGCCGAGGTTATGTAATGGGCAAGCACTAGAGCAAGTCTGTATGGGCCTTTACAACTCTACACTTTGAAGCTTCTTTAATAATTACTTAGGTGCACTAAAAGATAAAGTCTTGTCATGGGATAATTTAGATCTAATTAGAGAGGTAGACAGATGTTTCAGAATTGTCAACATATGGGGATTGATTTTCAACCATGTGTGGGCTGATCGGGCTGCGAGGAAAGGTGCACGTATATTGAATGCCAGGTCTATAGTACTGCATGTCCCTCTATCCATTGCAGAGGGTTATCAGTGTTAGAAAAAGCTTCCTTAGAACGCAAATTAATAGAAAAGCATCGGCAAATCAAGCAGCGTTCAGCCATTCAACTCAGAGTGGAAGAGAGTAATTGAATACATTGATCGACTTACAATATGCTCATACAAATTGCTTTCAAGATGAAAGACGACTCAAGGCATTATTTTTCAGGGATAAGATTAAATGCATTCACAAGACAAAAAACATCAGGCAAGTTTTTAAATGCTGTGTCAAGTGGTGAATATATTTCGAATACCCATATCAGTACTTAAAATGTTGAGAATTTTAAAAACCTTATCTCCCTTGCCTTCTTCTGAGATACCATCGACGAGTTTTGAAGCAATTGTAAAGCACAACTAACAGTTGGACATTGCTAAGGTTTATTGTTAAGTTCGCTATAGGGCACTATTGGAGTTGTAGTTTCTCTTCGAATTTCATTTTTTAATGTTTTGATTTGTTTATGTTAAGAATACGTATTTTTGTATTTCCCTTGTTATTATTTTCAATTGCACACGTACAGGAGCACACCACACACACACACACACACACACAACACACACACCAACATCAGGAGCAACACACACACAACCCAGCACACACACACTTATAGACACACCCATGCACCACCACACAGATAGATCTATCCAATTTTATCTATCTATCTAGCTAGCTAGCTAGCTCAGCTTAGCTATCTCTCTCTTTCATTCAGTTCCTATTTTAGGGCCGTTGGGGTATCACTTAAAGGGAAAGACGGTTTAAATTGAAGACTTACTCTCTCTCTCTTGCTCTCTCTCTCAGATCTCTCTCTCTGCTGCTCTCTCTCTTTCTCTCTCTCTCCGCTCTCTGGTCTCTCTCTCTTCTCTTTGCGTTTCTTTCTGTTAGCCAAAATGAAACTATTTACGTGGTTTGTTCTCCTTTATTTTATAGTGGTTTTGCTTTGTTTGGTTCTGTTTTGGCTTGGGTTTGGGGTTGTGTTGCTTTTTTGAGGGGGGACTATTTGGTTGTTCCTCTCCCCTTGTTGTGCCGTTTTTGTTTTGCTCTTGGTTCTTGCTATTTTTTCGGTTGTTTCTGTGTTTTCTGCTCTGCTTTCTTTCTTACTTGTTGTGACTTTTTTTTTCCTTTTTTTTCTCTTTTTTTTCTCTCTTCGGTGATTTTTTGTGGGATTTTTTTTGTGTGTGTGTAGATATTTTTCCCGTAAGCTGTGTAAGTGTATTGCTATGGGCATTATTTTATTTATTATCATTATATCCTTAAGGATGAGGATCTGGATGTAAAAAAGCACATGGGTGCTTATTCAGTATTCTCGAAATGAAAGAATTTGTCATTGTCTCTCTTTCTCTCTGTAAATTGTGATGTTTTTACTTGTATATGGCTATTGTGTTATTGAAAAATGACTTTTAGGTGGTTTGTTCTCCTTTAATTTTATGGAGGTTCTGCTTTGTTTGGCTCTGTTTTTGGTTTGGGGTTGTTGTTGTTGTTGTTGTTTGTTGTTGTTGTTGAGGGGGAACTACTGGGTGTCACCTCTCCCCTTGTTGTTGTTGCCGCTTTTGTTTTGCTCTTGGTTCTTGCTATTTTTCGGTTGTTTCTGTGTTTTCTGTTTTGCTTTCTTCCTTACTTGTTAGTACTTTTTTTTTTCTTTATCTTCAGTGATTTTTGTGTACATTTTCCCCCCGTACACTGTGTAAGTGTATTGCTATAGGCTTTATTTTATTTTATTATCATATATATCCTTAAGAGCGGGGACTGGATGTAAAAAAGCACATGGGTGCTTATTCATTATCCTCGAAATAAAAGAATTTGTCATTGTCATTGTCATTGTCATTGCTCTCTCTCTCTCTCTCTCTCTCTCTCTCTCTCTCTTTCTCTCTCTCTCTCTCTCTCTCTCTCTCCTCTCTCTCTCTCTCTCTCTGTGTCGCTCTCTCTCTCTCTCTCATATTGATATCTGAACACTACGGATGTCTCATTCACCTATCACTGTCTGAATACTACACAACTAGAAGTCCCTGTCATACATCACTGTCTTAACACTACATATGTCTCTGTCACACATCACTGTCTGAACACTACCGATGTCCTGTCACACAGCAAAAGTCTGAACACTAAAGAGGGTTTACCTG
>CM054160.1:11411131-11434634 GCA_028751875.1 Rapana venosa
TAATATCAAACATCCCACTGACTATAGCAAAAACCAACAACACAACCTAAACTTGCTGACAGACAACCCCCGAAACAATACCCACTTACATTTTAACACAACAGCTGTAAAAAATATACACACATACACACATACACACATATACACGCAAACTGTGGTGAACAAATCACAGTGACTCATTTGCTTGTGAGCTGCACATTAACAGGACTGCCAGTTCCACAAAAGCTTGGTTATTGTCATCCTCCCAACAGTACTCTAGAGCACATTTTGAATAACTATTCGCTCCTTCACGAGTTTTCTGTTTATTTTAATAGCAGCCGTGCTGGTATCTACCATTGATTGACGTTAGGCTGCTATGTGAACATTGGGCTATGCTATATTAGTCATGTTTAACTAGTTATGTTATACAAGTTGTTATTCCAATTATGTTGCCCTAGATTTTGCCATCTGAGGGTTTTTTTTCTTTTTGAATAGTTCTTTATCATATTTCTTCTTCAACACATTTACCTTACACACACACACACACACACACACACACACACACACACAACACACTCCAGCAAAAGGAAACATGAATTCCTCTGAAACGCAGAAGATTCATGAAGTATTTGATATTTAGTATAAGTTTAGTAGATTGCTTATAAGTTATAGACTTAAAGGCATATAAAACTGATTTTGAATCCACACAAAGTAATATGTGAAAGAAACAGTATGGATGATCTAAAATGAAATTCAAAGCCATAAGAATAGAAATCAGTTCAGCTGTAAAAACAGATCGATTTTTACCAACATAATACGACTTTTCTATTTTTAGTGCTGGTATGACGAATTCTGAACCTGCTTGATGATTGTCTAAAAGTGAGCCATCTGTATAAATTTTAAGACAATGAGAGTAATTATGTTCTATATGTGAATGAACATTAACTGCCATGATATTTGGATTCTCATTCTTTTTCATGTTGATATAATCTACATCAAAGTGTGCTTGCTTCATTTCCCAAACAGGACAGACTGAAACTGCTCTTTGTGAGTCTACATCAGATTTGAAAATTTCAGAATGCTCATAAAGATCTGATGTGCATGTACTTATTGTCATTAAAGAGTTTATGTGTCGGGCTCTTTTGGGAAAATCTGTTTCAGACCTCATTTTTATTTCTTCTGAAGCAAAGTTATAGGTTAGCTTTCAGAATTATTTGGCCATACAATTGTGGTAATCAAGTGGTAACTTTCCAGTTTTTTTTGTATCAGGCCAGGTAAAAATGGCACACCTAGGAAAGTCGTATGCCTTAAATCAAACTTTAAAGCTTTTTTTAAAAAATATTTTGGTGCATAAAATAATTTTTTTGTCCAAAAAGGATAATTTTAAATTTTTTTTTTTCTAATTAGAGGGAGACAGATTTCAAAATTGTCACTATAGGATTTTTTCAAATGGTGGGCTGATGGGGCTCCCAAAAAAGTGCACGTAAAAAAAAGGGGGCCCCTATAGTACTGCTGCCCCTCTTCCATTGCAGAGGGATATCATTGTTGAAAAAGCTTCCTTAAAAAAATTTCATAAAAAAGCTCGGCAAATCCCGTTCACATTAAACTAAAGGGGGGAAGAGCAATTAAATTTTTGATCATTAAAAATTCATAAATGTTTTCAAAGAAAGAAACTCAAGCTTTTTTTCAGGATAAGTTTAAAGCATTCACAAAAAAATTCCAAGGATTTTTAAATGCTTATGGGTGAATATATTTAAAATACCCTATATACTGAATGTGAGAAATTTAAAACCTATCTCCCTGCCTTTTTGAGAATACCACGCGAAGTTTTGAACAATAAAAAGTAACATTTGAATTGCTAAAGGTTTATTGTTAAGTCCTATGGGGCACTTATTGTGTTGTAGTCCTCTTCGAATTTCTTTTTTTTAAAGTTCTTGTTTTGTTTGGGTTTAAGCTATTTGTGTATTTCCCTTTTTATTTTTTTTTTATTACACACACAGACACACACACACAACACACCCCCACACACAACAACCCAAAACCAAACACACTTTCCCCCCTGCACCCCCACACAGAGTAGATCTATTTTTTTTATCAAACATCTTTATCTAGCAGAAATACTACTACCCCTTCTCTTTCATTCTTTTCTCCTATTTTGGGCCGTCTGGTATCATTTAAAGGGGAAAGACGTTAAAATTGAAACTTACTTTCCTCCTCTCTTTTTTTTCCCCCCCCCTCTCTCTCCCCTCTCTCTCTCTCTCTTCTTCTCTCCTCTTTTCTCTCTCTCTCTCCCTCTCTCCCTTCTAAAAAGGTGATACAAATAATGTAAAAATTTAAAAGGGTCATTTCATTGTAAGCATATTATAAAAATGCTTACATCAATATTAAACCAGTTGTATTGTGGTTTGAAAAATAACTTTTAATTTGTAAAATCAAGCAGGTTTTGGGAGAAATTATATTAAAATCAAATTTTTTAATTTTCCCTTTGTAAAAAAGTGATGTAAAAAAAAAAGGAAAAAGTTAAATGTTGTTTTTCGTTGATTAAGAAAGCGTTGATAGTGTCAAACTACAAACTTTTTGAATGTATTAAAGGGGCAAGTATAAGGGGAAGTTTTTTTGCTGCATTACCCGCTTGATATTTTTAAATGCGTATTGAGAAATAATAATTTTTCAGATTTTTTTGGTGCCCGATAGGCGTGGGGAAAGGGCGCGTATTAACCCCTACGTTATTTACGTGTTTTTAACCAATTAGAAACAAATAATGAAAGCGGATGGAATTCAATTTTTCCCTGATATTTTTTAACTGTTTTTTCCTACTGTTTGCAGCGAGTACATATTTTCAGTGAACCTTTGGGGTGAAACCAAATTGAATATTCGCAAGTTTTGCAATAACATGCGTTAACTTTTATATTGACAAAACAAGGTAAGGTCTTTAGAAAAGGGGTTTCTTGCAAAACATGAAAGGGTTTTAAGGGGTTTTAAAGTTGGATGTATTAATGAATATTCTACTTAGGTTTCACTTTTACGACAAAGTTTAGCACAAATTGGGGCCCCACTGAAAAATTAGAAACTAAAGGGGAAAAAAAAGCAGTCACGTTAAACAAAGCTTTCCATAGGTAAAAGAATAATTCAAGCACATTTTCAAGGTTTTTGTTAAAATTCAGAATTTTGTTATAGGGTTTTGGAAATATGGGCAAGAAAAATGGCCCTTTTTGGAAAAAAGTTCACTTGTGGCGGGCAAGAGTTTTTTTGGGGAGTACCGAAAAGAACACCAAATAAAATGGGTATGGAAACGGGGCGGGTTTCCCCGTTTTATTTTAATTTTATAAAAAAGAAATTTAGATACGGGTTTAAGCTTCAAAAATTTTGGTCCCAAACAGATTGCCAAAAGTGCTTCCCAATGGCTGGAAATCGATAAAAAGGGGAAAAAATTGGGGGTATCAAATAAAAAAAATTTTTATGTGAAACTGATTCAATTTTGTAGGGTTTTCAAAAAGTTTTGGGTGATGTAAAAGTTTTTGCTGTTTTGAAGGGGAGATTAAGGGATTTTTCCCCAAGAGTGTATGGAACCAAAGAGATAAAGAGAATTGAAAACTTAGACATTTAAAATATTTTTGAAAAAGAAAATACATTAACTCAATAGACACATTTTGTTTTCGAGTTGCTATTAAACAACTGGTTGGTTTTTTTCCCTCTTAATACAATGTTGTAATACAGGCAAATGAGCAGAAAAACTTTGCCGTTTTGTAAAACAAAATTTGAAAACGAAGCCCTTTTTCTTTTTGAATGCTCAATGACCCCGATTTAAGAGAGAAAGTTTTTAATGAATTTTGATGTCCAATATCAAGACTCGGAACATAAAAATGGAGAACACAGTCTTTATTTATCCAGTACAATTCCTTCCACGAAAAAAGGGAAAAATTTTTTGTTCAAAATGTACTTAATTGATAGGTGTCAAAAAGATATGTCTTACAAATCCTTTTTTATCAACTAAATTTAAATATTACATTTGTTAAAAACCGATTTTGATATATATTGTGTTATAAATATTTACGCAGTCAAATAGATTTGTTTATCTATTCATAGCCAAGACTTGTCAATGTAGTCATGATTCATTTTTAATCGATTGTTGGTTTGTTTGTTTTCTTTTTTTCCATATACTATGGTATTGTAATCCCATTGTGATTCCCCTCCCCCCCCAAACCCGTGTTTTGTGTAAGGCCCAAATGTACATTTAAACACTTCAGGTTCCTCTCTCTCTCTCTCTCTCTCTCTCTTATCTCCTCTCTCTGGCATTAAAATTTAAAGTCAGTGCTGACTTAGTTAAGTTTGTTAATGGTGGTATGTTGAGTGATTTCATTAATATTACCTGGATTTTCCCCCCTTCTTGGGGGCAATGGCCTTTCTGAATAAACATTCAAATTTCCGTTTCCCGAATTCTCTCTCTCTGCCGTTCTTTTGTTACCAAAATTAAAACATTTACGTGGTTTGTTTCCCTTTATTTTATAGGGTTTTTTGCTTGTTTTTCTGTTTGGCTTGGGTTTGGGGGTTGTTTTTGTTTTTTTTGGGGGGGGACTATTTCGTTTTTCCCCTCCCCCCTTGTTGTTCCGTTTTGTTTTGCTCTTGGTTCTTGCTTTTTTTTTTCGGTTGTTTCTGTTTTTTCTGCTCTGTTTTCTTTTTTATTTGTTGGATTTTTTTTTTTCTTTTTTTTTCTCTTTTTGGGGTGATTTTGTGGGGTTTTTTTTTGGGTAAAATTTTTTCCCGTAAGCTGTGTAAGTGTTTTGCTAGGGGTTTTTTTTTTTTATTTTATTACATTATATCCTTAAGGGGAGGAGGGATGAAAAAAAAGCACATGGTGTTATTCAGTTTCTGAAATGAAAGAATTTGTCTTTGTCTCTCTCTCTCTGTATAATTGTAATGTTTTTTTTGTAAGGCATTGTTTTATTGAAAAATGATTTTTAGGGGGTTGTTCTTTAAATTTTAGGGAGGTTTGCTTTGTTTGGCTCTGTTTTTGGTTTGGGGTTGTTTTTTGTTTTTGTTTGTTGTTGTTGTTTTTGTTGAGGGGAAAATTGGGTTAACCTCTCCCCTTGTTGTTGTTGCCGCTTTTGTTTTGCTCTTTTTTCTTGCATTTTTTGGGTTTGTTTCTGTGTTTTTGTTTTGCTTTCTTCCTTACTTTTTAGTACTTTTTTTTCTTTTTTCATGTTTTTTTGTGTAGATTTTCCCCCTACAGTTAAGTGTTTGTATGGGTTTTATTTTTTTTATTATCTAAAACCCTTTAAGGGGGGGGGGTTGGATGTAAAAAAGACATGGGTCTTTTCTTATCCTCGAAAAAAAAGAATTTTATTGTATTTCTCTCTCTCTCTCTCTCTTCTTTCTCCTCTTTCTCCTCTCTTTTTTCCTCTCTTTTCGTCTCTCTTCCTCCTTCTCTCTCCCTTCTCTTCTCTCTCTCTCTCTCTCTTCTCCCCATTATTGTTGAATGTAAAGCTTATTTAACGAGTTTAGTTTTGGGCATTACAGTATGGCACTACTTTCTAAACTTTTAAAAAAAAGAATAAAGATACAATTTGAATGTCCATTGTGTAAAATGATAACGAAGACGAATTCATTTTTTTGCATAAAAGGAAATTTTAGAGGAGTTTTGTGCTATAATAAAAATAATAATAATAAAATAATAAAAAAATAATAATAATAAAATTGTATGGAATTATATACGATGAATCAGTAAATAAACAAGTCAAACGTTGCATTCAAATCATTCACACGCATGCAACCATCCAAAAAATAAAGAAAAACAAATATCAAATTTATATAACAACAACTTAGGGGGGGTGGTGGGGGTGAAGGCGCTTTGAGAAGTGGGAAACAGATAACAGGGAAGATCTAAGTGGTATAAGTGCATTTTGAGGTAGATTTGAAAGAATCAAATGAAGGTTTTTGGCGAAGTGGAAAAAGGGGGTCTTTCCCTGTGGGGGCCGGGGGAAAAGAGAAAGAGCGTCGGCCCATGGTTTTTTTAAAAAACGGTTTTTCGAAACAAAACATCTACATGAACGAAGGGAAGGGGATGGAGTGTACGGGTTAAGACAGACAGAGAAAAAAGGTGCAGATTTGTGGAGACATTTGAAAAAAAGGGTATTATCAAATTTTTTATTCTTTGTGGACAGGAACCCATTAAGACATCGCAAAAGAGGATTATGTGTTCAATTTTTTTTTTAAGGACCAGTGAGTGCAGAGTTTTGTAGGGTTTAAAAGGGAGTGGATGGATGAGCCGGGAAAAACCCAGCCAAGGAAAATTACAGTAGCCAGTCGAGAAAAATGAGAGATGTGACAATTTTGGGTTTTGCTTCGTAGACAATACTTGCAAATTCACTTACCCCAAAAGATATACAAGACGGGAAGGTTGGGTGAAAATTTTTATAGAGAGTTTTTGTCAAGAACCATAAAATTTAAAATATACCTGTTTAAATTTTCAGAAGACTTTTGAGAAATTTGGGAAAGACTAATACTTGATCCATTATATTTTTTTAATATATAAAATTCCATACTTTATTATTTTATTATTATTATTATTATGAAATAGGAAGTAATGTTTGAAAAATTCCTTTTTTAATTTTTGTGATATTGGTTTTGTTTTACTTGTGTAATGTTTACTGTCCCCCCTTTTCAAAAGGAGCTGGGGCCTATATTCGTTTTCAATTTCAATTTCATTTTAAATTTCTCTCTCTCTCTCTTCTCTCTCTCCCTCCTCTCTCTCTCTCTTCCCCTCTCCTCTTCTCCCCTCTCTCTTTTTCTCTTCTCTGAGACCCCTTTTAAAATCCCAAATCCCCCCCAACCCCAGCAAAATTATGCAAACCCCGCCCCCCCTTCCCCCCAACCAGTGATCGGAAAAAGAAGAGTTTCCTCCTTTTCAACTTAAAAAAAAACCCAAAACGGGCATCAAAAATTTGCCCCTACAAGCTCCTCTCCCCCAACCCCTCCTTCCCAAAATGATCATCGCCCCTCCCTTCCCATTCCCCAGGACCTTTCCCTTTTCCCTTTTCCTCCCTTACCTGAGTAACCGCTTTTGTGAATACTTTAAGTCCCCCCCCAAGACAGGAATAAATTTTGCCATATACCCCCCAACCCCCACTCCCCCAGCCTCTCTAAAAAAAGAGAACAAAGGGAGAGACTAGCAATCACCCCCCCCCCCACCCTCCCAAAAAAAAAAAGTAAAGAAGTCCATAACCTATAAGGGCGTAGGGGGGAAGGCTCAAGACCTCAACTTCTCTAGGGCCAGCATATTGGGGGGGCGCCCAATTTCCCCCCCTCGCTGCTTTACCTTCCCTGACCCTAAAGGGCAGGTACCCATTTACAGCTGGGGGGAAAGTTTAAACCAAGGGGGCCAAACGGCTCCCATCCAACGGAACCCCCCTCGACGGCTTACTTTGGTGGGGGGAAAAAGGTGCTTACCCGAGCTATCCCATCCCCGTTACCCCCCTACCTTATTTTTTTTTTTCCCCCCCAAACCTGGCCCTACTTCATGCCCCCCCATTTTACCCCCCTTATATGAAGCAGCTTCTAAACATTTCGCCTGGTATATTGTTGGTCAGCCAATGTCCCCTCCATATCACTGTCTGAAACACTACAGATGCCCTGTCACACTCACTGTCAAAAAACACAAAGTCCCGCACACACACTGTCTGAACGCTACACAGCCCTGTCCTGCACCATCACTGTTTGAACATTACAGATGTCCCTGACAATCACATCGAAAACTAAAAGGAATATCCCCGTACCAAACCAAAATCACTGTTTGAAAAATACGATGTCCCTTTTACACATCACTTTCGAACCTCAGAGTCCCTGTCACACAACACGAAAAACAATGCAGCCGTTCCCCGTCACACTTCTGTCTTAACACTACATGTCCTTGTCACAATTTGTCGAATGGGGAAAATGTCCCCCGTCCCTTCACGTCTGAACACTATGATGCCCTGTCACACATCATTTCTGAACCTTTTAAGCCCGTGTCCCTGTCAATTCACGGCGAACACTACAGTGTCCCCGTCAACATCACGTTAACATACAGATTCCCCCGTCAAACTCACTGTCTGAAAAAACCCACGATTCCCTTCACACATCATGCGAACCACACCGATGTCCGTCCACATCCGTTTGAAAACTAAAAAAGTCCCTGTCACACAACACTGTCTGAACATCAGATGTCCCTTTCACACTCAATGTTGAACACTCAGAGGGCCTTTTCCCCCAAACCCCAACACTCCAACACAAAATGTCCTTTCACACTCAGTCTGAACACTACAGATGCCCTGTCACAAATCACTTTTTAAATAAAAATGCCTGTACACATCACGTTAACACTTTAAATGTCATAAAATTTTTGTTTTGAACACTAAAAAGAGGGGGTACTTTTGTCACCCTTGAAGTAGAAATCTTTTTCTATTGGAAAAAACTCTTTTTTAAAAAAGCGAAGGCTATTTCCACCCATTCCTTTTAATTTTGGAAGAAATTTTTATTTTTTTGAAAATTTTACCCATTTTACGCTTTAAAAATTTTGTAAAAAAGGAAAAGGGTATAATAATTTCTAATTTTTTCGAGTTTTACAATAAAATTTCTGTGGGTTCCCCTTTTTACCATTTCAAAAATTACGATTCAAAATGAGCAAAGGGTCATTTTAAAAGAGTTTCCATCCCGTTTTATTACTTTTAAAAAGGTCTGGAAAAATTTTAAAAAAACTTTCGTGGTTTTTCCCAGTGTATCCCTTTAACGGGAAAAATGCCAAAATTTCCCAAAATTAGAAACTTTACATTTCTACAGGAATAAAGTTTTTAATTAAAATTTTTTAAAAGCCCTTTACTTGGGGAAAATTCCCTTCACCTTTAAAGAACTAAAAAATTTTTGTTTTTTCTTTGAAAAAAATTAAAAAACCCCTTTAAAAAAATTTTTGATTTTATTTTTCATTTTCCATTTAAAAAACCAAGAAATAAAAAGTTGTAAAAACAAAATTTTTTCAGGTTAAACCTTTTAAATTCTTTTTTTGAATTTAAATTTTTAATTGCAATTTTTATTTTGCAAACATCCCCCCACACCCAACCAACCCAAAAAACCACCCCTTCCCGTTGTTCTTGTTTTGGGAAAAATTAAAGAAAAAACCCCTTTAATTTAAAAATTTGAATCATTGAAAAATAAAGTCCCTTTTCAAACATGTCAGAAAAAAAAGTTGTAAAAAATTTTTTCCCAAAAAGTTTGTCCCCAAACCCGTTAAAAACTACAAGTCCTTAAAAACCTTTAATATAAATTTGTAATTCATGTTAAATAAGAGTCCCCAACAACACTTTTTAAACACAACCCAACCACCCAAAACACAAGCCCCTTTACACATCCGTCTATACAAGTTTAAAAACGTTAAAACTGAAAATACTTCTAAAAACTAAGAGTCCCTGTCCCATCCGTCTGAAAACTCAATGTCCCTGACAAACACTGTCTGAAAAATAAGATTCCCGCACAAATCACTGTCTAACAACGATGTCCCTTGAAAACATGTCTGAACACCAGATTCCCTGTCCCCCACCAACAAAAAAACATGTCTGAAACTACAAAGTCCCGTCACAATCATTTTCTGAACACTCAGTGTCCCCGTCCAAATTCCTTTAATACTAAAGTCCCCTGTCACACATCCTGTCAACATACAATCCCTGCCAATCACTGTTGGAAAACACAAGATGCCCTTTCAACAAACCCGTTGAACCTAAAGAGTCCCTCAAATCACTGTCAACACAACCCCGAGGGGGGGGTCAAACATCACGTCTAAAAACCACAGGCCCCGTCCAACCTGTCGGGAACTAAGATTCCCTGCACACACACTTTTAACCACAGATGCCTGTCAAATTAGTCTGAACAACAAGATGCCCTGTTACACAAAAATGTTGAAATTTTAAAATATCCCTGCACAAAACACGAAAACAAAACAAAAAGATTCCCTTTTCAAATCATGTTTTAACCTCACGCCTGTCACACTCAAATTTTTGAAATAAAGATGCCTTTTCACAATCATGTCTGAACCCTACAATTTCCCGTCCACATCATGTTGAAAACCCCAAACTGTCCCCTTCACCTCTCTTTCGAATCTAAAGAGCCCCGTCACAACACTGTCAACCTACACATCCCTTGTCAACATCACTGTCTAACCTACACTGCCCTTTTCACAAATCCTTTTCGAAAACCAAAGATGTCCCTTTACAATCACGTCAACATACAAACCCGATGGGTTCCCCAGTTTCCAAAAACCCTTTTCCTTTGGGGGAACTTAAAGATGTCCCTGGGACCATCCGTCTGAACCTACAAAGATTTCTGTCACCTTATGTTGAAATTTTAGATGTCCCTGTAAAAATCACTGTTGAACAATCAAAAATTTCCCCGTCACCATCAATGTCTGAAAAATACAAATTTTCCCTGTCAAAAACCGTTCCCGCCCTACGAACATAAAATGTCCCCGTCACACCCTTTCTCCTTTTTCCCCGAAACCCAAAAAGGTTCCCAGTCCCAAAATCACGGGTTTAACACTCACAGCCAATCCTGTCCAATCATGTTAAAAACCCACAGCTGTATTGTCCCTCTCATGGAAATGCTAAAGATGTTTGTCACATACACTATCTGTCCCTCAATGTTCCTGTCACCATCCTGTTTTTAACACTACGATCCCTCACACTTCCCCGTCTGAAAACTACAGATGTCCCTGTCCCATCCTGCTAACCTACCAGCCAAAGTCCCTGTCAACATCACTGTCTAAACTACAAAAGTCCCTGTCCACATCACTGTTCACTACAAGTCCCTGTACATATCCTGTCTGAAAAATCGATTTCCCCTTTAACATCACGTTGAACACTCAGAGTCCCGTCACACTCACTGTCTGAACACTACAATGTCCCCGTCAACACACGTCTGAACACTACGATGTCCGTCAACTCAAGTTGAACATACAATTTCCTTTACACATACTGTCGACTTAAAAGATTCCTGTCCACTCCTGTCGAAAAAACAAATACCCTTGTCCAATCCGTCTGAACACCCACACCCAAAGTCTTGTCACACATCATTTTTGAACCTTTACAGAAAAATGTCCGTCACAAAAACTTCTTCCCCCGAATTCTACAATGTCCCTGGTCCACAACTCTGTCGGGGAAAAAAAATGTCCTGCACACTCATTGTTGAACACAAAATCCGAGCCCTTTTACGTCAGAAACATTTCAGGTCCCCAAAATCACTGTCTAAAAAATACAAGGAAAAACCCTTCCCTTTAGTTAACACTAAATTCCTGCACATCACGCTGAACACTACAATTCCCTGTCACCTCATTTTCTGAAACAAACAAATGTCCCTGTCAACTCCTGTAAATTTGATGTCCCTGTCCCAAAAATCCCGTCTGAACCTAAAGGGGGGGCCCGTCCCCATCACTTCTTTTTCACCCAAACCCGATGCCTGTCACCACACTGTCTAAACCTACAGTGCTTTTCCAAAATTTTCAACTTTTTCCCCGAAATCCTTTTCAAAGAGTCCTTCACACATACTTTTGAAACTCAGTGTCCTGTCACATTTTCCGTTAAAACTACAGATTCCCCGTCACCATCACGTCTGAACATACAAAGGTTCCTGCACACATCCTGTCTAAATAAGATTCCTGTCACCATCACTGTCTGAACACTAAATGTCCTGTCAAATATCACTGTTGAACATACAGTTTCCCTGTAAATTTTTTATGTCTAACCTACAGATGCCTGTCACCATCACTGTCTAACACTAAGTGCCCTGTCCAATCCTGTTGAATAAGAGTCCCTGTACACAAACTTCTGAACAAAAAGTTCCCGTCCAATCACGTTGAAAACTACGATTCCCTGTCAAACCACTGTTTAACCTACACGCAATGTCTGTAAAAATCACTGTTTGAACCTTCCAGAAGGTCCCCGTCACAAAATCTGTCTGAAACTACAAAAGTCCCTGACAAAAAACCGTTTTTCTGTTTTTGAACACACCAAAGAAAAGTCCCTGAACCCCTCATGTTGAACATACAAGTCCCCCGGGAAACTCACTGTTGAACCCTAACAGATTTCCCTTAACATCACCCCGAAAAACCAAAATTCCCTGTCACACACACTGTTTTAACACACCACAAACTTGTCCCAACTGTCTAACAAAAAAATTTGTAACTTTTTTAAAACAACAATGCCGACAAAAATGTCTGAAAACCAAAAAAAGTTCACAAATCACATTTAACACACAACCGCAATATCAGTCAAACCCTAACCCCACAAAACATGTCTGAAACCTTTTAAAAAAATGTCCCCTGGGGACACATACATTTTAAACTACAAAAGTCCCTGTCAAAACATCACTGTCAAAAACACTACATATGCCCCGCCCCACACTTTACTGTCTAAAACTACAGATGCCCCGTCACACATCACTGTCTGAAACACTCAGCCAATGTCCCTGTACAACACTGTCTGAGCACTACAGAGTCCCTGTCACACATCATGTCTGAACACACAGAGTCCCTGTCAAACAATGTTGAACTACGATGCCCCTGTCACACAAACTGTATAAACTACGATTTCCCCTGTCCACATCACGTTAAACCTACAATGTCCCTGGGAAAAGGGAAAAAGGGGGGGGTAAGCTAAACTATTACTTTTTATCCAAAAAACCGGGAAACTTTTGATCGATTCGGCTTCGCCTACGTCAAAAATTGCATAGTTTTATATAAAAACTAAGCGTTTACTTGCCCCCCCTTTTTTCCCTATCCTTCAAAAAACTGAAATATACAATTTTATTTTTGATAGGTAAAACTATAAAATTAGGGGAAAATTTATGCTAAAACAATATTTTATCAAGAATTGTCAAGAATTTTATTAAAAATTGTCAAGAACTTTATCAAAAATTATCAATAACTTATAAAGAATTGTCAAAACTTTTAACAACTTATCAACAATTATCAAGAATTGCAAGAATTTATTAACAACTAAACAAGATTTCCCAAGAACTTTCAAAACTTATCAAGAACTAAAAAAAAACTATTTTAAAAACTTTCAAAAAAATTTAAAACAAGCCCCCATAAACAACTACAACAATTAAAACAACTTGTAAAGAACAAAAACAATTATTTTCCAAAATATATTGAAAAAAGAAAAGAAACATGAATTGCGACGAACTTTTGTTGATCATTACTTTTAGTCAAGAAGAATAACGATGAAAAGATTTTAAGGGATAAGAAGGAGAAGTTTGACTCTCTTGTGCTTGTAACAAAACAAGAAAACTTGGGAACACAATAACGTTGAAAAGGTGCAGAGTTATTCCCCCCAAGAATTAAAAAGTTTTAAAGGTATAAAATCTCTTTTTGGGAGCAAAGATAGTGAAAAGCCTGGGGCATACTGTTTTTGGTATATGTAAAGAACAAGTAGGGTTTTTAAATGTGGATCAAAGCGACTTAGATATGCCCTCACAAACCCAATTTTGTTAGAACGTGGGGGGGACACTTGGCTGCGATATGTTTTACCGTTTTGGCCTTGTTACACCGTAGTCTAGATGATAATTTAAAAAACTTTTAAAATTTTAAACCCAAGGAAAGATGGAGGGAACAAAACAAGACGAACAAAAGGAAGCAAGGAGAATCCAAAAACCCAAGAGCAACCCTCCCTTTCCAAGTGACATCTGTAAAAAAGAAACCTGGGAGATTTAAAGCTGGAAGATTTGCGAATGGGAAACGACGAAAAAAACTTAGCAACCAGCAAAAGCAAAAGACTTAATCTGGGAAACTTTAAAAAAACAGTCCCTAAAGAAACACAAAAAAAGACCACACCACCAAAAACAAACTTTCTGTCTTATTTAAATTAAAGGTATAACCGGGGGAATTTTTTTAAACCCCTTGGTAGGGAGCGAAGAACCGCAAGACAAGAACCGCAGCAAAACAAAAACCCAAAAACCAAAAACCACAGCCAAAACCATTGCAAAGCAAACAGCCTGAAAACGACCCTTTCATATGTTTTAAATGATATAAATAAAAAATTTTATACTTAAGTAAAATTGGGTTACACAAAAGACTGGTAATCTGGTCTCCCAGTGCGTTATTGGCAGTCTTAGTGTCGGCTAACTATGTTGGGAAAAAGGGGCCTTCTAAAAATGGGGGCCCTGCTGTTTTGGAAAACTAACTTTGAAGAACCCCAAAAGTATTGTGGTTGTAAAAGCACCATGCTAAAAAAGATTTTCCTGGTAAGCGGGAACATTCCAGAAAAATTTCCATAAAAAAGAAAGGGCTTCTTTAGTGATGAGGGTTTGGTGGTGCGAGTTAACGCATTTGCTTTTACGGGCAGAAATACTTGTTTTTAAACTTATACAGACGAAAAAGGAAAACATGATAAAGCAAGAAAAACTGAACAGGCACAGGCAAAATAAAAAAGGACAAAGAATTGCTAAGTTAGACTTTTTTTAATGAAAACTTCGGAACAAGGACAGCTGCAAAAAACATTTTTGATGTTGAGGGGGAAAAAAAAGAGTACTACATTGTGAAGGCAAACAAATATCCCCCATTTATAAGCCAGCTTCGTGATTATTACAACCCACTGAAACCCCAGAAGACAGGCGAGATTGTTTTATTGTGGGGGGGCATGAAATGTTATTTCCCCCTTGGGTTAAAAAGGTTTTTTTTAAAAAAAAAATGGTTTTGGTTATCCAAAAAAAACAAAGGAAAATTTTTTTACGGAGAAATTTATTAGAAAATGGTGCAAAAAAATTGGGCTAAAAAAATTAAAAACCCCCCCACCAAAAGGTTACTAAAAAGGAAAAAAGGGAAAGGGTTTAAAAAATAAAATGAGATTTGGGGAAAAGAGAAGTTCGGGAAAAGAGTGCCCCGGAAACGCATTGGCAAAAATCTATATCGGGGCCCAAAAAATACCCCCTTTTCATTGAAGGAAAAAGATTTAAAAAACTTTTAACTTTTTACTAAACAGGGTACAATAAAAAAGGTTAAGGCAAACGTTAAGACTGTTAAAAAAGCTTTAAAAGGGCGAAGATGTTTGCAATCAGTCCACAAAAAATCAGACCAGGAAGAAAAAGAGTTAAAAGACTTCAGTTTTAAGAAAATGAAATTGAGAAACAAACCACGGGGTTTAAAAAACCTTTACGCCTTTAAACAAAAAAATACGGCCACCAAAAACATTCAAGCCCACAATCCCCTTGGGAAAAAACGGGAAATTTTGAGCTACGGAGAACTAAGCCACGGGTAAAACGGGAAACGATCAAACATAACATTATGAAATAAAAAAAAAATTTTTAAATCCTCCTATTATTATTTGTATTACCTTAAAACAAACCTTTTTTAAAAATATTACCCCACCAAATATTCCCCCTTTATAAAAATACATTTCATAAAAAAATCTTTTTTCATTAACTTTTTTTTACTACAATTTAAAAACACTTTATAATATAATTTACACCTTCACCCACTAACAATCCAAAATTTTTTACACCCCCTTTTTCCAATCCAAAAATTTACTTCTAAAAAATCCTAAATTTCACATTAAAAAAACACCCATTTTTCCACTACCATAAAATTTTATAAAAAAAAAAATCCATTTACCAAAAAAAAATTTTAAAAATTAAAAAAAAATTTAAAAAAATTTTTTTTAAAAAAAATTTACTTTTTTTCCCCATTTCCCCTCTTAGGTTGGTAAAAATCTCGTTTTACCTGCGTATAATGTTTTTTTTTAACCACGTTTTGTTGATTTGGGTGGGGTTGGCGAGTTTTGGTTTTTGTCAAAGAAATACCCCTCCTTTAAAAGAGACCCCTTTTTTATTTCATACGATCTTTTTTTACCCCCGTTTGCCAAACCTTTTTTGCCTTTTTTATAACACCTTTTGATTTTGCAACATTTACATTTTGGGCCCTCACCCAACATATTCTTTGATAATAGGGTTTATCTCATCCTTCATCTTCCCAAAAATTTTTTTTTGTTTATGATAAATGAAGGGACTTTTTTTTGGATAATCAAGGTTTTCTACCATGCCTTGATCCCAGCGCCCGTCCTTTCTAAAAGGTCTTTGTAAAAATTTCTGTGGGTTGTTAGGGTGAAAAAGTCTGTGTTTGTTCAAAACCCTTACGCGGATATTTAACCTTGAAGTAATCATACAAAACTCGATCAACGCTTTTTCAGTCCAGACACTAAACCCAATGAAAACTGGTTTGTCTAGTTTAAACCCGCAACTTTTATCCTGAGCCATAAGATGTCATGGAATTGCTGTTTTTGATAAGCTTGGTTTGAGTTACTTTTTGGGTTGTTTTTTTTGTGACTGTCTGCATCTTTTCTTTTGTGGGGTTCTCCATTGTTTTTCCAAAGCATATTGTTCATGAGCTTGAAGTAATCCTTTTTTGATGCATCGGTTGCCTTGTTCTCAGATCAGTGTTCTTTTAGATTATGGTTTCTGAATTGCTCTTGGGCAAACACAAAAGATACGAGAAAAGCAGTAAAATTAACCCCTGCCTTTGTAGAACTGACGTCTGTATGACAAACTACTTCTTTGTCATTTAAGTTTGGTACAAGCTTTGGCGGTTCTTTTGGGGAGTTTTGACTTTCTGCAGCCCCTGGGGGAGTCATTTTGCGCTCAGGTTTATGGGGGTAACAAATCTCTTTAAATCCAACCCCCGTGCTTATCAGGGCCCATTTGTGACAAAGCTTTTGAACCTCATCAAAAGCAAAAGGGGCCATTAAACACCCAAAGTTCTTAGTGGTGTGACGCCAGCCCTCCAACAGATTGTTTGCATCCCAAGTCTGTTTTTAGTTGACTTGTGGTCATAGTCTTCTAAATATTTGTTGTTGGCCTTTTAGTAATTTTCGATGCCTAATGATGCCACCACGAGACCATCCTCAATCATTTTGGGCTTGGGGGGTCAGACAACAAAAAATCTGCACCCAGTAAAATTAAAAAAGCATCCCAAACATTCCCGGTGTTGTTATTTGTGATGGGGCTGTCCCTAATTTAATTTCCGGGCTTTCTGTAGTTTTCTCAAAAGACAAAAAGCAAACAAACATGATCGCAAGTAGAACTGATCTTGGGTTCGCCCCCTCGTGCGACACGCCTCTTTTTCCATGCCCCTGGAAAAGTGTGTATCTCACTGATTCCTTTTCCTGTCAATCTGCGGAATGCTTCTTTTTGGTGGCGTCTTTTTTCAAAACTTTCCCATAGTCAGTATCAAAGGATGGGCTCCTTTTCGCACGACTTTTTGGGCGAAGATTTTCTGTAATTGAGCAAAATACTCAGTGATGAAGACAAAGGACTTGAGATCCCCAATGTTTGCAGAATCAAAGAAAGGGCAGGCATTTAGTGTAAAAGTAGGGACTTCTCTGAGAGAGCAAAACAGTAAGCCTTTTTTAAATCATCGTTACTGCCCGCAGATTAGGTGTGAGTCTAACCCTTAATTTTTGGAAGAAAATGGCATTCCTGTTTTGGGATTTACTTTTAGTTGAGATTTTCATTTCTATGGCTGCCCACGAAATTTTTCCCCGATGTGGTAGTTTTCTGATTGTGCCGTTGCCAGCGGTTTTTCCCCAAAAAACAGAATGGGGCAGAGGCATACTGTTCCGGTTTCTTCGTCATAATGATTTTGTAGGTTTAGCTGTTGAGAGTATGGGTTTTTTTTTGCTTTTATGGTTCAAAAAAAAGCTTTGCTGGCGGCCCCGATAAAAAAGGTTGAGGTGCACATCCGATCTAACAAAACATAAACAAATTACGACTTGATGATTACGGTAAGATGTTTTAGGCATTTGTTCCGGGCTGGCCTTTTGGATGGCAAATGATAGACTAAAGTCGGGAACACTACTATGGGCTTTTTGTAGCTTCTGTTGTTTTTGAATACACCCCGCTCCCGGGCCCTTGGGGTTTTCAAGTTCAGTGATTTTTTGGTTTACTCTTACAAGTTTTCGTGTTTGTCTGCTGCTTGTAAGGGGGTAAAAAAACCAAGCATCGTCTGCAAAAAATCTTTTCGTTTTGCTTTGTTTCCGTGAACAATTACTCATTGTCTAATGAGGTATAAAGAAAACTTTTCATTACTCACTAGCAAGAGGTCTCATGGTTTTTATCGGATTTATTGGTGAGACCTTTTTTTAGATCCCAAATTTTGGGCTTCCCGCTGGGTCATTGGGGGCCAAATCATCCAGGTGACACTTTACACGATGGGGGGGTTTAGTTCCTCAAATTGCAATGCTCCCAACGCCACAGGGGAAATCAAAGCCGGTAAGACGCTTGTTTCAATGTTCTGATAGTTTGAAACTCTCCTGCATTTTTTACATGAAACACTTAGCCAGACCACCACATAAAAAACACTTGTCATTTTTTTTTTGAATTTCCCACAGCTCGTTTTTCTACAATCAGGGTTTAAGGGAAAGTAACTTTCAAAATGGGATGAAACTTTGTTGCTTTTTGTTCTAGCGAAGAACCTTACCAACTGTCCATCCCATCCCCCATTTTTGTGTTTTTTCAGAATATTCAAAATTGCGCATTTTCTCTTCTGCCCCTGCTTGTTGACTCTTCAAAGGGTTCAGTGCTTGTTGTGTTGTTGAACATGAAAAAGAATTGTTCGTCTTTGTTTGCGGTTGTTGAATTTTAGCAAACAAATGCCCTTTACTGGGGGTTTTGTTTTTTTATCTTGTTGGTAATTGTGCGATTTTCATTTAAAGCTTTGTACAACGTTTTGCTTTTTTGTAAAACCCCCAGCTCAGTTGTCTGAAAAAACTTTGCCATTGGCCCAACTAAATCCAAAAACAAAAGTAGAAAGAAAAAAATTAATTAAATTTTTAATTCTTCTTGTTTTTTTTTTTTTTTTTGCACGGTTTTAACAGTAAATCACCGCAGGGAAACTTAGCTCCTTAATAGAGTACTCAGTAGTATTGTCCAAGCCAAGAATACCCCTTTATTATAACCTTTTTTTTTTTGAGTCAAGTCCCGGGTTAGCTTTGTGTTTTTTGTTCTGGAGGGCGAACTTTTGCGCTTTTATCATCGTAGTCATCCTGAAAACGCTTTAACCCCTTTATATTGTGGAATTGTTAGAGCTTTTTAAAAATGAGCCCGAAAGGCTTAGCTTTGGGTAATGTCAAGGCAAAAACAGCACTGTTTTTTAGTTTACGCACAACTTCTTTGAAAAGACTGATGTGACAAATGAACAGGGCCCCGCTGTTATTAAACGAGCCCAATGCTATGATGCAGGGCAAATTCAGTAGCCAAGGAGCAATGCCTGTTTCCCGCGCGGGTGTAGAAAGTTGCGTACCCGTAGTAAAAGCTAAAACAGTAAATGTGATCGAAATACGCCTGTTTTTTATACTTGCTAGTTGTTGCTCAATGTCAAAGTGCATCTTGTAATGTTTTTTCAAAAGAAGGTTTAGCATTTCATTTGAGGGGGCAGGATCCCGGTGGGATGGAATTTAGGTATTTAGGTCTCACTTTTTTTATACTGTTTAAAAAAAATGGTTAATTTTTATTTGGGATTATTCAGTAAGTCTTGTAATTGATTTTCGGGGTACAAATCGTGTAATAGACGCAACGAGGTCTTTTTGGTGTAGATTGAGGGATGCTAAATTTTGGGTTTGCTGTGGTGGGTCTAGGAGCAAGTTGATTTTTACTGGAAATGTTTCCCTTTAATGTCATTGCACTGCCGTTGTTCGAATAGCAATACAAAACTGAGGGGATCAACTCGAGGTCTTTCCCGTTAATAGTATCCCATCCTGAACAAGAAAAAGCTCTTTCTTCTCTTGCAACCAGAAAAAACCCAAAGTGTCTGACAACCAGAGGAAAGTAGGAAGGAATCGGCAATGTGGGTTTATGGTTTTGCACGAGTCTTTTTAAAGCAAGTAACGTGTCTTATTCGTATGCTATTTCTTACTTCATTTTGCTGCTGAATGAAGGGGTAGTGCTAGTTTTTCGGTCCAGCATTTAGGTTTTCGGAAAGTTTTGTGGGGGCATGGAGTGTAGGACTAATAAACTCAAACTTTACTGCCGTCGAGCTTGGTTTGAGTGCCATTTTTAGCTTTAAAAGTTTCTTTTTAAGTAAAAATCATATTGCAAAGCTTCAGCTTTTAAAATAGCAATGTTAAGTTTAGGAAACCCAGGAGGTTCTTGCTTCTTTATTTCTGTACGCTTGTAGTTCCATCTTTTTAACCAAAGCGTAAACTTCACCATTCCCCCTCCTTCTCAAATCTTACATCACCAAGTCTTTTTTCTAATGTTTGGCATGTTTCAGGTGCTCTTTTTCGGACCGGGAAAAGGTTTGAAATCCCTTGCACTGGTAACCATGTAACCCAGTACCACCTGCCAAAGGGGGGGAGTAAACCAAAAAAAAATCCGACCCGGAAGGGGTGGGCTCCGCCAGGTTTTATTTGCCCAAGATACAAAGGGCAAAAAACAAACCAGAAACTCCATAAAGGACGGTGTCGCCCGGGTTACCAAGGACCGCGCCTTCTGTTCTCACAGGAAAAGATGTCAAAGTAGCTACGATGTAAAACGCGCAAAATTCGTCCCAAGAAAAAACACCATCTTTGGGCCAGGGTGGAAATGTCCCGGACACTAAGAGCTGCAGGAAAAAGGGGAAAAACTGACACATGAATGCCCAGATATCAATGGACACCCTTTGGGGTTTGGCGAAGTCGGGATGGAAAAACAGGGGAAAAAACAACGCCCGGGGGGAAGACCCCCAAAATTATACAAACCAGGGGAAAAAGAAAAAGGAAAATACATAAAACACGGGCGTTGGGGGTTTCCGTTCAAAAAGGGAAACCGGGGAACCCCGTCATGAGCTGTCACCCGGGTCCAGAGATTTAAATTTCCCAAATCCGCCGAGAGAAACCCCCTTTTAACATAAACTATAGTACAAGGCCCCCCGCCCCTACATCAATTTACACAAAATGAAACCGAAAGAAAAATTTTTTAATGACCAGCTACAAAAAGGGTTCTGAATCAAACCCCCAAAAAAGGGACATCCTCGTTGTGAAAGGGTGACTAAAAAACCCCAAAGGAAAGGAAAAAGATGCAGGGAAAAAGGCTGGGAGGGGTTTGTGGGCCCACATTGTAATAACCAATAAAAATGAAAGGGGGGTTTTGGAGACTCCGGGGAGTTTCCCAGTAAAAAACCACCCCCAATGGAATTTACCCCTTGGCCCCACCAAAAACCCAAAGAAAATGGACAAGGGGCTACCCCAAAGGGGAAACACCACAACCAAAAAAAATTACTTCATGGGAAAAAAAGGGTTTTTCAGTCTAGCTTTTAACATCGCCCCAGACACAAAATTTTTTCCGGGAGCAGACATAGGGGTGATCATGATTTTTGTAAAGATGATTTTCCGACTAGGGCCCAAAGGAAAAATCCACAAGCGGAACAACATCAGGGATCAAATATGACCTCGAGAAGCCCGAAGACCCCGAGGTATTAAAAAAATTTTTTAAGAGGTAAAGGTGGGAAAGTTTTCAGCAAAACCCCGTTTATAGAATCAGAAATAGATTTCATGACGAATAGGGTTTTAATACAAAACGGGGGACTGAAACAGGGAAACGGCTTCTTGGGAAACGCCGACCCGCAAAAAACCATTTGGGGCCCCACCTAACATCCTAAAAAAATCGACCAAACGTTTTGAAGCTGAAAAAAGAAAAATGAAACAAAAAAAAAGCAGAACAATTTTAGGGCATCAACAAAAAATCCGGAAGTCCCTGACGGAGGCAAAAGAAAAAAAATTGGGGTGGTGAACTGCCCAAAATATTGAAGAGAAATCAAGAAAAAAAAATAGCAAGAAAGCCCTTTTCAGTGGTTTAAAGACCCTTTAAATATCACAAACCCGAGAAAAGGTTTTTTAAAAATCCAAGACAAAAATGGGGAAAATTTCCCCACTGACGACCCGGAAATTTAAAAAGATGGGGCAGAAAAACCCGCTTTCCCACCCGTAAAAATATAGAAACCGCCCGGAGATCCAGAAGTTTCCCTTTAAAGTACCCGAAAGCAAAAAACCCAGACAGTCACCCCTAAAAAACCCTTTTCCCGGGAAAAAGTGGAAAAAGCAGTCAGATCGCCCGAAAAAGGGGAAGTCGCAGGGGCTGACAACTTTGCAGCGATTGGCCCAAAGCTGGAGGGGAAGCCAGTCAGCGCCCACAAAACTAAACAAGACGGCAGACAGGAAAAGGCCAAACCAGGACGCAGTCACTCATCATCCCCCTCCCAAGAAAGGAAATCTCAAAATGCCAAAATTTACTCGCACAATCACCCAATGTCACCCAAGCAAGGTCATGCTGAGATAATATTAAAAAGACTGAACCACAAGCAGAGACCTCTTGCTGAGAAAAACGGGTTTTAGACAGGGCGCGCACAACAAACGATACAACCTCAAATACTATGTAGCGGTACCTTCAACATCAACAAGACCTTTACACTTTTATCGATTTTTAAAAGGATTTACAGGTTGGCATGCAGCTTGGGGGGAACCAGTTTTCAGCATCAAAGCAAAAACCCGATCAGAGTCATCAAACACTGACAGCAGGCCACCTGCATGCACAACAACCCAATTTGGGGAAAGTTTCGAAAACGTTTGGGGGGGGCAGGCTGTCTACTCCACCCCCTCTTTTCAACATCTTTCCCTTAAGAATCATGGCTGATGCCTGAAAAATCATGAAGGATCATCAGCATGGTGGCAGAACGATCACAAACCTCCGCTTCGCAGATACATTGAGGAATACAGGACAAAAAAGACTTGCCAGCCTAACAAACACTTTGGGTAAGGCCCCAAAACATACGGGATGGAAAACATGCAGAGAAGACCAAACTGTACTAATAACACCAACGCATTAGCCTGATACAGGGGGAAGACCAGAAGCTGGAAACATTCAAAGCTTCAAGTACCTGGGACCATTGAAAAAGCCCGGATCCAAGCCAGAAGTATATGCAGGCTGCACAACAAAAACACTTTGTCAAAACAAAAACCATCAAGACAAAAATTTCTCACTTATTCCAAGATCAACTAATGCGCCCCTTGTCAAACCATTTTCATGCCTGTGAATCATGGGCCCTACGCGATTTGGGGAAAAAGAGACAGGGAAATGGGATGAATCTTTTGGAACTCCTTGGGACTCCTACAAAAACCACATAACAACGAAAGCGTCATAACAGAACCACAAACCTTGACCCATAGAACCTTCTAACGATCGTGAAAAACTAAACTTTAAAAGGGGGTGGGCTGTCCCAAATCCCAAGGAATTTCAAGACTTTTTGCAAGGCACTTTCCCAAGGAAAAAGAAAGCAGACCAAGGAAGACTGGGGGGGAAACACATGAATGGACAGGCCTAGAAATCAACAAAACCCTGAGAAAGGCAGAAAAAGGGAAAGGGAAAGGAGGGAACTGTTCTATCTTTTTTTAGGGTTTCCCCCACGGGGCGTCAACACGGACAATAATAATTTTTTTTTCTAAAAGTAATAGTAAATTTTTTCAGTCAACTGTTTTTTTGGCGCCGT
>CM054160.1:11435134-11452961 GCA_028751875.1 Rapana venosa
TAAATGACGCTTTCTTAACATTTTTTCCAAAACTGGATTTGAGAAAAAGATAGATGAATCATATCTGCAAGTAAGGTCTTATTATACTGTTTCTTTTTTCGTTCAAGCATGCATTATATTCCCTTCTTGTGACACGTACACGTTTTTGTCCTCATTTCTTAATGTTTTCGGAAAGACTCAGAATTTTCTGACCTGATATTTCATACTTTTAACATTCATTACCCAAACCCAAGTATCATTTGATGACCTTTATTCATATGTACCTGTTTCTTCTACATTCAGCACTGCTTTTATGAAACCATTAAAACAAATCTAAAGCCTTCATTAAAGTTTCTCATCAATCATCTGAAAGGCCATTAATAACAAATTCACACATGTTCACATCCAGGAGATTTTCTTTATAAACTGAGAGTTTGTTTTTCATCTCATCAACTTTTTATAACCGATGGCTTAACATTTCCACACCTTGTTTTATATTACTGGATTAATATATAATTCAACAGAAGGTGATCGGAATCAGAACGTCGCAACACCCCATACACATGAGTCAAAACTCTGAGAAAACAAATCATCTGACACTAAAAAATAATCATAAACACTACATCCACCATCAGAGTATGTATGATAGCGTCCTGTTAGGTCACCATTACATACGCCATTAGAATTTGTAAACTAAGAGCAGTGCACATATTCAATAGTAATTTACCATAATTGTTGATAACACAATCTTCAGAATTACGACTGCTGCTGAGAGACATACTTTACTTTGGACATCTGAACTAAAGTCATTTTCTACATGCTGACAAGAAAAGTTTGAGGTCCTGCTGTTTAAGTCTCCACATAGTATTATATCTACTTCATCCAGTGTCACCACACAATTTACTAAACATTCTTCCAACATAGCAATTCCATTATCATTGTCAAACATGTTATAAAAAGGCGAACCTTCAGGTGGGATATACACACAGACAAGCAAAACATTTCTTTCTGTACACAACAGAGATTTGTCACAGAGAAAAGTGCAAATATTAGGATATGGAACATCTAAACAATTCCCAAAGGCAGTTAACTCATGCCTTATTAAACAAACTAAACCACTAGAACGCCTCCCTTGATGGCTAACTTTAATTGCCGACTTACAGAAGGCCTTATAGCCAGTAAAAACATCTGGCTGGACATTTTCCAGGAATGTTTCTGTCAGACATATAAAATCAAAACTACGCACATAAGATACAAAATCTCTATCAGACAGTTTTGACAACAATCCATTTACGTTCCAAGACAAAAATGAAAAAGTTTTATTTGTTTTATCTGTATTACCACAATTCAATTGATCCACACCCTCAAGACTGACACTTTCACCAATTACATTGACATGACAAGACACAGCATTCATGCTTTCAACAGCAGTTAAAGAAGGCTCTTTAATGGAAGACTGCCTACAACACACATGGTCAGCTGGTGTTAGACCTAGGCCAAAGTCAGACCTGTCTTTGTCTAGCCCTTCACATGGCAATGTGTCATGCCTCACTTCATCACAACTGAGCCTCACTTGGCTAAGCCCTATTACATGAGTGTCTAACTGAGGCCGAGTGACCGGTGTCTGTTTACTTTTCCTACCCCCCTGTAAATTGAGACTATGGCAGGATGATTGTATGGGCCGGCCAACAAGCTATTCCCTTCTTTTAAGATCATAAAGGGTCATCCTTTCGCCATTAATGATCAAATGATCAAAGACCATTCTCACATTTTTTCCCTCTGCCCTAGCACTCTTCAAGTATGGGGTCAGATTGTGCCTAATATCTCTAACAGTTTTGGAAAAATCGTCGTCTACAAAAATCCTTGAACCTTTCAAACGAGTTTTTAGCCTTCAATATTCTAAGCTTATCTTGATAAAAAAACACCTGGCAAAATGGGAGAGTTGGGTTTAGAATTTATCCTGTGCACACTATCAAAATTAACATCTGCTACATCCATTTTTTCGGAAAGAAGATTTTTCAGGAACATTTCACAATCAGCTCCAGTCTCATTACTTTTCTTTTCCATGCCATGAATAATGATATTGTTCCGTCTTGACCGGCCTTCTTGAACGTCTGCATTCTTTTCTAGTTTTTCCACTCTGTCCATCAGTTCTGTATTTGATTGCTTTAACTCTAAATTTTCAGTCCTAAGATGTCATGTCTTGTCTAATATCACACATTTCCTCTTTCAAGGCGTCAACACTGTTTTGTCAACATTTGTATTTGACTCCTCATAGTCTCTGTTGTTGTCTTTAGCATGTTCTCCACTTTCTCCATCTTGGCCCTCATCGTGATAAATGTTTCCTCAGGAGCTACTGTAGGAGAGGACTCCTGTCTACTGTGTACAGTTGTAGGTGTGCTGGCGGCCATATCTGCACTTACTTTGGTTTTCCCTGCAGCTTTTCCTGTGATTGTGCTACGACCACCAGCACCACTCGTCAGGCTGGTTTGCCTCAGCTTCCGTCCTTGACCAGGTCCAGGGTTCGTCTCCACATCACCACACCGAAGCAAAAGGCCCCCCCAGAATAGATAGGTGAGGGTCAGTCCTAACAAGACACCGTCTCGCCCACTTTTTAGCGTCAGGATGGACACCGCCATGGCCGATTTGAATTCTGCCCGTTTGGACATGAAGAGGCAATACTGCCGCAATATCCTTACAGACCAGCCCTGTACACTGGCTAGCGACATTTCCCATCCTCCTTATCTAAACTGTTATGCTATCAAAGAAAAATAAGGCCACCTTAAAAAATGTACTAATTTCACAAACATACTAGCGGATTTTTCCCTACGTCTTCACCTTCGCATACGTGATCGGACCCCGCGAGAGAGAGAGAGAGAGAGAGAGAGTGAGTACACAGTACATTTTGAACCATATGATATTGCATATAATTTTCCAATTCATCAAACACTATCGCCATTGAAACTCCCTGTGATTTAACGTTGTAGTGTTAAATTCCAATCTAGAGTTGTGATAGATCTATCAAGAAGTAGGACAGTGGAATTTATTTCCAGAAGTCAGTTGAATAAACAATAGGAAATACAAGTAAAACATTCACACTGATACAGAGGACTGAGAGAGAGAGAGAGAGACTGGATGAGAGACGACCGAGAGAGAGAGAGAGAGAGAGAGAGACGAAGAGAGAGCAGAGAGAGTGAGCTTGGTATATGGTAAGGGAGGATTATAATTATCTAATTATCTAATTTTGTTTCAACAGATCAAGTGTGCTTTGTTATTTTTTAAAGTATCAAGTGGATGAATAAAGAAAGACATTTGATATTATTACTTAATTTGTGTTGTCATAAATGATCAGGAGGGAGTTACTAGCTCAGGCCTGAGTAAGTAAATAGATTTGAACAAATCTATTTTTGGGATTGGGGGACTCTTGGTTTTCAGTTATTCTGGAATGATTCATTAGAGCTTTGTCTTTTAAGGATGAGAGGAACAGTTCCTGTCATCTCAAACAACATGAGCCTTTGTTAAATCTTAGTCTTTGGTGTAGGAGAATAATATTTAATGAGTATATTCCACTTCTAGCAAGGTTTTGTCTTCTAAGAAGACCAGTTTAAGAGCAACGTTTATACAGACTTAGAATGGTTCATAGTGTTTTGCATAGCAGAATCACCACCAGGGTTGAAGCGTAATCTATTGGAAGATTGTATATAAGATTAACTGAATAGTTTTTCTGAATAAAAGTCAAGAAAAGGTTTGATTTTATGTCAGTTGGTATATATTTGAGACATGCATTTGCACGTGGGATAATTGGTAGTACCAGCTGAAATTTCATCGAATTGTTCACTTCCTAGAACTTTGTGGTGAGAGGTTTGTTTGTTCGATTGCTTCCTTTTTAATTCTGGATTGGAGGAAGTTTATGAGATCCCAATTTTGTTGCTTTTGTTTGGTGTTGATAAGCATCCATTTTGTTTTTGTGGGTGTTGTATAGACATGTGGTTCAAGTTCAGTCCATTTGAAAAGATCATCAGTGCTTTTTGTGATGTCATTAGCAAGAGCGTTAACGTTGGGTCGGCTTCGTATGTATGGTTTGTGTCATCAGCAAAAGTTCGCATTTAGATTTGTTATGGAGAGGATGGTCATTTATGTATGAGAGAGAGAGAGAATGTAGCATACCTACATGCCACCTGGGTTATCACAAATCTATCAGGTGTTAGTGATGTTAAGTTGCACACCCCATTGAAATAAAAGAAGAAGAAGAGACACTGTGACCTTGTTTTCTTGTGCAGACCAGTTTGTTGTAAGATGTTGATTTGGATGTGTACAGTTTGGTGGAAACTCCTCCCCCTTGACAATTCCCATTGTGAGGGCTAACCAAAGCTTTTCTTTTTCTTTTTTTTTGAAAAAGAGGATCTGAATCTCTCTTGTAACCATGAAAAAAGTATGTCAATACTTATCTGTAGCCCTTGGGAATAAAGATTATCAATCAATCAATTAGTCAATTAATTAGTCATTCAATCAGTCAATAAATCAATCAGTCAATCAATCAATCAATCAATCAATCAGTCAATCAATCAGTCACTCTCTCTTGTCTTCTATTATCCGTGTTTTCTGTTGATCTTAATAACCCTATCTGGGTCTCTGTCTCCCTTTTTCTTTTTCATCACTCTCTCTTCTATTCTATTATTTTTAAAATACATTTTGCTTGCTTCTGTGAGTGAGTGAGTGAGTGAGTGTGTGTGTGTTTGTGTGTTTGTGTGTGTGTGTGTGTGTGTGCGTGCGTGTGTGTGTGTGTGTGTGTGTGTGTGTGTGTGTGTGTGTGTGTGGCCTTCAATGTTACATCTCTTCACAAAAAGTTATATTAGATCAAATGTTGGGTGCATGGGTACATGAATGCTTGTGTTCAAGTGCATACAGGCATGGATGTATGGGTGGATAGTGCGTGCGCTCAAGCACATATTTGTACACATGTCTATATTTGTGTAACTTTGTGTGTGTGTGTTTGCGATTGTGTTTGTTTGTGTTTGTGATTGTGTGTGTGTGTGTAAGTGTGTGCGTGTGTGTGAATTTTATTATTTTATTTATCTTTTTATATTATCTTTTATTTCGAGGAAAATGGAATGAGCACTAATGTGCTTTTTACATCCAGTCACCGTGGTATGCAATTTCGTAAATTTTGTTATCTGGACTTTTGGGGAGAGTTAACTCCAAAGGAAAAATCCTCTTGAACTAGATTCGAACCCGGGTCAGCAGATCATGAGCGCATTACTCTAACCACCAGGCTATTTGTCAATGAAATATCTACGTGCACAGACTAAGCTTTCACTGCTAAGAAAAGGTAGTGAGGGCAGTTTGGGGAACTAAATGCGTGTGAGAATATGTGTGTGTGTGTGTTGTGTGTGTGTGTGTGTGTGTGTGTGTGTGTGTGTGTGTGTGTGTGTGTGTGTGTGTGTGTGTGTGTGTAGATATGTATGTGTGTGTATGTACGGTGTGTGTGGTTTATATATTTATTTTTTTATTTATTTTTTATTTATGTTGTTCTTTTATATCGAGGATAATGGAATACACACTAACGTCCTTTTCTACATCCAGTTCCCGTGTGTATGCGGTTTTGTAAAGTCTGTCATCTCTTCCCACTGGCACACAATAGCCTACTGTTACGAAAAGCCGAACAGGATTTATCGTGTGCGCAAGATGTTTTGCGTGCGTTCGCACACGTGGCCTCGGTTTATAGCCACATCCGAAGGACTTTTGGGGAGAGTGGAGTCTGCACTGATGTTAACTCCAGGGGAAAGTATCCCCCTTGAACAGGAATCGAACCGGGGTCGTCAGATTGCGAGCGCATTTCTAACCACTAGACTATCCCGTCTCCTCCTTCCCACACGCGCGTGCGCGCGCGTGCGCGCGTGTGTGTGTGTGTGTGTGTTTTGTGTGTGTGTGTGAAGAATCAAGAATCAAGGATCAAAAACTTTATTGCCATTAAGTTAGAAAAGACTTATTTTACATCAAACATCTATACACACATCAAAATAGTATGTGTGTTTGTTTGAATGCATGTGTGGGATGTAAACACCACACACACACAAATCAATCCACCCAACACACCGACACACACTTACACAAAAACACACACACACAAGACACACACATCAACACACACAACACCACACACTCACACACACACACTCACACACATCACACACACAATAAATCACACAAATACACACACACACAACAACAAACACACACACACACAGACACACACACACAACACCACACACACAAAACAGAACACACACACACCAACACACAACACACAAACACACAACAAACGTGAAGAGGAAATAGGTTTGAAAACAAAACACCCCTCTCCCTTTTCCCCAACCCACACCCACCCCACGCCCATTCCTATCCCCACCCGAACGAAAATAAAATAACCCACAAGCAGCCCACCCAACACAAAAGACAGGTAAAAAGCCTGGCCTGTAGCAGCAATCTTCTGTCTGTCTGTCTGTATGATTTGTTTCTTAGTCTCCTCCGTCGTTTGCCTGTCTGTACGGTCTTTTTTATCTTCCTCCTAGTCTGTCTGCCTGTCTGGTGACGTCTGTCTGATTGCCCCCTTGGGGTGTTTTTTTTTTTTTTCCCCCCCCCCCCCCCCTGTACGTCTGTCTGTTTGCCTGTCTGTACGGCTGTCTGTTTTGTGCCTGTCTGTACGGCTGTCTGTTTGCCAGTCTGCATTTTGTCTGAGGGTGGCACACATATCTTTTACACACACACACACACAACAAAAAAACATCCTCTCTCATCTCTCTCTCTCTCCTCCTTCTCTCCCTCCATCCTCGGCGTCAAATCTCTCCTCCACCTGTCCATCTCTCCAGTCTCTCTTCCTCGTATACTCATCTCATACTCCTCTATATAAATATATATATATATAAAATATATATATATATTAAATTATATATTAATATATATATAGTATATAAAACTATATTGTGTGTGTGTATATATATATATATATATAACTAATGTGTGTTGTATATAATATATAAATAACTATATGGTGTGTGGTATATAAATATATATATTACTTATATATATATATATATATATCTATATATATAATATTTGTTGCGTGCCACAAGGTGGGTGGTGCGTGAGGGTGTGCGCACGTGTTGTGTGTGTGTCTAGTCTCCTCTCCCATGTGTGTGTGTTTGTGGGTGTGTGGTGTGTGTGTATCTCATGACCTCTTGTTTGTGTGTGTGTGTGTGTTGTCTTTCCTGGTCTTATTTCCCCTTTCCTACCAAGCAACAAACAGACTGAGGCCACTTGTCTGCTCTTGAGTCACTGTCAACTGACTACCATCCCCCCCCCCTCCCCACCCCCGCGCATCGCACCCACATTCCTTTCTACAATCTACACCACTGCCAGTCCCACCCTCCCTCACCTCCCCCCCAATTCCTCTCCATCATCATCCCCCCCTCTCTCTCGTCTCCTCCTCAACGTCATCCGTCGTCATCTCTCTCTCACTCTTCTCACATCATCATCTCTGACAGTGATAATGGCCGGTGCTTTTTGTTGGGCAGGTCAGTGTGTCTGCTAGTCAAACTGTCAACTGACATCCATCCCCCCCCCGACCCACCTCCCCAAATGAATAACCTTTCTACAACCACTCCAACCCCTCCCTCACCCCGTCCCCCCAACCTCACCTCCCCCCCCCCTCATCTCTCTCTCTCAACAATCTCCTCTCCTCTCCCCTCTCTCTCTGCCTCTGACAGTGATATGCCGGATGCTTTGTTGGGGCAGTCGATGTGTCTGCTCTGAGTCACTGTCAACTGACACCTCCCACCCCCCCCCCCCCCCACCCTACCCTACACACCCATTCTACACACACTATCCACCCTCCTCACACACACACCCCCTTCCCCCCCCTATTCTCCCCCTCTCTCCTCTCTCCTCTCTCTCCCTCAGCGTAGCAATGATCACCCTCAAACATCGCTCTCTCTCTGATCGTCTCCATCTCACTCTCTCTCGATCATCATCATCAACCTCATCTCTATCTCCTCCTGACTCTCGAATCTCCTCTCTTTCTCTCTCCTCTCCCCCACTATCTCAATAGATCCTTCCTCAGCTCGCTCTCCTCAACCTCTCTCGATCTCTCTCGTAACTCTTCTCACCACTCTCATAGTCAAATCTCTCTCGTCCTCTCTCTCACTCCTCGTTCTCTCTCCTCATCTCCTTTGACAAGTGATATGGGGCAGGGTCGGGTTGTGTTGGAGATCAGTTTATGTGGCACACCCTAGAGTGCACCATGACTACTTCACTGGTTTATGGGATTGATATGGTGGTTGTCTGTGCCAGTGTGTGTGTGATTGTGCATGAGTGTGTGTGTATGAGTATTGTGTGGTGTGTGAGCATGTCTGTGAGTGTGTGTGTGTGTGATGATGTATGACAGTGTATGAGTGTCTGTGTGTGTGGTGTGTGTGTGTGAGTGTGTGTGAGTGTTGTGTGTGTGGTGTGGTGTGTGAGTGTGGTGTATGAGTTTTGAGTGTGAAGTGTGTTGTGTTTTTAGAGTGAGTTGTAATGTGTGTGTGTGAGTTTGTGTGTGAGTGTGTATGTGTGTGTGAGTGTGTGTGTATGAGTGTGTGTAGTGTGTGGAGTGTGTGTGTGTGCTCGTTAATTGCAGATTACCCATAACCTTGATTTGTCCTGATATTGTCGGTTGTTATGTGAGAGCAGGAGCACGCCAAGAGAGTGACAGACACAGAGACAACAGAGAAGACAGACGAGAGACTCAGAGGACAGACAGAAGAGATCATGGAGACAGACAGACAGAGACAGAACAGACAGCAGACAACAGAGAGTGACAAGTTCAAGGAGAGAGACAGTCATAGAACACAAGAGCACAGACAGAAAGACACAAAGAGCACCAGAACAGAGACACAGATCAGACAGACAGAGACATAGAGACAGACAAAAAGTCAGAGACCCATAGACAGACAGACACAGAGACAGACAGACAGAGACCACAGAACAGACAGAGAACACACAACAGAGAACACAACAGACAGGCAAAGACACAGAGACAGACAGTCAGAGACACAGAGACAGACAGTCAGTAGACACAGAGACATACAGACAGAGACACAGAGCACAACGAGACAGAACATGGACTGTACTAAGCTTTCAAGCCGTCCTCCACAAAGAGACAGTGGGCACTAGCAAAACCTGAATAATCAACAAGAAAAGGGAAAAAAACAGAGGAAGGATTATTTATTTTTAATTCTTTTATTTCGAGGATAATGAATAAGCACTCATGACTTTCTTTTTCATCCAATCCCCGGTGAATGAAGTTGGTGAAAATTTTGTTATCTCTGTTCCCTCACAGGCACACAATGGCCTACTCTTTTCAAAAGAGCAGAACCGTTTTCTAAATGTGTGCGCTAAGATGTCTGTGTCCCGGACCTCCAGTTTATAGTCCTAATCCTAAAGAAGAGAGAGAGCGAAGAGAGAGAGACGAGAGAGAGAGAGAGAGAGAGAAAGAAGAGAGAGAGAAGGAAGGAGAAGAGAGAGAGTAGAGAGAGAGAGAGTGAATGACAATGACAATGACAATAATTTATAATTAATTCACAAAAAAGGCCATGGCCACCCTCCCATTTGAAGGGGTATATTATCATAGGGTAATTGATTGTACAATCAACATCCAACACCTAAGTCCCTGTACCTCCAACACATATAACAATAAACTTTTTGCAATCTAAAGGTAATTCATGGACATCATCATTTCTCTTCATTTGAAAGACTACGCAAGTACATAAGCCAAAACATTTACGTATATGTATCATGGTAGGAGAAGCCAAAAGTAAGACTAACTTAAATAGTTCAGGTCACTTATAAAACTAGAAGGAATGGTATTTTGTTCTTACATATTAAATCTTCCATGCTTTGGGCAAACAGAAAACAAAGTGTACCTCATCTTCCCTATTCCAGTTTATCACATGGGCACAGACATAATTTCTGGTCATATATTTTTTTATATCTTAAATGATTTACCATCATATGGTGACCCCAAAAACGAAACTTGGTCAATACCCACACTTACAAAAACTTAATCATCATTCATGGTTATGTAAGTTTCAACACGGTGATTTGCTGTGAATAATTTATGTAAAGAAAAACTGTGGCTGCTAGAATGTGGCTCACCCAATGTTGCCTATCGTACAATCTATGGATATGTTGTTTAAAAAAGTGCTCCATAAAAACTCTTGACAACAAGAAACACCCCCACCCTGATAAGCCACACAAATTCAAAACCATTTTCACACAAACACTTATACCCACCACGCATAGTCACCTCCACCCATGTTATCTTCTTCCCTCTCTCATTCCAGGTCATACAAAAAGCTTACATGCATGGAAAGGAGCAGAGTCCTGTTTCCCACACATCTGCATACTTTTAATTTAACCAATACCCAACTGCTTTTTCACAAAATAATTTAAATATAATGGGATTCCTTCCAAGCTCACCGTAAACCTAGATCGTTTTGGGTGTTTCGTTCGCCTGATAACCAAGTAGGAATCGTTTCGCTGTTGCGAATAAATGTAATTTTTTCAAATTTCAACAAACCCTGCAAATGAAAGTCCATAATTCTGCACCAAACTGAACAAAATTGGCTGCACCTGCGCACAAACAACTTAAATACAAAATAATATGGCTGAGGTTCTGTCAAATTTTGTTTGAAAAAACATTTTATGTAATCATGACTGCTCGTTTACCTCTGCTAACACCAAGATCTTGACAGGCAAAGTAAAACTAAGGCTTCAGCAGACAAAATATAAACCTAATTACTTATAAGCCCGTTTACAAATTTGATTGAGAATTTCCATAAAACCATCTTTTTACGAGAACCAGATCATCCACGCCCTTACGAATACTATAATATTACTTTTTTTCCATGTTTACTTTAAGCTGAAAGTCTTTGAGCTGCAGTGTCAAACTGTTCAAATTGCATTTGCAAACCAATAACAGTATCAGATAACAAACACAATATGTCTGCAACCAACATAACTAAAAATTCTACAAATCGAAAACTAACACAACTATGCTCCTTTTTTTTTTATTATATCAAGAGGCCTACTACAATAATAAACAACCAAAAACAGAACTTGGCTGCAACGTCTCCTTGGTTTGTTTAAAACACGCCCCAAGTTTACATTTAATATAGTCACTTAACTTACCCCATTTTTTTTATTTTAGCCTTTACATCATTGTACATACTTTTTTTTATACAGAAGTTTGTAAAACTAAAACCCTTAATGCCATATTTGCTTAAAATGCCATAAAAAGATTGTCTTGAAATAGAATCAAAGGCAATTTCGAAATCAAATGAAGTGCTACAATATAGTTTAAGAATGTTTACAAATAGTTTTTTTGAATGGCAGCCAATAAAGTAAATATATGATCAGATTGAACTAATAGTTCATTCTAGAAGCCTAGCTGTGATATTCACTACTAGTGATATTATTTAGCTATTCAGATCCACTTAGATAATCTTTTATTTACTATTGAGCTGTATAGTAGACACTTGCTAAATCACATAAAGAATTCTCTAAAAAAAGTAATTGGATCATTTGTACTTAACCTTTTTTAAAACAATGGAATTAAAAATCAGAAATCAGTCCCGCTCCCTGGATAGAACCCCGTATCAAATAAAACGTTAAACACTCAACCAAAATCTAAACACACTCTCCTAAATAGTTGAAAAAACACTCACCTAGCAATCCATCAGGCCCTGCTGTTTTAATAAAACCATTCTTCAACATTCTATCGCTGAAAATTACTTCCTGTTATAATCTCATGATCTGGACAAGACACAGTTTCATTGTCTTGGACAATCCATTTGCCTATCAAACTTCAACTTCTAACAATTGAATCTTTATCAGACACTTTCTTGACATGTTTATGCCAACAGATCTTAGTGTGATTGCTGTTCTGAATATATGTCACTTTTCTTTAAAAAAACTAATCCTTAACATTCCGCCAGAACCCTTCTTGATTTTTGACTTGAAAAATTCAAAAAAATTTACATGCTTAACATAATGAGCATGAAAAGACCTACTTTTCTATTCGATACAACATATTTTTATATTCTCGTCTCACTAAACAATATGGCGTGGACGATCCACAAACCAATAATCCTTGAACGATCACCATTATCCAAAAGTTTTCAATATTTCCCCAATAACTTTCACACAATTTGCTCTTGGACAGCACTAAATACATTCTATACTGAGATATTCAAGTCAAACCATTTAGTTGTGACTTTATTTGTAAAAACTTAAAATTGCTGAATCACATGCAATCACTTCATCTTATTACAAACAACATCATTAAACATTTCACCGCTTTATTTACTTGACAGCTAACTATATCTGTAGCTTTCAATACCTGTAGTTGCACTGTCTGAATTTATCAAGTTAACAAGAAAGCAGAATTCACATTCTGTTTCCCATACAAATTTTTTCTATTTGTTCACAGCTGATCTGATCTTCCTATTTGTACATATTTATAATTCTTTTAACATTCATATAAAATTCCAAAAGGGCATTGTGATCAAACTCTACTCTATCACAATAATTTACACAATTGAATATATATAGTCAAACAAACCTCATAAGATGCAACAAAATAATCGTTGACAACTGTTTCCATCCAGAAACACTTATTGACCGTGAAAAGTCCATCAGTTGTCCACCATAACAAACACCATTCAAAAGAAAATATTTTTAAAGCAACACACCATGTTTAAATTAAAGTTTACAAACCTTTGAACAAACATTTCCATACAAATTTTCAAAACTTGATCTTGAGAGCATCTTTAAAAATTTCACTTCGTCACATCTATTTAAAAACACTGAAACTGTTTAGAAAAATTTAATCCCTCATTGACACAAAGGAGAAATATCGGCGTTCTCCATTTGAAGTTCACCACACATCCAAATTGAAAAAACGACAAACCTAATGAAACTGACAAGTTTCTAAACTAAAGATTCTACAAAAACAATCCACCAATTTTGGCTAAATACCATTATCTATAACTTACACAGTATAGTATGGTGAAACTGATTGGGGGAGGAACATAGCACATACAACATAATGACACCAAACATTAATTTCTTTTCCAGCAAGTGAAACAAATCATTGTCTAAAAAGGAAACCAACACATTATCGTAATTCCACGTCCCATACCCCGTCTGACATATTCAACAAGAGTCCTTTCTTATACAGACAGATCACATCCTCCGAACCGTCTATACCAACGCTCAGAAAACTTCCGAGCAGGTTTTAAACATAAACAGCATGGTCATAACACAACATCGAAAGAAATTCCACAAGCGAATGTGTCACACACGATAACAAACAAACATCCAAAGAATAACAATTCAACAAAGTCAGGGTCAGACTATTACGAGAGTACACCGCTAACATTCAATTCCAATGAAGAAAGAGCTGTGTCCTTTTTAAAGTTAGAACCATGAAAGAGAGAGAGAAGGAGAGAGGAGACGAGAGAAGAGAAGGGAGAGTGGTGAGTAGGGTGGGGGAGGGGGGGGGGGGGGGGGGGGAAGAGAGAGAGAGAAGAGGAGAGAGAGAGAGAGAGAGAGAGAGAGAGAGAGAAGAGGTAATCCAGGGAGTGATCCCCTGTTCAAGACACTAATTTCACTAATCCTTCTGTACCTCCTGTATTCCGCTGCTGTTTCTTTTTCCCCCCGGTCCATGAATTGTCCACCATTCAGTTCCAGTCATGCTAACCTGATCATAGTGGCCATGTCTGTGTTGCTGTCCATTCAATCCAGATCTTATAGGCTCTGTCTGTGTTGCTGGTCAATCTAACCTGAACTTAGTGGCCCCAGGACAGTGATTGCTTGAATCTGTTCATACTATCCTGAACTAGTGCCTGTCTGTGTAGCCTTTGACATTCTATCCTGATCTAAGTGGGCCCTGTCTGTGTTGCTGTCCATTCTATCCTGAACTTTTGTGGCCCTGTCTGTGTTTGTTGTCATTCTATCCTTATCATTAGAGGCCCTGTCTGTTTTTCTGATATCTGTCATAGACTACCTGATCTTTGTGCCTGTCTGTGTTACTGTTCATAACATCCTGAAATCTAAGAGTAGCCATGTCCTGTGTTGCTGTCATACTATCCTGATCTTAGTGCCCTGTCTGTGGTTTGCTTCATTACAATCCTGAACTTTGTGGCCCTGTCTGTGTAGCTATATCTTCATTCTATCATATCTCTGATCTTACGTGGCCCCCACTGTCTGTGTTGCTGTATCTGTAAACATCCTGAACTAGTGGCCCTGTTCTTGTGCTGTCCTTTTAACCTGAACTTAGTGGCCCAGTCTGTGTTGCTGTATCTGTCATTCTATCCTGATCTTTGTGGCCCTGTCTGTGTTGCTGTTATAACTATCCCTGATCTTTGTTTGGCCTTGCCAGTGTTGCTATATATCTGTCATTCATCCTGAACTTAGTGGCCCGTCATGTTCTGAATCTGTCTTCTATTCCTGATCTTAATGTGCCGCTGTACAGTGTTGCGTATTCTGTCATTCCTATCACTGACTTTGTGGCCCTGGTCTGTGTTTTGCTGTCCAATTTTCTATCCTGATCTTAGTGGCCCTGTCTGTGTTTGCTATATCTGCTGTCATTCTACTCCAAAATCTTATTAAGTGGCCCATGTCTGTGTTGCTGTCATCTATCCTGAATCTTAGTGGCCCTGTCCTGTGTTGCTATATCTGTCCATTCAATCCTGATCTTAGTGGCGCACTGTCTGTGTTGCTGTCAATTCTATCCTGAACTAAGTGGCCCCTGTCTGTGTTGCTGTCATTCAATCTTGATCTTAGTGGCCCTTCAGTGTTGCTTTCATTCTATCGCCCTGATCTTTTAGTGCCCTGTCTGTGTGCTTAATATCTGTCATTCCTCTAATTCAATCCTGATCTAGTGGCCTCTGTCTGTGGGTTGCTTGTCATTCTATCCTGATTATGTGCCCTGTCTGTGTTCCGTCATTCTATCCTGATCTTAGTGCCCGGTCAGTGTTTGCTGTCATTCTATCCTGGTGCTTAGTGGCCCCTGGTCTGTGTTGCTGTATCTTATCACTGTGGGGGGGCGTCTTCAGGGTGGGGAGATGTGGTAGGTTTCCCACTTGTAATACATATCATTTAAGTTAATAGCGGTCAGTACTGAGTGGGTACGTTAATGGTACTTTCACACACACCCACATACTGCAAATTGTAAATTGAATTGTAATTGACCTTTAACAAAAACGTGTGCCCAAGATGTTCTATGGTCCTTGGGACCTTGATTTAAAGTGTTTCCTCTGAAGGCCTTTGGGAGATTAGGTAGTAGGAACTTAAGTGTTAACCTCTTCAGGGTGTGCAAAGAAAAGCCTCTTGCCCGGTGGTTCCCTTGGTGGTGCGGTCAAATCATGAGCAACTATAACACCTGACCACCAGGCCTATCCAATAGTGAGTGAGTGGTTATTGTTGTTGTGGTGTGTGACGGGACGCCAGCTTCTGCGTAATCTGACGATCAGATCCTGCGTATGTCTGTGACGGACAGGTACTGTCTTTCACAGTCAGCTTATGTGTTTGTGACAGTCAGCTTCTGTGGTCTTCTGTGACGTCAGCTCCCTTGTTTCTGTCTGTGACACAGCTCCCGTGTTCCTGTCAGTGACGTCAGCTCTGTGGCTGTCTTGTGACATCAGCTTCTATGTCCTCTGCTGGGGGACGGGAATATCCTATGTGGTTTAGAACATTGTGCTACCGCAAATGACACCCTGCCATTCTATTTCCGATCAAAGGGAATATTTTTTTCCTGGATTTAACTCAGTGCAGGACCCCCTCCTCCCTAAAATTCTTTCGATAGACTAGAAACCGAGGCCGCCCCAGTTGTGTGAAACTCATGCAGAACATCTTGCGCATAAACGGTTAAATCCTGTTCCGCTTATTCGATACGAGTAGGTTCATTGTTTGCAGGTGGGAAGAGATGACAGAATTTACTAAAAGCCGCATACAACTAAACTTGGGGACTGGTGTAAAAAATCACATAAGTGCTAATTCCAATTATCCTCGATATCAAAAAAATAAAATCATAAATATGTCTGTCTGTGACATCACTTCTGTGTCTGTCTGTGACAGCAGCTGTGAGCATCTGTGTCCTCCTGTCTTGCCTTCCAACTGTCCCTCCCCACCCCCCCTCCCTATTCCTCCACCACTACCACCCTTCCCATTCATCATATATACCCCCTCCCCCATACCAGGACCACTCCACCTCCTTGTGTTGGCTTGCAATTAACCCTGGTGAGGTTTTTAGTGTATATCAAGGTCAAAAGGTGAAGGTCGTTATCCGGTGAAGCACCGGCCTGGAGTGTGTGAGTGTGTGGTTGTTTGTTGTGTTTGTGTGTGTGTTTGTGTTTGTGTGTTTGTGTGTGTGTGTTTGTGTGTGTGTGTGTTTGTGTGTGTGTGTTGTTTGTGTGTGTGTGTTGTGTGTGTGTGTGTTTGTGTGTGTGGTGTGTTTGTGTGTGTGTGTGTGTGTTTGTGTGTGTTTGTGTGTGTGTGTTTGTGTGTTTGTTTTGTTTTGTTTAATGTCTATTCACTACATGGTGATTTAGACACACCCGCATTCATACCCAAAGTACCTATTATTACACACCGCATTCTCTCTCTCCTCTCTCTCTCTCTCTCTCTCTCTCTCTCTCTCTCTCTCTCTCTCTCCCCTACACCACCCACATCCACACACACATAGGTATATAAATATATACATATATATATATATATATATATTATATATGTATGTACATATATATAAATATATATATTATATTATATATATTATGTAATTACAGTAAAGGTTTTACAGGTGAAGAAATATATGACTTCAGCAACTGACACTATGAATTGCTGAGAGTCATATAAAACTTCTTGACTAGTGGCATATTTCTTATGAATATCTAAACCTCTCCTTTTATACATGTCAAGAAGAATTGGGCAATCAAACAACAAATGGTGGACTGAAAGTGGAATAGAACAACAACATGTTACATTTTTTGAATATTTAGTATTCCATGCATTTAATCTCAGTTTATGTATTAGATTTTCTAATTTCCGTGGGCAAGGAAACTGCTGATATGTTTTTCTATAATCTTTGAATGTATGCATTTCATTAACTCTGATGAATTTCATAAGACGACAATGCAAGATTAGAATCAAACACTTCAGTACTGTATTCAGAGGCACCTTGTTTTTGCCAAAGAATCAACCAGCTCATTCGAATAATTCCACAATGAGAGGGGATCCAGCAAAAGTTTATGCTATGCCTCTGCTTGCAATAGAATGTATCAGGAATTTTATCTCAAATACAATATCATTCCTTATTTTACCATGCCATGACTTTAATGCCATTAACACTGCCTTTGAGTCAACGCAAAACAGAATTTGGCAACATCAATAGCAGTATCAGACAAAAAAATTCAAAGCCATAAGAATTGTAAATATTTCAGAAGTAAAAATAGAAAAATGTTGTCCTAAATGAAAAGATTTTTGAACTTTTAAAGTCGGAATCACATATGCAGCACCATTTTGCCTGTTTCTAATACAGATCCGTCAGTATACACTTTTAAGTGATTAGAAAATTATTTATTTTTATTTTATTTTATTATTTAATTTTTTTTTATAAATAAATAATTTTTATTAAGTGTTTGGTTGTTTTTGTGTGTGTTTGTGTGTGTGTGTGTGTTTTGTTTGGGGTGTTTTGGTGTGTTTTGTGTGGTGTGTGTGTGGTTTTGGAGAGGAGAAAACATGTCTTGTTTTT
>CM054160.1:11453461-11513461 GCA_028751875.1 Rapana venosa
TTTTTTTGCTCATGTGCAAAATGGGTAGTTGCTGTCTGAGAATTGAAGGAAGAAGAAGAAGAATAATGATAAAATATAATAATAATAATAATAATAATAATAAGCATCATCATCATTATCATCATCATCATCATCATCATAATAATCATAATAATCCTAATAATGTATGGAATTTATATAGCCTCAATCTTGTAAAGCAACATATCAAAATCCTCAGATTTTTTTTGATTTTTTATATTTTATATGGAGGATAATGAAATAAGCACTCATTTGCTTTTTTTCTTACATCCAGTCCCCGTGTGTATGCGGTTTTGTAAATGTTGTCATCTGTTCCCACCAGCACACAATGGCCTACACTATCGAAAAGCGGAACAGGATTTAACATGTGCACAAGATGTTCTGCATGATGGTAACAGAGAGAGAGAGACAGAGAGAGAGGCGGGGACAGAGAGTATTGAAGCTGTTGGGTTGAAAAGAGGTGTGACAGCTATGACCACCCACCCCAACACACACACACACAAAACTTCCTCCACTAAAGGGACGAGCTATACTGGGAAGGATTAAAGGGGGGCAGAGCTAGGTGGAGATTGACAGAGAACTGACAGGCCTCTGTGTGTGTGTGTGTGGCAAGATAGGGCGGGTTATACAGTTTTAAGCAGGAGGATGTATCCAGCACAAGGGGCAGGGAAAGTGGTGTAGACAGGTATCCCGCCCCCAACCCCTCCTATTTTCCTCTCTACCTCATGACCAGCACGTTCTGCATGCAGTCAGCTGAGGCCACCACTGTCTTCTGTCCTGTGTGGTAGGCCTGCATGAAAGGAGAGTCTAGTGTAGAAAAATAAAGGCTAAGAGGGTTTGCCACCGTTTTTTACCTACCATTTATCTGTTTATTTATTTATTTATTCTTTTATATCGTGGATAATGGAATAAGCTCTTATGTTCTTTTTTACATCCAGTCCCCGTGTGTATGCGGTTTTGCAAATTTTGTCATCTGTTTCCAGGCACACAATGGCCTAATCTTTCAAAAAGCAGAAGAGGATTTAACTGTGGGCAACATGTTCTGCCTTTGCACATGGGGCCTCAGTTTATAGTCTCAACCGAGGGACTTTGACATTCAGTTCGATTTTTTTTCCGTCAAACTGGGAAGAAAGGGCGAGGCTGGGAATCGAACCCACAACCTCATGGTTTAATTGTTGGCAGGCGAACGTCTTAACCATCCTGCCACATAAGATTTGTCAGTGTGTTGGTAGTAAAAAGGGAGAGTATTTTAATTTTTATTCTAGTTTCTAAATCTACAGTTATTCCAGTGGGTTTTTTTAAATTGTTGTCATTGTTTCTTATTTTTAGTTTCTTTTGTGGAACCTGTACATGGTTTTGACATCATGACCATTCATTACATAATGTTGTGTTGTTGTTTTTTCCCTTTGCCATAAGCTAGATGAAGGGGTGCTGACAAAGAGTAGAATTAATCATGGGTTATTGAAATGAATGCCCAACTACAAGCTATCCACTGCAAGCTCCTTCCTACCTTTCCCTCTCCCCCCCCCCCCCCCCCCCCTTTATCTACCTCACCCTGCAGCTGTTAGTACAGTTCTGCTATACTAGTCTACAGAGTAGAAAGACAGTGTGGGTGCTGAGTAGTGGTGATGGGGGAAATAAAGGGGAGGGGTGGAAGAAAAACGGTGGTTGGCTGACACAACTGTGAAAGAGGAGCAATACACAAACATCACAGTAGGTTAATTTAAGCCTGAGCTAGGCTAGTTAGTAGCTAGGTTATGTAAGGAAGGAAAGGCCTTTGTGTCCAGAGAAACATGGCAGAGGGAAACCTGACCAAGAGTACTACATCTTCTGCACATACACACACAGATTTCTAACATTTATTTATTCTTTTATTTCGAGGATAATGGAATAAGTAATCATTTGCTTTTTTACATCTAGTCCCTGTGTATATGCAGTTTGGTAAATTTTGTCATCGTTTTCCAACCAGGCACACAAGGCCTACTCTTCGGAAAAGCGGAACAGGTTTAAAGGTGTGGGCAAGATGGTCTGTGTACCTTCCCACAGAACCTCGATTTTCATCTCATGTGAAAGATAACATTAGAAGTTCTACGAGAGAGAGAGAGAGAGAGAGAGAGAGAGAGAGAGAGAGAGAGAGAGAGAGAGAGAGAGAGAGAGAGAGACTCTATGAACTCTGAAATGGTTTAATGTACATGAGCCTTTGGCCACAACACACTTTGAGGGGGAAAAAACTTGAAGATGTAAAATGCAAGATGAAAAAAAATCTCATAAGATTTGGTAAGACTTTGGCACAATACCCTGGGGTGCACTCAAAACTGTATACTCTTGCATAAGCATATTTCAAAATCATGACCAGATAAATGCTGTTGTAGACCACGAATCTAAACAAAACACAGCTAAAATTTTTCAGCTCACCTTAACTGCTTCCCAGGATTCCACAAAAAGATAATAGACCTGTGAGCAAAGTTATTAATGGATTTATACCTGATATATTAGCATCTTCTCACATACAAAATACAAACATTAAGCACATCATAAATCATAATAGTTGAAATCATTAATACTCATTAATTTTTGTACTTTCAGAAAAGTGTACCCACCAAAATAAAGACAACCATGTTAGCCCTAGGCTATTGCAATGTTTAAATAATGCTGTATGCAAAAATATTGTATTACACTATGCTTTTTATTGTCATGTAACGTTTTATATCACAAAAAGCGAAAGTGGGGTGTTCATCAAAACAGACAAGACATGACTTCAGAAACAATATTCACTCATTACATGTCCTCTCAATCAGATAAAATATGCAAATTTTAATCCAACAGTTGTACTCAGAACACTTCCTCAACTGCCTTCATACACACACACCCACACAGGCGTGTGTGGTGTGCATGTGCATGGGCACCCATTGGCTCTTACACTCAATCCCCCTCCGCCTAAATGACTCATACCAACACATACAGGTGTTCCACCCCACACACATATGGACACACACACACGCATGCACGCACAAACACACACACTCATATTAAAAATAATTGCACATGGCCCTCTCATCTTACAGAAATACAACATTTTGATCAATGTTTCAAATGGTTTTTTTCTTCTGTTATCACATGAAAAACGACTGGAAAAATTGTGCTAGTGGTTGGGATTTGTAGACTTGAGTAGTGCATAGAACTGAAGATTGGCTGATATTTCTTTCAGAAATTTAGCATAGATCCTCATATGCAGCACCATTTGAATATGAAATGTTGGTCATTTTCGATTTTTTCATTGGCTACATGGACACATTTTTGTTTTTGTGACATTTCACTGTAGTGAGTGTGCAAGGTCATGTCAGAGGGACTCCCTCTGCTTCTGGTAACCATGTAACCCAGTTAACACTGCACATGTGGGAGTAAACCCAATCAAAAAAATCCGGAACCTGGAGGGGATGGGCTCCGCAGGTTTGTTTGGCCCAAATTCACCATGGACAAAGACTGCCAGAATTTTCCATACCGGATCCAGTCATCGCTGGGTTACCAAGGACCAAGCCTTCTTGGTTGCTTCATCAGGACAGAGGTCGAAAGAATGTATGATGTAAAACACAACAAAATCCGTGCCGAAAACAACACCAGATTGGCACATGGACTGTACGGACTAAGAGCTGCAGGCAAAGTGGAAGAACTGACACATGAGATGTTCAGATATCTAATGGCACATCCTTGGGCTCTGCGAAGTCGGTGGAAAACATGGGAGAAACAACGACCCAGAGACACAATTATATACAGTGGGAAAACAGGATAACATGAACAACGGCGTCGGGTTTCTCGTTCACAAAGAACACCGTGAACACCGTCATGAGCTGTAGGCTGTGTCAGCCGATCTTATTACCATCCGGCCTGAGAGCAAACCCCCTTTAACATAACTGTAGTACAGGCATACGCCCACATCACAGAACTGCACAGATGAAGCCATAGAAGATTTTATGACAGCTACAAGAGGTTCTGAATCAAACTCCAAGAAAAGAATCTCGTTGTGCAAGGTGACTGGAATGCCAAGGTAGGAGAAGATGATGGGAAAGATTGGGATGGGCGTTGTGCGGCCACATTGTAGTAACCATTCAAATGACAAGAGGCTTGAGGTACTCTGGAGTTTGCCTGTAGTAACAACCGCCTCCAGCTAGTGAATACACTTGGCCCACACAAGAAATCAGAAAATGGACCATGGCATAGCCCAAATGGAGAAACACACAACCAAATAGATTACATCTGGTTGAAAAGACGGTTTCAGTCTAGCGTTAACATCGCACAGACACGAAGTTTTCCCAGAGCAGACAGTAGGGATAGTGATCATGATCTTGTGATGATGCTGTCCGACACGTCTAAAGGAAAATTCACAAGTGGAACAACGTGCAGGATCAAATTTGACCTCGAGAAGCTGAAGGACCAGAGGTTTAGAAATTTTTCAAGAAGGATAGAGTTGGAAAGTTTGGCAGAATCATGTAATAGACTCGACATATGATTACACTGACAATGTTTCAATACAGCAGTGACTGAAACAGCAAGCGAGATTCTTGGCAAACCCCGACCAGTCAAAAAACCATGGGTCACACTAACTCCTACAACTATGCGGACTAAGCGTAAGAGAATTGATGACAAAGAAAAATTGAAACAAAAGAAGAAAGAGCAGAACAATATAGGGCAGTCACAAAAGGAATCAGGAAGTCAATGACGGAGGCAAAAGAGAAATGGTAGTGAACAGTGCCAGACATTGAAGAGAACATCAAGATAAACAATATAGCAAGAAGCATATCAGCTGGTGAAAGACTGGACTAGCACAAAACAGGAAAAGAGTTTAACAATCAAGACAAAACTGGGAAGTGTCTCATGGACGACCAGATTTTATGGAAACAGATGGACAGAATACTGCTGACCTGTGTAATCTAGAACCGCAGGATGATCAGTTGTCCTTATGTACCCGCTTGCAAAAGTACACGACAGTCACCCTATCCTCCGAGAAGAAGTGGAAACAGCAGTCAGATCGATGAAAAAGGGAAAGTCAGCAGGGGTGGACAACATTCATCTGAGTGGTTCAAGCTGGTTGGGGAAGCCATGATCAGCGCCCTTCTAAGAATCGCACAAGATTGGCAGGACAGAAAAAATGGCCAACACCATTGTGGGGGGGGAAAAAAAACACAGTCACTCATCATTACCTTCCAAGAAGGAAATCTAAACAATGCCACAATTACCGCACAATCAGCCTCATATGCCACCCAGCAAGGTTCATGCTCAGATAATATTGAATAACTAAGCCACCAAGCAGAGAACATTCTTGCTGGGAACAAGCAGGTTTCAGAGCAGGGCGCTAGCACAACAGAACAAGCTTTTAACCTCAGAATACTATGTGAGCGGTTACCTTCACATCAACTAGACCTTTACACATATTTATCGGATTTTAAGAAGGCATTTGACAGAGGTGAGGCATGCAGCTTTGTGGGCAACCATGAATATGAACAGCATTCAATGCAAAACTGTCAGAGTCATCAACAGCTGAACAGCGAGGCACCAAGTGCAGGGTACTACAACAACAACAATTGGAGAATGGTTTTTCGAAAACAGTTGGAGTAAGGCTTGGCTTCTGTCTATCTCACCCACTCTTTTCAACATCTTCTTGAGGAGAAATCATGGCTGTTGCCTGGAACATCATGAAGGATCAGTCAGCATTTGGTGGCAGAACGATCACATACTCCGCTTCGCAGATGACATTGATGGAATAGCAGGGATCAGAAAAAGAGCTTTCCAGCCTAACAGAAACACTTGAAGAATAGGCTCCAAAAACATACAGCATGGATAATCAGTGCAGAGAAGACCAAACTGATGACTAATAACACAACGGCATTAGCACTGATATCAGGGTATTGACCAGAGGCTGGAACAGTTCAAAGCTTCAAGTCCTGGGGAAGCCATTGTATCTGACCCACGGTCCAAGCAGAAGTAGTATGAGGATATGCACAGACAATAACAGCTTTGTCAAAAACTAAACACCATCTGAAGAGATAAAATATCTCACTTATCTCCAAGATCAGGACTAATGGGTCCCTTGTTCATATCCATATTTCTGTATGCTAGTGAATCATGGACCTGATGCAGATATGGAGAGAAGAGTACGTGCGGTGGAGATGAGATGCTTTTGGAAGGACCTCCTTGCATCTCCTACAAAGACACATAAGCAACGAAAGCGTGCTAACAGACATTCAGCAAACCAATTGTCCCTATGAGAACTTCTAACGATCGTGAAAAAACGTAAACTTAATGATATAAGAGGTCACAAGATCCAAAGGATTGCAAAGCAGGTTTTACAAGGCACTGTCAAGGAGGAGAGAAGAGGCAGACAAGGAAGAGATGGGAGGATTAACATCAGCGAGATGGACAGGCCTGAACTCAACAAAAACCTGAGAAAAGGCAGAAGAGGAGGAATGGAGGGAACGGAACTGGTTGTTTTTGGTGGGGGGGGGGGGGGGGGGGGGTGGGGGGGGGGGGTCCCCCATGGGTGGGGGGGGGGGGTGGGGGGTTGGTGGTGGTGTGTGGGGTGGGGGGGGGGGGGGGGGGGGGGGGGGGAGTCTTTGAGGGTGCCCCAGGTCGTCAGGACTTTACGGTGACAGATAGTTAGATAGATAGATGTGGCATTAATGTTTTAACGGTTGAAAAAGTTACACCTTCTGCATGGAAAGAAATTTCATGGTATCATCATATGAATAGTGGAGCACAGGAACATTTTCCAAAGCTTGAAAAAAGGGCCCCCCCATACAAACAGGAAAAAAAGACCACCCCCACCCCTCAATGTGCAGATACAGACTGTCAAAGCAAACACTCCCTGGCTTGGTATTTTCGCGGTGTGTGGCTGGTGTCATCAGCATTGCTCTGACACACTGTGACAGTATGACTTTTCCTGTTTGTACAGACATGTTTGGGAAGGGATTGTGCAAGTATAGAAACCAGCGCCCTGGATTCCATGTCCGTGTATCCTGTCCTACCTGAAATTGTCTCCTGATGTTTGCCTAATGCTTAACAAGACAGCTTAGATAGCAATAAAACTGTGTTGAATCTCTTCATCTATCTGTATATCTTTATATATTACCTCTGCACTCTTCTCTCTCTCTCTCTTCTCTCTTCTCTCTCTCTCTCTTTCTCTTCTCTCTCTTCTCTCTCTTCTCTTCCACACCAGTGTTTGTTTTGTCACTGTTGTTGCTGTGTACCTATCTGTGTGTGTCTGTTTATTTGCTGGTTGTCTGGTTGTTCTTGTTGTTTTATCTTTTTGTTTGTTTTGTTTAGTTGTTTTTGTTGGTTGGAGGTTGTTGTTGTGTTGTTGTAGTTTTTTGGGGGGAGAAGGAGTAGGTGGTGTCATTTATAATGTTGTTTGTGTCTTCTTTGTTTGTTTTGGTTTGGTTGTTCTTTGTTGTTGTTTGTTTGTATTATGGTGGATATATTTTTAGGAGTTTATTTATTTGATTTGTATTGTTTAACATTGTTCAGGGGGGGTTCTTTTGTTTTTAATTCTATGCATGCATAATTATAGTATTGTCTTCTCTTGTTTGATTTGTATGGTTTATCATTGATTAGGTTTTTATTCTATGTCTGCATATATATTATCCTGTTTCTTTTTTTTTCTTTAGACAGATGGCTTGATGAAAAAAGCAAATGCACTGCTTATTCCATGTACCATCTGAAAATAAAAATTTGACTTTGACTTTGACTTGACACACACACGTGGGGTGCACCCATGCACCCACACATAATACTCAGGGCTAATGCTCACATTACACAACAACTCATACACACGCCCAGGTCTAGGTAGGGTAGCCATACATGCAGAACTTACCAGGTGGTCCAACGTTGCACCAGTTGGCTCCATTTGCAGCAGTTGTGGGAAAAGCCTCTTGGTGGGGGAGAAGCTCTTCGGGCCATTCTGTGACTGTTGTTGTCTGCCCATTTCTTCTTCGGCCTTTATTCCCCTGCACTGTTCCTTGCAGTACAGTCTTGGAGAGCCCATCTGATCTTGTCACATGCCCATACCATCAGAACTTACTTTTCTTGACTGTGGTCAGTAGGTCTTCATAGTGCTCTACTTGTTGAGTGATGGTCTATTGGACTTCTTTCTTTGTAATGTGGTCCCTGTTTGAAATGCCAAGGAGTCTTCTGAGGCATCCCATCTCCAAAACCTGGATCGTCCTTTGAAAGTCTGCATTGAATGTCCATAGGCTTTCACTTTGCATTAAAATATGTGGAGATGACGGTGCATGCAGTAGCCTTGACCTTGGTCATGAGAAGAGATTTTTCGGTCTTTCCAGATGGTTTTGAGCTTCGCATTGTCCTTCTTCAATCTCATGTTCTTTTCCATGACTAGTGATTTGGTTGTAGTGATTGGTACTAGTCACTGTTAGTCATGCGTTTTGTCTTTTCTCCACTGATTCCGATGCTGTATTGGTAGGAGGTTTCAAACAGTGGTACTTTAGGTTGGCTACCTCCTTGTTCGTTTCCTGCCAGTCCCCGATCTATGACATTGCAATCCTGAGGTTGGTGGATTGTCCGCCCTCCAAAACTGACTGTGCCAGTGTGATCATCTAAGGCATCAGTCATTATGTGCTCAATGAAGACACTGAACAGTGTTGGCGATATGAGACAGGCTTGACAGACTCCTGCTGGGGAATGGAACCACTCTCCAACTATGCCTTGGAAAAGCACTGCGCTGGTGGCTTTTGCGTATAGCTCTTTGATGGTCTGGATGATCTTTTGTTCCATGTTGTACTTCTTCATTGTGGCTCATAATGCATCATGCTATACACGGTTGAACCCCTCTTTGAAGGCTATGAAAACGTGGTTCAGTTTCTGTTGGTGCTGGCGTATTTCTCATCAGAACTCGCAGGTTGATTATTTGTTCGGTGGTACTTCTGTTTGGTTGGAAGCTGTCTGTTCCTTGGGGATGATCTCTTTTACCCGTGGCTTTAGTCTGTTCAAGATTACTTTGAACATTACTTCACTGGCATGGCTTATGAGGCTGATCATTCAATAGTTTTGGCATTGTTGTAGATTGTCTCTCTTGGCGAGCATAATGATGAGTGATTGATTCCAAGGTGTTGGGCACTCTCTGGTCTGCCAGATCTTTTTCAAATTCTTGAGAGAATATCTATCACTGTTGTCCCCATATTTGTCAGGCTTGCTGGGATGTGTCAGTGGCTGCAGCTTTCCCATTTCTCAGCAATTGATTTGCCTCAACCTTCTTCACGAGGATAGGGAAGACATCATCCTCTGAGGGTTACTGACCTGCACTCGTAAGTTTTGCTTGGGTCACCTTGAGTCTGATGGCTGTAAAGCTTTGAACAGTAATCGGCTATATGTTAATGATATCTTTTTTTCTGAGAGGCAGTTCCGTTTGTCTTTTTAGTTGACTATTGCCTTGCCTTTGCTGTGTGAGCTCTTTCAATTTGATAGCTTTCTGCTGTTGTTCTAAGAAAAAATTTTCTTCAATATCTGAGTATTGTTTAATCCATTTCTTTCTCCAGCTCTTTACATGTGTTTCTTGGATCTTTATGTTGATCTTTGTATTTCTCTGTCTTTTGAGTCTGACATCTTGAGATTCATTTGTATAGGTCGACATATCAGGGATTTTATCTGTGATCCACGGGTTGTTTTATTTTGGTGGTGCTTGCAAAGTAGTTCGTTTGCTGTTTCCGTCATCGCTGCATTGAAGCTGTTGGTTATTGTCTCTGCATATCGAGTGCAAGCAGTGCATCAAACTTTCCACCTATTTTTGCTTGGAAGGATTCTGCAATTGTAGGGTCCTTCAATCTTTCTAGGTTGAATTTTAGCCTGATGTTCTCTGGCTTGCTGATCTTTTTCAGCTGAATTCTGAAGTTCAGGAGCACCAGGTTGTGGTCACTGCCTACATCGGCACCTGGAAATGTCCTTGTCTTGACCCTGTTGATGCCAGATCTGAACTGGCTTTGTACCAGTATAATAATATAATCGATCCAGTTGTGATGGGTTCCGCTGTGTGCATGTTACATCCAGCATCAGGATTCTAAATGCTGCCATCTGTATTGGCTCTGACTGGCTGAGGTGTTAGGGGCAGCAGTCTTTGCTAGACCTGCTGTCTTTTCTATAGGCTAGGGGTTATGATTGGCTGAGCTAATGATATGTTTGTATATTAAAACTACACAAATAACATTATTTTACAGTTTGTACTTAATTGAATTATGTTGTATATTGCTTTCTACTTCTAAAATGTAAGTATTTTAATTGTGTGTTGTAGTGAGGTGTGTTTTGCGTGAAGTGACGTGCGCGCCGCGCGCGAGTGAGTGATGTGTGTGTATGTGTGTGTAGTGCGCGTGCTGTGTGGGTGTAAGTGTTTCGTGTGTGTGTGTGTGTGTGTGGTGTGTCTGTGTGTGTGTGTGTGGGGGGGGTGTGTTTGTGTTGTGGGTGTGGTGATAAGTGTGTGTGTGTTGTCAAATGTGATTTACTTTATTATGTATGGTTACTCTAATCTATATTGTTTATCTTGCTTGCATAGTTCCAATTGTTAATATGCCTCTCATAATAAATATCTCACTCTGAGGTATTAAACTATTCTGGGATGTTGAGTCTTCAGTCTTGAATACAACACATTGACTCCTCCTAAGGCATTAAGCGCTTTGATTTGTTTGTTTTACAAGATTCAGTGCTGCATAAATTCCATATATTCTTCTTCTTCTTCTTCTTCTTCTTATTATTATTATTATTATTATATTTTTCTTTTTTATCATAATTATTTCTTTCTCACCTCCAAAATACGTTTGCGTATAAATGGCGTACATGCCCTCACCTGGTTTACTCATACTTCACAACAGATTCCCGAAAGTTATTGTGTAAACAAAACTCATCAGAACCAGTCAATGGATTGTGGATCCCACAAGATCAGTTCTGGCCTGTTTCTCTTTACTCACTACATCTGCTCCACTCTCACATGGTAATAAACCACCATCATATTGGAAACCATTTTTTTCTATGCCGATGATGCTCAGCTTCAATGCAGTGATACTGTGAAAACTTCCTTCCTCCTACAATATATCCAACTCTTCAAGCGTCACTATATCTCTCTAACCTGACTAATCTCTCTACTCTCTCTCTCTCTGCTCCCTTTCGTATCTACACACGCCGAAAAAATCCACACTCGACAACCAACACCCCGCCACCTAATCCCACCACTATACTAAAGAATGCATATTAGACCGGAACATAAACTGTACTCAGCGCAATCTTATTAGAAATTCGCCCCACTCTTACTCACCACAAATCACGAAATTGCCTTTGCCAACTCAGTGAATGCACACACAAGTGAGTTCTGTATACGAGCGAGAGACACACTCTATCTCACACTTGTTAAGTCGAGCTGCACACACACACACACACACACACACTATCGATCTCTCTATATCTCTCTCTCTCGCTACGTCGCGCGAGTCTATATGTGGCGAGATGAGTGCGTTTCGCGACGATAATAGCCTCACCCTCTTAACATTGCATTCCAGATTGATATGATAATATGGATTGTGTAGTAGTAGTAAGGCCCCATATTTGATGAGGAGCGCAGATAATACGTTAATTGCATCACACACACACACTCATCACACAGCGACATAGGTAAGTTTTTGATATTTTTATGTTATAATATAGATATTGATGATAGATGATATAGTTAATGATAATTTAGTTGTGATAGAGAGTCACTCTCTCTCTCTCACTGCAACTCAATAATAATTTAACGGGAAAAAGGCGCGACGAGAAGAGCAGCGCGCCCTCCGTCAAAGCTAAGCCTCTCAATATTAATATATCTCATCCATCGTAGAATAGTCATGTCATTATTAAGAGTATATAGATAATAAGGTGAAGTTAACATTTATAATTTAAATAATTTTAATAATAAGGAGTCTCCTGTGTTAATTTTAGGTTTTATGTCTAAGAGTTTATGAAATAATTTGAAATATATTATAGTAAATTGTAATAATAGAATTACTTTAAATATAATATTGAATATTTAATATGTAAAAAAAAAATGATTAATTAAATAGGGTATATGTAAATAATAAAATAATTTTTAGTATTTAAATAAAGATATAATTGTAGGGGAGTTGAAGAGAGGATATGATCTATATATCAGAGTACTCGTTATGGGGATTAGAGGAAAAGAAGGAATACTAAGAGAGATATTAATTAGTTGAAGCTATTTCTGTTAATATATCTTGCGAGTAATATGGTTTACTCTCGATCTTAGATGTAGAGCGTGCTGAGTTTTATGATTATATATACCTCTATCTCTATCTCTCTCTCACTACACTACACACACACACATATCACAATAAGATAAACACACAGCGAGAAATAAGCGACCTCATTTCATAAAAAGAAATAGGAATCCGCAGAGCCAAGGAAATATGTGATTCTCCCTCCACGACACGATATACAATCGTAGATTACGAATACACACAACACTGAGAATTTCACATCTCATTTATATAAACACACATACGAATGACAGCCTAAGTTGGAGGGGGGTGGGGGGGGGGGGGGGGGGGGGGGGGGGGGGGGGGGGGGGGGGGGGTAGGGGGGGGATGATTAGGGTTTGTGGGTGGGTTTTGGATGGGGTTTGGTGATTAGAGGGGTTGGGAGGGTATTTGGATAAGTTGTTTGGAATGTGGTGGTGTGGTGGTGGTGGTGTGTGGTGTTGTGGTGGTGGTGTTGAAGTGGTGTTTGTTGGGTGGGGTTGAGGATTGTTTTAGAGATAGATGAGTTTTGTGTGTGGAGGTGAGTGAGGTTTATAGAGTTGGGGGAGTATGATGGGGAATGTATAAGATTTAAGTTTTTTTTTTTTTTTTTTTGTTTTGTTATTTTTGTTTTTGTTTTGTTTTTGTTAGGTATTTGAAAGGTTTGTAGGATGGTATGGTAATATAAGTATTATAATATTTAAAATTATGTTTTATGATGAATTTGTATAAATGTTTTTGAAATGTTAATAGAATAGTTATTTGTATTAAATATTGATTGATTGTAGATGTAGAGATCGATTATATATGATGTATGATATTATTGATAATATGATAAGGGGAAATTAAATTAAAATATATAAAAAAATAAATATAACTAAAAATAAAAAATATATATAAAAATAAATATAATAAATATATAAAACTATATATTAAGATTATGGATTAGATTATTAGGGTTATCGGGAGACCTGGTGTTATAGTGACGCGCTCGTGAATCTCTGACAGGTTCGAATCTCATATGAAAAATTTTTTCCTTCTGGAGTTGCAGACTCCACTCTCCCCAAAGTCTTTCGGAAGAAGACTATAAGCTGAGTCCCGTGTGCAAACGCACGCAAACATCCTCGCGCACACGTTTAAAACCCTTTCCGCTTTTGCGTAGTATAGGCCATTGTGCCAGTGGAATGATGAAAAAATTAAAAAATTGCATACACACAGGGACTGATATAAAACAGTACCCATTCTTATCCATTAATCCTCATAACAAAAGAATAAATCAATAAATTAATTTATCTACATACATACATACTAAAACACACACACACACACATCACACACACACATATATATATATATAATATAGTATATATATATATATATATATATATATATATTATATATATACAGAGAGAGAGGAGAGAGGAGAGAAGAGAGAGAGAGAGATTCATCATTACCACATCATCGCGTGGGTGCGCCGCGCGTTTTTTTTGTGTTTGTGTGTGTGTGTGTAAATGTGGTGTGTGTGTTGTGTGTGTGTGTGTGTGTGTGTGTGTGTGTGTGTGTGTGTGTGTGTGTGGTGTGTGTGTGTGTGTAAGCGTCGCGTATGTGTTTCTACTTGAGCTACTTGTGTATAATAATAATAATAATAATATTAATAATAATAATAATAATAATAATAATATAAGGAATTTATATAAGCGCGAATCTTGTAAAAAAACAAAAACAAATCGAAGCGCTTGCACTCAAATCATTTACAGGCATGCAACTCTCCTTAAACATAATGAACAACAGATTTTCAAAACACCGTGCCGCGTACGTAATGCACGCAGGCACGCATCACCGCGCATACACACACACACACACACACACACACACTCGAACACACTTAAAGTAAAGATGCTGGTTGAAAATTAGGACAGATATATATGGGGGGAAAGTCCAGATAGAAAATAAGTGTGTTTTGAGGCTGGTTTGAAGGATCAAGTGAAGCATTTGGCGAATTGAAAGAGGGAGGTCATGCCAGGTTGTAATGAGGAGTAAAGGATTCCCATAACCTATAATCGTAGGGACGAGGCGTCAGAGACCTCACATCCGTCTAGGCCAGCATATAGAGGCGGCGTCCATCACCTCTCCCTCGCTGCTTTACCTTCCCTGACCCAAAGAGGGCAGTAACCCATTTACAGCTGGGAGAACTGGAACTGTACTAAAGCCAAGGGGCTCAAACGTCAACCCATCCAACTGTAACCACGCTCGACGCTGCTTAACTTGGCTGGGGAAAGCGATGCTCCGACCACTGATCAATCCTCCCCTAATTTCCCCTAAATTTCCGGGTTGACAGAAACAGAGAAGAGCGACGCCAACATGTTTGTTGAATCTGGGTGTTTCGAAAGCACAAAGTATCTTCGGCTGAAACGAAGGAACGATGGATGTACAATGAAAGACATTTACAGAGATAAAGGGTGCAGATTTGTGAAGACAATTAAACAGAAGTATGATATTTATACTCCATCTTTGTGAAAACAGCAGCCAGTGAAAGAATCGCAAGCAGAGAGTGATGTTCAATTTTTTTTTCCTTAGGACCAGTCAAGCTGCAATTTTGTAGCTTTGAAAGAGTGGATAGAAAGCTGGTAGCAGCCAAAAGAGAATTAACAGTAGTCCTAAAACGTGACAAGAAAGAGAGATTACAAGCTTGGAAGTTGCAATCAGTGACAGATACTTTGCGAAATCGCGCTTATGCGCCCGTTAATTGATAGTAGCAAGCACTGGCAGGTCTGGGTGATGAATTTTTGTCATATAGAGTGTGTTTTCAAGAACTACTTCCTAAATACTTCCACAGAGTTGGCCAAAGGAACTGACGTATTGCCGAATTCTATTGAAGTTTTGCGATAGAGGGAAATTATGTTGGTCCCTATGAGGCATGGCATCGGTTTTATCGCATTAAGTTGTAAACTTGTTCTGAGTCATCAATTTTGAATGTCTTGAAGCAGAAGGACATATTTGTCCAAGAGGGAAGGCAAGTTTCAACAGTATCACTGCCACTGAAGCTGAGTATCAACGCATAGAAATGGTTTACCGATATGATTTGGTTTATTACATTAAGTTTTTTGAGGCGAGAAAAAGAATGATTGATCTATGTATCCACAAAAGGCTGCAGAATAAGGTCAAGAAGAGTGAGACGGAGAATGTTTCCTGCATCAGAAGCATGTAGAAGTTTATCTAAAGTGTGGACTAGGTGGTTTCGGTGCTATGGTTGGGCGATAGCAATTGTGAAAAATGGAAGGAATCATTTTGGAATGAAGGAGACTGTTTGAGCTGTTTGAAACGACCTTTTCTAGTACTTTTTAAGACAAAAGGTAAGTATGAACAGGCTATAATTTTTTCTTCAAATTTGGGATCGAGGTCGTGCTTTTGTCAGTATAGTGTCCTATTGCTGTTTTAAGAGCTAATGGAAATTTTCCTGATACGAGAGATGAGTTTACTATTTTAGTGATAATAGACACAAGTTGTGGAAGGCATTGTGAGAAAACAGGAGCAGGTATGGGATCAAGGTCGCATGATTTTATAGTCATATATATATAGAGAGAGAAATCTGCCGTGACTTAAAGTGGTATGAAAATGAAATCTGCAGCGCTTTGATTTGTTGCTTTACAAGATTCACGCTATATAAGAATCCATACATTATTATTATTCTTATTAATATTATATAATTATTATTATTATTTTTATATAAATATATAATAATATATCTATATAATATAAATTATATATATATATATATATATATATATATATATATATATTTATGTGTGTGTGTGTGATGTGTTGTGTGTGTGTCTGTGTGGTGTTGATACGCACGACTGCTACACACTGTATGTCAAGTGTGTATGTTTTGCATGGACCGTGATGCATGAGTGTTGTATCAGTTGGAGGTACGTGCTTCTGTATGTTCCTCTGTGAGTGTGGTTAGGTGGTGGTGGGGTGTGTTTGATGATTTGTGTGTCAAAGTCACAGTCAAAGTAAAAGTCAAACTTTTGTTTTCAATGGAAAATTGAATAAGCAGTTGCGTTCGCTTTATTTCTCAAAACCATCTATTTAAAGTAAAGAAAAGCGAGAAAAAAAAAGATAATTTATATGCAACATAAATAAAAAAACCTAATCTATGGAAACAATAACAAATCAAAACAAGAAAAAAACAGATAACATATGCATTAAAATCAAAACAAAAAAACAGGAAAAATATTAAGCTATACAATTCACAAATTCAAAATCTTGAAAAAATATCCCGTCATAACACAAACAAACAAGCCAACAACACAACAAAAAACCAAAACAACAAAGAAAACAAAACAGATTTTTAAAAAAAACACCAACTCTTCCCTCCCCCCACCCCCTCAAAACACACATACACACTCAAACCTTCAATCATACAAACAACTGAATAAAACAACAAAAAAGAGTAATCAACAAGAACAACCACAACAAGGAATAAACACTCAAACAACACAAACATACGTACACAACAACAACATCGACAATAACTACGATAGGACAAGAATAACAGTCCAAGAACAGAATGAATGAACTATATAGAACTAACTAAAAGACAGAAAAAGAGTCCAAAATACCCCCTCCCGACCCAAGAAAACCACCCTAAACCCAAAACAAACACAAGCAAATAAACCAAACCCACACCCACCACAATAGCAACAACAACCAAATGGATATAAACAGAGGAAACTGATGTATCATATTAAACCACTACTTACACATACACATACAACATACACATCCTCACCCATATCCCCAACACCACAATACTATACACATAATAAGAAAACAAGAAAACCAACAGCTATTGGATTCAGAGCAAAGAAGTAAAACAAAGACATCCATTCCCTCCCTTTCCCAGGACATATACATGGCATGTAACATGTGCTTTTGGATTGTCAAACAAACAGAAATCCTCCCATCAAGAATAACTTCATGCAATGTAAACCCCCAGACAAGTACTAACGCAGCAATAACAATTTAGCTCATCTAATACCATGAAACAGAAAAACTAACAGCGACAAAACTAAATAAATCAGCGTATTTTTGTGTAACACAAAAGAACATAAAAATGCCAAAAAACAGCAGGAAAGTAAAAAACCAAAACGAACCAATTACACAACACACGATTGCACTCACACAACTTGTACACACCACACACACACACACACACACACACACACACAATTCAAACCTGCTGGGGTTGATATCAAAATTAAACCCATATATAGATCAATGCTTACACATGTACTCTATATGATATGAAAAACTTGGAACGTATCTGATTTTTAATGACAAAATAACGTAGGAGTGACACTTAAATCACTCCTTAAGTTTAAAAGTCTGTTCGTACTTTTATTCATGAAATATCTTTTTCTTCTACTTTCTTTCATCTTCCCGCTGGTGCCCTTCAGCGTCCGCGTGGGAGACACAGACGTCCGTCTCATGCTAGGCGGAGAGCTATTGATTATGACAGGTCAGGGCGCGCAGGGTGTCAGCCACGGAGTCGCTCCATCCTCTCCTTAGTCTACCACTGGCTTCCAAGCCATTGTATTTGGTGGTGTATGCCCTTAGGCTGGTTGGTTGGGCGGCATCTAGTGAGGTAAACCAAACCACCTGCTCCTTTGTTGTTCGAATATGGTGGAGAATTCGTTAGTCCGACCATGTCTCTGATCACCTCATTCTTGATCTGTCCGTCTGTCTTGTTGACAGATTTCTCAGCACGCATTCACATGTGACCAATTTTCTCCTCTAAGCTTTTTTTAAGCCCATTCTACACTGGTATGTGAGTGTTGTAACGAAGATGCGTTGATTGATTTTGCTTGTGCTCATTGATGCTGGAATGTTTTAGAAAGGGCGAGTTGGTAACTGACTGCGTTCGCTTTCTGGCACTTGTTTCTATCCTCTCAGTCCAATTTTCCGTCTTCATGAAGAGGCTGCCAAGTATTTAAATTCTTTGTCGTTTAAGCTGGAGCCGATGATTTGATGTCCAGCTTTCCTGGATTTTCTGCTGACAGACATAACTTCGTTTGTGATACTGATCTTCACATGTCATACCTCTCGAAGCTTTGTTGAGTTGTCTGTTGATCTTGAAGAGCTGCTGTCCGATTCATCATGGACTGGTCGTCCACAAATAATTAAGTTCATTCAACTCAGATCTGGTTGGCTTCCTTTGTGATCTGTTCCATGTAGATCACGAAAGAAAAGGGAAGAGAGTAAGCAGCCATGCCTGACCCCAGATGTAACCGAACCGTCGGATGTTCCACTCTGGCTGTTTCGGACTGCGCTCATACTGTTGGCATAGATTGCTCCCTGATGTTATCAAGCAACTCCCCTTTACGTCGTACTCTCCAGATTTTTCCAAGCTTGTCTCTGTTGACCTTTCGAAAGCTTTTCTCTTGAATCATGAAAGCGAATACTGATGCAGGTCTTGTTGTATTCGATGGCTCTTCACACAGCTGGTCGAGTCGAAAATACATCTGTGCACCCCTTCCTTTCCGACAGCCAAACTGGGCATTGCTCAAGTAGTGTTCTGCTTTGGCTCTTGTGCGCTTTTCCAGAATCTTAGCATACATTTTCCCTACATGCTGAAGAATGAAATGCTCTGTAGGTGCTGCATTCTCTCTTCTGCCCTTCATCTTCCAAATTGGCACCACTATTGCATTTTGCCAGTCCATTGTACTTTCCTCCTTCCATGCTTTCTAGAAGATGAGGGAGAGCCACTTAACTCCAGTTTCTCCGCATGCAAGATGGCTTCAGGTGTTAAGCGTCATCACCTGCCGCTTTGCCCTTTGGGCTGTCTTAAATTGCTTTTCTTGTTTCAGCTTCAAGATTGGGCTCTAGACAGCTGTCTTTTATAGCGTGTGAAACTGAGAGCTAGGAACTTGTACTCCAGATTGGTTAAAAGATTTAAAGTAACTCCCATCGGTTTCAATATTTCTCTTCTTTGTGCAGTGCCTCTCCATTTGCATCATTCCACCTACTGTGTTGGATGAATGGCTCATCTCTTACTCCTCATCGTCTTCAACACTTTAGAAAAAATTCTCTTGGGAGTTCTTGCAATTTTCACTTAAACTCTCTCCTAAGTCGCCCAAGATTTTCTTTGGAGCTTTCACACATGATACTCTATATCATCATCGATTCTGTACTTGGCGTAGTCCTCTTCTGTCGTTGGTCTTTGCCCACGCATCTATATACTGCTTTTTTTTCTTTGAGCTTCCTTCACCTCTGGTACCACCAAGCTGTCTTTCCTGTTTTTACCCTCCAAACATTTGTTTGTCCCGCAAAACTTCCCTTAAGGTGTTCAAGAGAGCTGCTTGAAGTGTCCCAACTTTGCTCCATTTGAAGAGGTGTTGTTACAATGGATCAAATTTCACCTTGATAGCACTGTGGAATCTGTTCTTGCACTTCATTCTCTTCCATTTGAGGAGGTTGATCTTTCCAGGCTGTTCTTCCTAGCAGTTGTTTTATTTTCTCATCTGAGTAACTGAGGCAGCAGGACAGGCCTGTGTCAAGTCAAGGTTGGCATTGGGATGGCTTTTGGAGTCTTTGGTGGCTAACGTGTTCTAGATCTTGCAAATATAAAGTCATTTTGAGACAGATGTTGAGATTCGTTTCCATTTGTACAGGTGTAAATTTGGAAGCACGGTTGTGGAAAAAGTTGTTGGTGATGAGTCAGCTCATGCTCTGCACATAGTTTACAGCACTGGTACCCGTTGTAATTGCAAGTGATTCTGTGGACCACTGTGGGCCCAAGATTTTTTGTCCACGGGTTTTCTTCTCTCACCAACTCTGCGTTGAAATCACCCATGGACATACAGTCCTCTTTGTCAGGGGTGCTGTTGATGATGTCGAAGCTCTTGATAAATGAGTTTTTCTCCTTTTCTGAGTACGAATCGTTACAGGGTGCATATGCTTGGATATAGTGGACGATTTTGTTGGACTTTCTTACACCTTTTTAAAATCAGTCTTTCTGATATGTGTTCTGTACTCATGAGATTCTTTGCTATGTCTGGGTGTAGGATGAATCCCACCCCAAGCGTTCCCCTCTCTGGTCTTTCCTGACTCCACTCCAGAAAAAACAAGTTTGAATGGATTTTCTTTCACCCTTTCTCCTTTTTTTCCCTTTGTGTCTGAAATGCCCATGATGGAGATCTTTCTTTGGTCATGAATTCACAATTTCCTGGTTCCTTGTTTGTTAGGCCGCAGATTTCCATGTTCCAATGTAGTCATGTTCCTATCTCAATGTCCGTTTCCATTGCGAGGTCGTTTTCCGTTGGTATCCGTCCGTTTGTGTCTCTTTTCAGTTTTCTTAGCGGTTGATAAATCCACTGTTGGCTTGCTAGGCCAGTCACAGCTTCACCAGAGCCCCCTTAGCCAGTTTGACCTGTTTCCGTTTCCCACGACGTGGACGAGGGGTTGGACTTTAGGAAACAATATCTTTTTAGATGTGTTTTATACTGATTTTTGCTTTTAATACATTTCAAATTTTTTGGGAGTTTATTTCCTAGGTAACTGCCTGAATACAAGAGGCTCGATTTATATAGGTTATTTCTTGGTCTTGGAAATGTTAGCAAATGGTTGTGTCTATGTTGGTTAACTTTGAAAGCTTTGGTAATCTTGGGAGGTGCATTTTGATTAACAACTTTTTGCATAAACACAGATTTATTGAATAAAAGTCGGCTTCGAAATGTCAGGACATTTATTTGCTAATAATCCTCAATTGTCAGGCTGCTAATTTTAACAATACAAGTTTTACTGCTCTTTTATATAAACGATGAATGAATTTCAAGTTTGTTCCCCTGCAGGTATCCCAAATAGTTGAGGCATAGTCAATGATTGTAGAATGTGACGCAAAAAAATAGTTTTCGAAATGAAATTTTTTAGAAAGTGTTTTATTTTTGGGTAATTGAAGTAGCCTGTGAGCTAGGCGTTTACCTAGTGACATTTTGTGATCGTCCAATCATATTTTTGTCAATGGTAACACCTAATATTTTATGTAAGTCAACTTCTTCAACTATTCCGTTATCCCAACAAAGAGGTTGAAACCATCATTCATTTTTTGCCTTTCTGTCTGCGATACGTACATACACTTGTTTTGTGCATTTTTAAAGGGAATGGTTTTAATTGAGTCCAAATAATCAATCTGTCAAAACCTTTTGAATTTGCGAGTTAATCTGCTGGGGTCTGAATCACTACAAAAGAGAGTGGGATCTCAGCAAACATTTCATTTTCATTAAATAAAACAGGGTAAATCATTTACATAACTGAAAACAAGAGTGGTCCCAATACTGAGCCCTTTTTTACCCCATATCTAATGGGTAGAGTTCTGATGCTTGATTATTTACAGATACAAGCGCTGCCTATTAGACAAAAATTTCTAGTAGTTGGGTAACTTCAGGGGGCAGTTTGTACAATTCAAATTTACCAATAACAAAGAGTGGTTGATCACATCAAATGCTTTTTCAAAGTCAACAAAAAGGAGGCCATAAACTTATTGTCATTTATATTGTGCAGGAAAACTGTCAGTGAGCTGAGTTAGAGCAGTGTGACAGGAATATTTTTTTACAAAACCCCATTAAATCCTCGTGCAATAGATTGTTTTTTTTAAAAGTAAGAATTTGGGGATGTTTGTATGTGTTTTTCAAGGGGTTTAGATAGTACAGAAAGAATTGAAATTGCCTGAAATTTTTGAAGGAGAAGAGCAGTCACCTGATTTATGGACAGGTATATCTTTTGCCTTTTAGACTTGAGAGGAAAAACACCTTTTCTCAAAAACACAAATTGTATACATATTTTAGTGTTTCAACAATAACGGGACTAGCAATTTTTATAATCCGAGCATCTAACTTGTCTAATCACATGTTCTAGAATTCGTTTGCATTTTTAGGGTTTTTCTAATACGTCAAAGGTTGTCATTGGCTGGAGATTAAATGGAAAGTTAATATGTTTTGATTTAAATATATTGTTGTAGTAATGAAGATCATTTTCCCTTGACTTGTCACATGTTATAACTTTATTTGCTACATTTGAAAAATGGCTGTTTAATTCATCAGCTGATATGCCTTTAATGAACTGTTGACTTTTTGAAACATGTTTATTACATAATGTTTTGGTTGCTTTCCAAATCTGGCTAGAGTCACTAGTGGTAATTAACAACTGTTAAAAGTAATTACCCTTTGATCTGCATTTAATGGAATTCACTTTATTCCTTTGTGTCCTAAATTGTTCATGTGTACCATGGGTTTTCAGGTAGTTTCTTAAGTTTATCTCAGATTCTATGTCTTTTGTTATCCATGGAGGTTTGGTTTTTTCTTTAACTCTTTTTTTTATAAAGGGAGCATGTTTGTCATACACTGAGATAAATGTGTTAACCCCAAATTCAGCAGCTTCATTGGGGTCTCTGGTTTGATATACATCCTGTAATGGTGAGTTCATCAGGTCGAAAAGAAAATTATCCTCACAGAAGTGTTTGAATCATTGGTAATATATAGTTTTATTCTCAACTTTAGGAATTTTTATGCAACGCTTAAACCAAGTACAGCAGACAGGATTATGATCGCTGCATCCACATGACTGAGCACATACTTCAGCTATGTGCTGTTTGGCGTTAGTGTATATATGATCAATTAAAGTTACTGAGTTATCTGTTATACGTGTGGGTCTATCTATTAGTTGTTCCAGACCAAGCATCATATAGTTGTGATTCCATTTCGGTTTAGGCTTGAGTAAGTCTATGTTAAAATCTCCAAGAATAATAGTTTCACAGTTTAAAAGTGCAACTTCATCCATTAGAGAATTGAATCTATCAAACCAATTAGTGGTTTCTGACGGATTTCTGTATATGAATCCTATCAAAAGTGGACTATGTGTATGTGAGTGTGTGTTGTTATTATTGATTACAATTTTACGCCTGTTCTTTTCTAGTGATATTAGACGAAAGGAAAGAAATGGAGGGGTGGACATCTTTTTTTTTTAAAAACCCATAAAAATAAAAATACATAAAAACACCAACCATGTTTTTACCGAAAAGAAATCACATAAAGAAACTTGGCAATGGAACAGGAATTTTTTTAAACACAAATAAAAACAAGCCATTAACTTTAATGTAACTATAATAAATGTCCTAAGGGACTGCCATAAAGACCTTTCACAATTTCAAATGCCAGTTTTAATTTATTAAATATGCTGGTGAGGGAGTTTTCAGAAAAATGGGGCATGAAAGGTTTTATACTCTGACAGTCAAAAAGTATATGAGTATTGGTGATATTAATAATAATAATACTGATAATAATAATTATTATTATTATTATTGTAATAATAATAATAATAGTAATAATAATAATAATAATAATGATAATGATAATAATAAATGAATCTATATAGCACTATATCTTGCAAAAACAAATCCAAGTGCTTGCATTCATCCTACTCTAACACATGCAACAAGTTACAATTAATAGTTTTTACAAATTCAAATGTATACACACAGGCATGCACATACACATGCACACCCGCGCGCTCGCACACACACACACACACACACACACACACACACGAACGCGCGCGCGCGCGCGCGCGCGCAATATTGCTATTAGTTCTGCTGTAAATATCGTGTGTGTGTACCATCTAAAAGCATACAGACTTCTAAAGATATCAATAATGCCAAAGAAAAACTTTCTTTATTCTAATTATTTGTCTGCAAACAAATAATTATAATATCCTTCTTTGTCTGCAAATAATTATTGCAAAGTGACTCTCTCTCTCTCTCTCTCCTCTCTCTCTCTCTCTCTCTCTCTCTCTCTCTCTCTCTCTCTCTCTCTCTCTCTCTCTCTCTCTCTCTCTCTCTCTCTCTCTCTAGCTCTTATTTGTTTGTGCATTTGCTTTGCCAGTGATATGAATGAACTCACTGTTCCATCCTGAGCCCAACAAATGTATTGTGGTCCAAGGCCAATGTACATTAAATCATTTCAGAGTTCAGAGTTCAGAGTTATCTCTCTAGCTCGCTGGTTCGCTCGCTCGCTCGCTATCACACACACACACACACATTACACCCTCACACGCACACGCATTTACGCGCACACACACATACACACACATAAACATACCTAAAACCACACATAAACACACACTCACAGAGAAAGACACACACATATGCACACATACACAGGCGCGCCTGTTTCAGAGACCTCGGCTTCTTTAGGGGCAGTATATTATTGAGGGCAGCCCTCATCTCCTCTGCCTTACTGCTGTACCTTCCTGACCCTAAAGAGGGCAGGTACTCATTTACAGCTGGATGAACTGGGGAACTGTACTGACGCCAAAGCGCACAAATGGTCGCCCATCCACTTGGTAACCTTTATCAATGCTGCTTAACCTTAGCTTGGGGGAAAGTGAGTGCTCTGACCACTGAGCTATCCTGTCCCCATTAGCTGCAGAAAAGGGGAATATATAAAGAGGCGCATTTATTGCTGTTAATGTGAAAGTATAATGATTGTATACATTTGTTTTGGTTCTTTTTTTAAAGGAAGGTTTTGTTTTATAATTGCAAAAGTATCTGCGATTTTAAAGGCTTTGATATAATGTGCAACAATCTTCATTACACAACTGACATTGCTTTGCCTCCTAAGCTTCTCTAGATCTTACTTTTGGTAAAGGGGGGGGGGGGGGGAAGGGTAGGGGCTGGCAAAATAGCCTGAACGTTGCACTGGTGATCTGAGAGTCAGGGTTCAAGCCATCAAGGAGGTGTCGGTTTTAGGGAATTTTACCCTAGAGTTAACATCAGTACTGACTCCATTCCCCCTAAAGTCCTTGGGTGAGATCATAAACCAAGCCTCCGTTTCTGAAAGCCTGCAGAACATCTTGCACACACGTTAAAAACCCGCTCCGCCTTTTGAAAGAGAAGGTCATGTCATGCCAGTAGAAGAGGCTGGCATAATTTAACAGAAAGAGCGCATGGTGTTTTGTTCAGACACCATCCCTGAAGACACAATGTGGCTACCTTCATGGTGGTAAAAAACGGTGGCATTCACAAAAGGTCACCGTTGGTGAACCTTATAGAGGCAGCTCATACACGTGAAAGACAACAACAAATCTTGTGCTTAAACAGGTAGAGGATGTGTTTGTACTGTAAGTAGATGACGTGTTTGTACCGTAACTAAGTGACGTGTTTGTACTGTAACCAAGTGATGTGTTTGTACTGTAACTAAGTGACGCGTTTGTACTGTAACGAGGTGATGTGTTTTGTACTGTAACTAAGTGACGTGTTTGTATTGTAACTAAGTGACGTGTATGTACTGTATCCAAGTGATGTGTTTGTACTTTAACGAGGTGATGTGTTTGTACTGTAAGTAGATGAAGCGTTTGTATTGAAACGAGGTGATGTGTTTGTACTGCGCTATATAAATTCCATACATTATTATCATTATTATTACTGTAACTAAGTGATGTATTTGTATTGAAACTAAGGGACGTGTTTGTACTGTAACCAAGTGATGTGTTTGTACTTTAACGAGGTGATGTGTTTGTACTGTAAGTAGATGAAGCGTTTGTATTGAAACGAGGTGATGTGTTTGCATTGTAACTAAGTAATGTGTTTGTACTGTAACTAAGTGACGTGTTTGTACTGTAACTAGGTGACGTGTTTGTACTGTAACTAAGTGACGTGTTTGTACTGTAACTAAGTGACGTGTTTGTACTGTAACTAAGTGACGTGTTTGTACTGTTACTGGTAACAGCTTTGAGGGGGAAAAAGGACCTTCCAGACATTATCTAAAACAACGCGAAAAAGTTTTGGTTGATGTTGGTTTCAACTTCAAATCAAAAAGACTGAAAAGTCTGATCATGTTGGTAAAGATCATTCCATTTTGACTGCTGAGCTTACCCCTAGTTTGGTGTTGGTGAAGGTCAAATGTAGAAAGCATTTTGTGAACAAGGATTTGAGACTGCATGGTAGTGAAAGCTGAACTAAAGGTTTGGTGAGACAGCCAGGGAAAGCCAAAATGACTCTCTGTCTGTCTGTCTGTCTGTCTGTCTCTGTCTGTCTGTCTGTCTGTCTGTCTGTCTCTCTCTCTCTCTCTCTCCCCTCTGTGTCTGTCTGTCTGTCTGTCTCTCTCTCTCTCCCCTCTTCTCTTTTCTCTCTCTCTCTTTTCTCTCTCTCTCTCCTTTTCTGTCTGTCTGTCTGTCTCTCTCTCTCTATCTGTCTGTCTGGCTGTCTGGCTGTCTGTCTCTCTCGTCTTGTCTGTTTTCTCTCTCTCTCTCTCTCTCTCTCTCTCTCCTCTCTCTCTCTCTCTCTCTCTGTCTGCGGGTTGTCTGTCTCTCTCTCTTCTTTGTCTGTCTGTCTGTCTGTATCTCTGTTGTCTGTATCTCTGTCTGTCCTCTCTCTCTCTCTCTGTCTCTGTCTGTCTCTCTCTCTATCTGTCTCTCTCTCTCTCTCCCCTCTCTCTTCTCTGTCTGTCTCCCCTCTCTCTCTATCTCCCTGTCTGTCTCTCTCTATCTGTCTGTCTGTCTGTATCTTTGTCTGTTGTTTCTCTGTCTGTCTGTATCTCTTCTATCTCTTTTCTGTCTGTCTGTCTGTATCTCTGTCTGTCTGTATCTCTCTCTATTCTTATCTGTCTGTCTGTCTGTCTGTCTGTATCTCTGTTGTCTGTATCTCTCTCTCTGTCCTCTCTCTGTCTGTCTGTCTGTCTGTCTTTTTCTCTTTTCTCTCTCTCTCTCTCTCTCTCTCTCTCTCTCTCTAAGTTTCTATAGAATTATTGATCCTGATCATTATCATAGTCCCTACTCTGGGCAAGATCTGGATTTAAAAAAGTATGCCAATTCTGATCTGTAACTCCTTGAAATAAACATGATCAGTCAAGTCAAGTCCACAACACTTAATCATTCCATGAAGGGCATTTACAATACTGGCAAACACATTGATACCTATAATTATCTCGAAAGACACAAGAAAGGTACATTTCATATTGTTTAAAACATTCCAAGATAACTTCAAATAAAAATGTCACAACAAACACATACTCACTTATACACACAAACAAGCTCACACACACACACACACACACAACACACACACCACACACACGTACGCACACGCACACACGTACACACACCAATGTAGGAATACACTGTTATAAAATCCATTGACAAGAATAGACAATCAATCAATCAATTTCTCTCTCTTATTTCATTTCCCCTTGTTCACAGAGTATACAACACAACAGGCTTATTGGCATACGTCAAACATGAACAACTTTTCTGGAGACAACAATGAACAAACAGACAACACGACAACTGTGTGGTCAGAGGAGTTGTCCTACCAGGATTACGTGGAATACATAGTCGCTGTGGTCATCTGGAAAACATGTCCTCTGTGTATTCTTCTGTTTGGGGGCTTTGGAAACATCGCCACCATCTGCATCATGCGTCGTATCAAGGACCACAATTCTTCTCAGCATGCTATTCTTATGTCCCTTGCTGTGTCTGACTTCACTTTGCTGTGTGCTGCTTTACCGCGTTACTCGATCATGTACATCTGGGGGGTAGACATTGTCAATCTGCATACGGCCATCTGTAAGATTCGCAACTTCCTGGTCTATGACAGTAGCTTAATGTCTGCTTGGTTGGTGACCTGTGTGACAGTACAGAGAACAATGGCGGTCCTTTGGCCACACAGAATGCGAGGGATGTGCACTGTGCGAAGAACGTGGATTGTCATAGCAACGCTTTTCTTCTCTGCATGTGCTCTTAATTCTCACTTTCTGATTGGACTTAAAGTAACAGAGAATCAGGGTTGTCATGCCAGTAAAGGTGCATATCTACAATTCTACAATTATTTTTGGTCCTTGATAGACATGTTCCTGGCTTCCTTCTTTCCAGTTGTCTTAATGGTTGTCTGTGACATTATATTGTCTGTCAGTCTGTTTAAAGCAGTGTCCTCTTCCTCCATAGCTGCAGGTGTGGAGTCAAATGTCAACACTGCACACAGCACTGACAGTCGGAGGAAAACCTCCTACAGAACAACCGTCATGGTTTTGGCAATATCCTGTGCTTTTCTGGTGTTAACCCTGCCAGGATATATGAGAATAGTGCTGGTGATCTACACTCCCAGTCTTGTCAATGAAAACTCTAAGGCAAAAGCTGTCGATGCTTTAGTGCTGGCAATAGTGTTCCAAATGCGGTTCACCAACAGCGCCATCAACTTCGTTCTCTACTGCCTGACTGGAACCAAATTCAGAAGGGAGTTTCTCCACTGGATCCGCTGCTGTGGTGCTCAGAGTTCCTCTGCTCCATCTGTCCATGAGAAAGCTTCAGAGCCATCAAGGGAAGGAAGACACCAACATCATGGAAACAGTTCACTGTCCAAATGATGTTGGCATCAACATACACCTTAAAAGAAACGTGCTTCTCTCTCTCTGTGTCTGTCTGTCTCTGTCTCTGTCTCTGTCCCTCTCTCTCTCTCCTCTCTCTCTCTCTCTCTCTCTCTCTCTCTTCTCTTTTTTTCTTCTTGTTGACCCGCTTTACTTGGCAACCAACAGTTCGTGCTTTAAACTAGAAGAAAATACCAAGTTTTGTAGAGATCCTGTTCAACATTTCAATACAAGGTCTACCATCAGCATTGAACACCATCCTTAATGATAGCGCTTGTGCAAGAACGGATTCTGTCTTCATTCAAAGTGGAAGCAGAGGCAATCAACATTAACATTGTACTGTGACTGACTGACTGACTGACTGACTGTGGGGCAAAGATGACCAGCCAGCCCCCTGACGTCCAGAAGTACACTGCTTCATACAGGCACAAACCTTGAAGAAGTACAGATGTATAGGCTGCTGTTCACCATTATTGACACCTGAGGCAGCAAAAGGTGCAGGCTACAGTTGCCCTTGCCCCAGCAGAGAAGGCAGTTTGCTGTCTTGACCTGTGTCCTCATTCACTGGCCGTGGCTAGGTGAGGACTGTGGCTTCTTGGGTACTGCTGTCATCCTCCAGCATTGACAGGCCTTCATGTCCACTGCGCAGTCTGCAACACAGCCACACAAGTTCCTGGTGTGCATGGTTTATAAACCCTCCCTTCTGGTGCCCACTTTCCCAGTTTTGGGGACAGGAATTCAAGCACTCACAGATGCCACAATACAGTCTTTTGTAAAATCTACTACAACCATTTTTGAAAGTACCACAATCTTTATTAATAGTTTTGTTCTTGGTCTACTACAAAAAGTGTTTTATAAAGAAAATACATACTTACTTTTTACTGCTTGCAATGGTTGCTCAACACTTGGGTTAAAAAATGCAAATGGCATCTTTCCTTGAAAACACAAAAGGAGGCCAGTCACCATGACCCTTGACCCCCATCGACTTGTCTGTTTCAAATAGTTCAGTGCACTTAGTCTAAGCTGAATAATATCATGACAAACATGTTCATGACTTCCCCAAAAATGGAACAGTGGGCACATACACATAGGAGTTAAAGGAGCGAAGCCTTTGCAGCCTCAAAACTCTGTAAGTTGACTGGGATTATGTACAACTTTGGCTGTTTTGGAGGCTGTCAATGCTTTGCTATTGAGCCATTTCTTAGCTAAAATCACCTCAGTGATAAAGACACTAGATAACAAGGGTGTAACCTTCCCAAAAAAATACAAAAAAGGGTTTGTGTGTTTCGTGTGGTGTGTGTGTGTGTGTGTGTGTGTGCGGGGGCTGTTGCGGTGTAGGTGTGTGTGTGTGTGTGTGTGTCGTGGGTGTGTGTGTGCTGTGTGTGTGTGTGTGTATATAAGAGATAAAGGGTGGTCTCTATAACCTTATGGTCATTGGGGAGAAAGGACAACAGAACCTCACTTCTCCGAGGGGCCAGCAATATTGAGGCTGGGCGCCATCTCCTCTCCATTGCTGCTTTACCTTCCTGGCCTAAATGAGGCAAGGTACCCATTTAAAACTGGGTGAACTGGGGGAACTGTACTGAAGCTAAGGTGCCCAAACGGTCACCCATCCAAGTGGCAACCACGTTGGACGCTGCTTAACTTGGCTGAGGGAAAGCAAATGCTCGACCACTGAGCTATCCCGTCCCCTGTGAGTATATGCAGTAAAGTGAAAATAATCAAAATACAGTTCCAGGTGAATATTTTCTTTTTTTACATTTAATAATAATAATAATAATAATAATAATATATGGAATTTATATAGCGCTGAATCTTGTAAAAAAAAAAAAAACAACAAATCGAAGCGCTTGCACTCAATCATTTATAGGCATGCAACTCTCCTTCTATCAGATGAGCACAGATTTTCAAATCCATGCGGGCGCACTACGCACGCACAGCACACGCAACGCAACGCGTGCTCACACACCTCTACACACAAACGCATCAAGACCACACACACACACAAACACACCACACGGAACAAAACATCTTAGAGTGGAAAGTTGCTGTTGAAAGAATTAGGGACAGTATGTGGGGGGGAAAGGTATCAGGTAGAATGAATGTGTGTTTTGGGCTGGATTTGATGGTATCAAGTGAAGGCTTTTGACGAAGTGAAAGAGAGGAGGTTCATTCCTGGGGGATGGACCAAAGGAAAACAGAGAAGAGAGCGACGGCCAACAGTGGTGTGTTTGAATTGGGTGTTCTCGAAAGCACAAAGTATCTGCGCATGAACGATAGGTGAACGGGATGAGTGTTCAGGTGGAAGGACAGTTACCGAGTTATTCCGAGGGTGCATGGATTTGTGGAGTCAAGTCGAGCTGCAGAGTTTTGTTATGTTGAAGAGAGTGGTTAGATGATGCTGGTTGGCCAGCCATAAGGAGTCACTTCTGTAGTCTAAACGTGACAAGAATAAGGAGATATGGAAAAGCTTGGAAGTATGTATCGTGGACTGTTACTGCGAAAAATCGCGCTGATGCTCACGTCAATCTGATAGTAGCTAAGATGGCAGGGTCTGGGTGATCGAATTTTTTCATTAGAGAGTGTGTTGTCAAGAACTATCCTCCTAAATACTTCACCCAGAGTTTGTCAAAGGATACTGACGTATTGCCGAATTCTATTGAAGTGTTTGTGATTGAGGTAAGTTTAAGTTGTGTCCCTATGAGCATTGCTTCGGTTTTATCGGCATTAAGTTGTACTTGTTCTGAGTCATCCAGTTTGATGTCTTGAAGGCAGTTAGGATATATTTGTCAAGGAGGAGGGAAGGCATGTTTTCACAGTATGAACGCACTGCAACTGCGTTGAGTAATTTTAGGTCATCGGCACTAGAATTGATGGATCAATAGGATGGTTGTTTTATTATATTGTGAGAGTGGATCCAGTGTAGAGAGTAAATGGAGAACTGGACCCAGGACTGATCCCTGCGGACTCCACATTCCTTGTTGACAGGTTTGATTGAATTTTTGTTTGTTTTCAATAACTGTCTGAACCGGTCTCGTGAGGTATGTAAGTAAACATGGTGAGGGCTGTGCCATATATAGCCACCAAAAGTTTTTGGAGGCGGAAAGATGATATTGAGAGTGATCTATGGTTATCAAAGGCTGCAGATAGTCATGTAAGAGTGATGGAGGAGATTTTTTCCATGCATCAGAACAAGTAGAAGTGTATCTAAGTATGGACTAGGGTGTTTTTGGTGCTTTGTTGGGGCGATAGGCAGAATGAAAAGTGGGAAGAGAAGAAGAATCATTGGAATGAATGTGATGTTGAGCTGTTTTTGAGACAACTTTTTCTAGTACTTTAGAGACAAAGGGGTAAGTTTGTGACAGCCTATAATTCTTCAGAATGTTGGGATCGTAGTCGTGCTTTTTCAGGAGAGGTGTGAATAATGCTGTTTTAAGCAGGATGATGGAAAAATATTTCCTGACTGAAATGAGATGAGTTTACTATTTTAGTGATATTAGGCACACTGTTGTCGGAATGGCATTGTGAGAAAACAGGATCAGGTATGGGAAAAGGTCGCATGATTTTTTAGTGTCCATATTTCAATTAAGTATTGTCATGAACGATTTCTTTTTCACTTGTTGGGATGGAAGGAAAAAGGATGGAGTGCCAGTGAACTGGGGTCAGGAGGCGCAGGCTGGAATTGAGTGTTGAATCATGTTCTGGTGCTGTTGTATATGTTTCGAACTTTGTCTGAAAAGAAGGCTGAAAATATGGATGGAAAGTTCGAAAGGCTGTGGGTGTTATGGCAGAGGAGTTGTTTTTTGCAGATCCAAGGAGATTGGAGGTGAGGGAAAAAAGAGAATTATATGGATGTAGGCAAAGAGAATTTGGGAAGAGTAGTGTCGGTCTTTGTGATATGGTGTAAGAGTTTGACTTTGTTTATGTGGTTTTTCGGATAAGCTGTTGTTGATTTCGGTTTTTGACTTCGGCCACTGCCGTTCTAGTTGCCGGCGTTTGCGCTTCGATATCAAGATGTCTTGGTTTACATGCGAACATGGGTCTGTCAGAGTGGAGTATGGTCAGTAGGAGGTGCATGCTCGATCATAGCTGTTGGCGGGAATACGTGTTTATAGTGATCAGAGAGGTCAGTGTAGTCAGAGGTTTCGGGAAAAATTCGTTCGGAAGCTTGGGAAGAGAAGGTTTGAATGTCTAAGGCCTTAAGATTGCGACGAGTACCATATTTCTTTTTTTCAGGTTTTGTATTTTGGGAAAAGGAAAAAGAATGGCGGAATGACAAATGCATTTCCCGGTGCAAAAAACAGATGTACAAGATTGAATGAAGCATTAGAAATCAGCCGTCAAAAAATATGCCCAATCTGTGCGTTGCTTTTTTTACATTTTGGGGGGGGAAAATGGTTGGACAGAGAAAGAGAAAGCTTTTAAAAGGGGAAAAGCTGGTTGTCAAAAAGGGAAGTAAAGTCCCCAAGAATTATAATTTGTGGGAGAGGGGGGGTTTGGGTCGAGGGTACTGGAATTCTGGGAAAAAAAAAGATGTTGGTGTTTTTGGCTGGGAGGGGGGGGTAAAGGCAGAGAAGTTAGGTGGCCGGTAGGTTTGGTTGATTCGCAAATTTTTTTCAAAAATTCATGTGGAATTGAAGGTGTGCGAAAGAAAGAGATGGTTCCTTTTAAAGGTTTTAAGGGGAAAACCCATGCAGCCGAAAAGGGGCAAAGATTGAGACTTTGAACAACTTCCCCTGTTTTTACGGGTGTGGGGATGTGCCATTTAGCCTTCTTTGTTCCGTTTTTACGGGTGAGTCCCTTTTAGTCTTCATTTAGCCATTTTTTAGTTATTTTTTTTTACGGGTATTGCCTTTTGCCATTTTTAGTTACGTTTTTTTACGGGTGATGTGCCTTTACCCTTTTTTTGTTACTGTTTTTAAAAGGTGATTGCCATTTAGATTTTATTTACTGTTTTTCGGTGATGTGCCATTTAGCCATTTTTAAGTTTCCCTTGTTTTTTTGGGTGATGCCCATTTAGCCTTTTAAGTTCCCTGTTTTTAAGGTGATGTGCCATTTACCCGTTATTGGGAAAACTGTTTTTTACACAAAATAATTTTATTTTTTTAATGAGTAAAATCAAAGCATTGTTTTGACTTTAAAATGTTTAGATAAGAGGGAAATATGGGTTGTTGAATCACTGTATTTTTTTTTTAAATCATGGGTTGAAGGGTGGTGGTGGGGGGTGGGGGGGTGGTGGTGGGGGTTTGGTGGTGGGTGGTGGTGGTTTTTTGTGTATTCTTTTCTTATTTTTGTGCTTTGTTTTGATAGCACCTAATCAGGGCAAGGGCTGGAGGAAAAAAAGCATGTAAATGCTTACCTGTAACCCTTGAAAAATAAAGATCCTTCCTTCATTCATTAATCATTCACTCATTCATCATTCATTCATTCAAACATTCAATCATTCATTCTAAACTCATCCATTCATCGTTCATTCATTCATTCTCTCTTTCCCAGCAGATTAATTCCTTGTGTTTTATGTTTTTTTATATTATAGTGATAGTCCAGCTGTCAATGCAGGAATATTGGTCAAACAAACCCTGCAACTGAGAGTGACGGCTGGATTTTGGCATACACATACTTTGGACACTCCTCTACAATATTGGCATGGGAAACATTATATTGGCCAATTGTTTCCCACTTATTTTAATGATCAAAGATATATGGCCCACTTATCAAAGACCGCAAAAACTGTAACGCATCTTTACTTGTTCATCTTCTTATTTTTGAAGCAGCTCTTAATTAATTTTACATAGTTTCTTTATGGCATCAGAAATGATTGCAAGGATACACACAGCAATGATTGATACTAGATTTTTTTTTGCATAATCTTTCATACATAAACATTTGGAAAAAAAATATATCGCTTTGTTTGTCTAACACAGAAGCACGGCTCCAGGATTTCACTTTAGGCTTTAAAATGTATGGAGCTGATGTTTATCTTCATCTACACACAGACACACACACGTGCATGCGCATGCATGCACACACACATGCACACACGCATAAACACACGCATGAACATGTGCCCTGTGACAGTGTGATGATGACGTTCACTGATTTGGTTGACCAGGATTTGTAGAAAGAGGAGAACAACACTTGACCAATACCAGTAGCAACAGCAGCAGAAGCAGCAACAAAACAAAAACAACCACAGACACATATAAACACTTGTGCACACACTGCTCACATGTACACACACACACACACACACACACACACCACACACACACACACACACACACCAAACACACACACACACAGAGGATAGCCTGGTGGTTAGGTGATGTATTCGTGACTTACTGACCCGGGGCTAGTTCTTGTTCAAGGGATTTTTCCTCTGGAATTAACATCACTGCCGACTCCACTCTCCCCAAATGTCTTTCAGATGAGACTATAAATTGAGGTCCAGTGTGTGAATGTACACAGAACATCTTGCGCACATGTTAAAACCCGTTCCACTTTTCATAAGAGTAAGCGATTGTGTGCTGGTGGGAACGGATTGCAAAATTTACAAAAAACTGCATACACACAGGGGCTGGATGAAGAAAAGCACATGAGTGCTTATTCCATTATCCTCGAAATAAAAGAATAAAATAAAATAAAATAAAACACACACACAATCACTTGAAAGTGTTCACAGATGGCACACACACAAAACACACACCCCACACACACACACACATACACACATACATACACACACACATACACACACACACAACACACAAAACACACACACACACACACACTGGACTTGCAGGAAAAGGGAAAGTACTGTCATGTGCTCTGATCCCTACTGCAGTCATCACATCCACCCCATGTACACAAGGCCATACACTGCAAACTGGCTTTGAAGCATTGACAGCATACGTTCTCCACAGGCAGCTTACAGCCACAGTGGATCAGTTCTTGATGGCTTCTCTCCTGTGGCAGTGTAGTCCACACAAGTCTGTCTCCATCCTTTGATCCTTTTTCTTTCTGCTGACACATAGTCCAGGGCAAGGAAGGTCTGGTGCTTTCACCAAACACAGTCCCCATAATGATGTGACCACTTTGGTAAACAGCTCATAGCGAATGCTGCTGAAGCACACTGAAAATAAATGGAATGTGCCCTGCTGCTGTCTTCCCGTTGTGCATATCCTTTTCCTGGTGTCATCCACACTTTGCAATCCTTTGGCCCTGTCATACAAAAGAACGTTGAAGAACCTCCATCATTGAGCCAGGTAGGGGCAGGGTAGCTGGTTGTTCCATCTTGAGCAGGGGGGCATCAGTCACTTGTGGTATGCAGCCCATGTATTCACGCCCTAGTCTTTCCTTTTCCAGAGAGAACACACAGTCACCCCCTGTGAATGCATAGAAGGCGGGAAAGGGCTTTGGGGTACTTTGGACCAAGCTGAGAAACTGTTGTGTGGGATGTTAGGTATTTAAAGTATTTCCCAACTCTAAGAGCAATCTGAAGTTCATAAACTGCAGTTAACTGGACACAGGCAACAGCAAGTGCACCTACATCAGTATCCGTTGTCCTAATGAAGACTTTCTGCAGGGCCTCTATGATACAGTCATCCACATGTAGCGTTAGAGGAGTGTTTTGCTTCCTCATGGCCACAAGGTTCTAGTCTGCTGGTGTCTTTGCTGGTGAGCACAGGGTTTTCTTGGCGCTTTTACATATAAGGATCTTGTCATGACTTGTGCTTTGTCCAAACAAGTCTCTGTGAGGAACCTGAACAGTTCATTTTTGTTCTCATTACCAGCAGAAAATGTTGCCAGTTTCCGGGAACCTTTTGCTGAAGCCAAAAACCTTCTTCGAGCACCAGAACCTGGCTTTTTTCCATGTACAGACGTCAAGCTGTCACCCCTAAGGGCTATAGACATCAAAAGCATTGAAAACCGTGATACTGAATCAAGATGGCACAAAATGTATGGAAAGACAGAGGGCATCCACTATGCCTGAAAGGTAGTTGTCAACTTTGGTGATGGCATTTAGATGAGAGCAGCACCATAAACAAGCCTGACTTTAACTTGTGGAGCACTGTCAGGAATAAGGACAGTACTATTTCATGAAGGATATTTTGTGCAAAGTCAGGAATCTTTAACAAGACAGTTCTGCTTTCAGTGACATCATCCAGTACATCATCAGGAATGGATGTAAAGTTGACAGCAACTGCAGCAGGGATCTCATCAGAAAATGAAGCTGGACAACCAAGCCATGTTTCTGGGCCTGAAGACAAGCTGTCAGATCAGCTTTGGCCCCTGATCTAAACTGACCAAGTGCAGTTCAAGTCAAGTCAAGTCAAATCAAGTCAAAAATACTTTAATCACCCCATGGAGAATAGTTACGAAACTGACAGGCACACTGATACGAATCATAATCTTGAAAGACACAAGAAGGCAACATTTCATATTGTATAAACATTCCAAACTTCAAAAACAAAAAATATCACAAAACACACACAAAACCCACACAACACACACAACACACACACAACACCCACACACACACACCACACACACAAACACGCACGCCGCACGCACGCACACACACATACACACAGAGAGAAACTCTCAAACTCAATCTCAAATGATTTAATTGCATAGAGTACATCCGTTGCAATAGGGATATAGCAGATTTTTTTTAAACCAACAAAATATGACAAAATACAAACGTCTATATTATCTCATACTCCACTGCCTCCACTATGATTAATGAGACTACACAGGCACTTACATAATACTAGACATAAATACATTTTCTTATGCATCTGCACATACGCCAACACACATGCATGCATGCACACACACAAGCACACACAGAGGAAGAAAGAAAGAAAGAGAGAGAGTGTTCCCATTTTTAGACTGACAAGATAGTTGAAAATGAAGACACTATTTTTAGATTGACAAGACAGGTACAATATGAAACACTGCAGTAACACACATACACACACACACACACACACACCGCGCGCGCGCGCGCGCGCGCGCGCCCATAGAGTTCCTATTTTTAGAATGACAAGATAGGTAAAATTTGAAACACTGCAGTAAACACACACACACACACACACACATGCCCGGGCACGCAGACACCACCACCCCCCACCCAACCACACACACACAGAGAGGTGAAGGCTATGTTCACTGTTCACTGTTCACTGGTCCCGTAACCCGCCAGGGTCGTAGGGGCGCTGCATGGTGGACGAACGGTGGGCCAGCTGGCTCCACTTAGCGCGGTCGTGGGCGAGTGCCTGGGTGACACTAAAGTCCTTCCCTGTCCAATCACGGATGTCGTCGGCCCACCTTCTCCTCTGTCTGCCCGTCTTCTCTTCCCCTGGACTGTTCCTTGCAGGATGGTCTTTGCAAGTCCTTCTGAGCGTGTTACGTGCCAATACCATCTGAGTTTCCTCTTTTTCGCCGTGGTCAGTAGGTCTCATAGTCCCCCACTTGTTGAGTGATCTTTCTGCGGACTTCATTGTTGGTGACATGGCCTTGTTATGAGATGCCAAGGAGCCTTCGAGCATCTCATTTCTACTGCTTGGATCCCCTTTGTAGGTCTGCGTTCAGTGTCCATGCCTCCATGCGTAAAACATGATTGAGGTGACTAGCGCGTTTAGTAACTTTACCTTGGTTCCGAGAGGATGTTTCTGTCTTTCCATTGGTCTTCAGTCTTGCCATTGCTGCTGCTGTTTGTGCCGCTCTTGCTAGGATTTCGGTCTTCGATCCTTCCTCACTTATGATGGCTCTAAGGTACTTGAAATGGTCAACTGTCTCCGTTCTTTTCGCTGAGAGGGGATCTTGGTGGTGATTGGCAGGGCACTGTTTGACATGAGCTTGGTTTTTCTCGGCGCTGATTTCCATGCCGTATCGTGAGAATATTTCGTCCCGATGCTTCACTAGGTTGGTCAGTTCCTCTTAATTTCCTGCCAGACCGTCAATGTCATCGGTAAACCTGAGGTTGGTGATTGTTCGCCCTCCAATGCTGACTGTGCCTGTGTGGTCTTCCAAGGCGTCAGTCATGATGCCTTCGAGGAAAATGTTAAACAGTGTCGGCGACAGCAGACATCCCTGTCGGACCCCAACTGAGGTACGGAACCATTCCCCTACCATGCCTTGTACGAGTACTGCACTGGTGGCCTTTGAGTAGAGTTCCTTGATGGTGTGGATCAGCTTCTTGCCCATGTTGAATTTGTTCATGGTGGCCCACAGAGCGTCATGCCATACTCTATCGAAGGCCTTCTTAAAATCAATGAAGACGTGGAAGATGGGCTTGTTGGTGCTGGCTGTATTCTCCACACAGAACCCTCAGGTTGAAAATCTGTTCTGTGGTGCTTCTATTTGGGCTGAAACCGGGTGCTCTTCGGCGATGATCTCTGCTGCCCGTGGTTTCAGCCTTTCAGGATCACTTTCAGCATGGCTTTACTGGCACGACTTATGAGGCTGATTGTCCTGTAGTTTTGGTACTGCTGGAGATTTCCCTTTTTTGGGGAGAGTGAATGAGTGATTGGGTCCATGGTGTAGGCCACTCTCCCGGGCTGCCAATCTTGTTGCAGATACTTGTAAGGATGTTGTCACTGCTTCTCCCCCGTGTTTGGATCAGCCTCTGCTGGGATGTTGTCGATTCCTGCTGATTTTCCTTTCTTCAGCGATCTAATTGCTACTTCTACTTCCTCACATAGAATTGGGAAGTTGTCTTTATTCGATGAGGCTTGGCTTGCAAGTACACTGGGGTCGCCTAGCGTCTGATGATTGTAGAGTTAGGAACAGTATTCCGTCCATCTGCCAACGATTTCCTTTTTTTCTGTTAGGCAATTCCCTTCTTTGTCTTGGATGTTACTGACTCTTGCCTGTTTCTGTTTGGTGAGCTCTTTCACAATCTGGTATGCTCTTCTGCTATTATTCTTTGTCAGGCTCTCTTCGATTTCTGTACATTGTTTCTCTATCCCTTCCTCCTTGGTCTTCCTCATGTCTCTCCTGATCTTCTTGTTTACTTCTCTGTACTCAACTTCTCCTGTGGTGTTCTTGCTCTTCTTTTAGGTCTCGTCTTTTGTCACACAATTTTACGATTTCATCTGTGACCCATGGTTGTGTTTTTCGGGCGATGTTTGCCAAAGGGGTATGCTTGCTGTCACAGTCTTCACTGCGTTAAAACTGATGGTCATCGTTTCGGCATTTCTTCAAGTGCAGCAGTGGTGCGAATTTCCCCCCTATTGTTGCTTGGAAGGACTCGGCGATGGTGGGGTCCTTCAGTTTGTCCAGGTTGAACTGAGTCTGGTGTTTCTTTGTCTTATTGATCTTCTTCAATCGGACTCTAAAGTTCAGGAGCACGAGGTCATGATCGCTGCCCATGTCTGCACCTGGGAATGTCCTCGTCTTGGCTCTGTTGATGCCAGATCGAAACCGGTTCTGCACCAGGATGTAGTCAATCTGGTTGTGATGGATCCCATTGGGTGCATGCCATGTCCAGCGTCGGGATGCCTTGTGTTCTCCAAGGGTATTGGCGAGCACCGTGTCATTGTAGCTGGCAAATTCCAGTAGTCGGAGTCCTCGCTCATGGTGATCGCATTACAGGAGGGACCGCAGAATTTGCTTCAGTCTTTCAGTGGGTCTCCGCCCACCTTGGCGTTCCAGTCTCCCTGGATGATCAAGATGTCTTTCTTGTTCATCTTATCGATGATGCCCTGTAGTTGGTTGTAGAATTCCTCTACGTCTTCATCATCGTGATCCGTTGTTGGTGCGTAGGCTTGAATCACTGTGATGTTGAATGGGGCTGCCCTGAGGCGGATGGCCATAAGCCGGCTGTTTACTGGGTAGTATCCTATTACCGAGTTCTTGATGTTCTTGTTGACAAGCATGCCTACGCCATTGACATATTTGTCCTGCTCTCAGCTATAGTAGAGCATATGACCCTCGTCAGTATGGTGTTCACCGTGCTCCTTCCATCTGACCTCACAGAGACCTGCCAGATGCCAGGTGTACCTGTCCAGCTCGTATAGCTCTCTATGAAAAAATTCATCACCCAGACCTGCCAGTCTTGCTACTATCAATTACGGTGCATAAGCGCGATTCGCAAGTATCTGCCCACTGATGCAACTTCCAAGCTTGTCACATCTCTCATTCTTTCACGTTTAGACTACTGTAATTCTCGCTTGGTTGGCCTACCAGCATCATCTATCCACTCTCTTCAACGCATACAAACCTCTGCAGTTCGACTGGTCCTAAGGAAAAAATCTGAACACATCACTCCTCTTCTGCGATCTCTTCACTGGTTGCCTGTCTCACAAAGACTGGAGTATAAAATCAATACCCTCTGTTTCAAATGTCTCCACAAATCTGCACCCTCTTATCTCTGTAACTGTCTTCATCTGTACACTCCATCCCGTTCCCTTCGTTCAGCCGCAGATACTTTGTGCTTTCGAACACCCACATTCAAACAAACCACTGTTGGCCGTCGCTCCTTCTCTGTTTCTGGTCCATCCACCTGGAATGACCTCCCTCTTTCACTTTGCCAAAAGCCTTCACTTGATACCTTCAAATCCAGCCTCAAAACACACTTATTTCCTACCTGAGAATCTCCCCCCAAATATCTGTCCCTAATTTTCAACAGCATCTTTCACCTTCTAAGTGTTGTTCCGAGTGTGTGTGTGTGTGTGTGTGTCTGTGTGTGTGTGTATGTGCGTGTGTGTGTGCGTGCATGCGTGCATACGTGTGCGCGCATGGTTTTTGAAATCTGTTGTTCATTATGTTGAAGGAGAGTTGCATGCCTGTAAATGATTGAGTGCAAGCGCTTCGATTTGTTTGTTTTTTTACAAGATTCAGCGCTATATAAATTCCATATATTATTATTATTATTATTATTATTATTATTATTTGTATAGCAGTTCTTGGAGTTTGCCTGTTTGGGCCAGACTTCTTACGTTCCACGTTGCGATGGTGATGTAGTCCCTTCCTCTGATTTTTCTTGTAGGGGTTCCACCAGTAGCACACTTGGCGCCTCTGCCCTGGTGGCAGACGGAAGGCGCGGTCCTTGTTGACGGATCCGGTATATTCTTTATTGTTGTCCATTCCATATATTCCAACACTACAAAGCCCTAATTCAGACGATCCTGCTGTAAGGAAGTGAAACCTGGACACTGACTGCTGAAACAGCAAAGCGAATCCAGTCATTCGAAACAAAATGCCATAGAAAACTACTGGGCATATCCTGGAGAGAACGAAAGACCAATGAATTTGTCAAGAGTCAAATAACACGGCTGGCAGGTCCACAGGAACCCCTTCTCACCATCGTCAAGAAGAAAAAGCTGACATGGTTCGGCCACGTCACCCGCCACAACACTCTGCCCAAAACAGTACTGCAGGGAACACTCGAAGGTGGCAGAAAGAGGGGAAGACAGAACAAGTCATGGACGGACAACATCAGAGAATGGACCAGGATGAATGACTCGGCACTACTGCGCAGAGCCAAGGACCGAGATGGATGGAGGAGGCTTACCACGGCATCGTCTTTCGTGTCTCCCCCACGACCGCCAAGGTCACGGGTCTGATGATGATGATGATGATTCCATATAGCGTGTCTTGGGCAAAAGTAGCCTGGCGGCGCCCATCTCTCTCCAGGCGTGATTTTTGGGTTGGGTTGACTCCCCACATGTCACAGGTGGTACCGGGTTACATGGTTACCGGTAGCAGAGGACACCTCTGACCTGACCCTCGAAGGCTATGTACTGGTAGCCATTAAGACGTAAAATATATATATATGTTAAGTTTATTTAACGTCTTAATGGCTACCAGAAGGCTATGTACTGGTAGCCATTAAGACGTTAAATAAACTTAACATAATTACTTTCCCGAGCACACTAAGACATTGAAGATCAACAAGATGTTTTGTACTGACTTTAATGGCAATAGCATCGGTAATCTGTCGAAACATTTAATGAGTCAAGTGCTTGCACACAAAAACACAGAAAGAAAGATAGATAGAGACAGACAGACAGGCAGGCAGGCAAACAGACAGACAGACAAAGTAGACAGACAGACAGGCAGGCAAACACGTATTGATTGATTGATAATCTTTATTCCCAAAGGTAACAGATACCTATTGACATACTTTTTTTATCCGGCCCTTGCCCTGAGAAGGGACTATCTTTAATAATCACAACTAAAAATTTCAAGCAAACATAAACAACGTTTTCTTTATTTGAAAGAGAGAGAGGACTATCTTTAATAATCACAACTAATAATTTAAAGCAAAAATAAACAACCGTGTTTTTTTATATGAAAGAGAGAGAGAGAGAGAGAGAGAGAGAGAGATTTTTTTTTATCCTAATGGTGTACCATATTTAGGCACTGGGTTGTTCAACACATAAGTGGCTGTGCCGACATTTACACAAACAAGACAACAGTAGATGACTGAAAGTCACTGTGACAAGTACAACGTCCCCTGCTAGAGTTACAAATACTGTTTACAAAAATCTAATTCAATAATGGTGAAATGGTGCGATTGATTAAAAGAACATTACAACAAGGAAACAGGCTGGAAGGGGAGAAGGAGGCTGATAGGGGGCAGGGTAGAGGGGATGGCTGATTAAGTCTACCAGTCAGATCTAGGTCACGCTTTGCCGCCCTAGAATTGTGTAAGAAGAGTAAATCAGCGTATATCTACACTTTCTGATCCTAAAACGTAGTCAGACATTATTTAAATGAAATCCGATGGTCAAAATTATGCATAAAGGAATGTATGCTTACTTTCATTTGTGGTATTCATTACTAGATCTAATCCTACTTGGCACCTCTAGCACGGTCATTTGCATGAAATCTGCTACAGTCCTCACACAAAAGTAGTTACCCAGTTAGGCTCTTCAATTTAAAGTAATTTAAGTTTTACTCCTTATGTATATAATTTTATGACAAATCAGGCTCCGATTTTGAAACACATATTATCAATCCATGATAAAAGAACAGTGATGGTAAAAACAAATTAGTACAAAGTTAACGTCATGAAGTTCTTTTAGGCTAGGGAAGAAGTGGAAAAGTGAAACACCACCCACACTGTGTGCGTCAGAGGTTAGGGCCTCAGTGGCTTCTGGGTAGGTCAGCAGCATGAGACTAGACTTATCTATGGCAAACCGAAAGTGTCAAAATTGTCCAGTTCCAGGAGTGTTGCATAACATAATTGTTTACCACGTCTCCCAGGGGGGGACACAGTCATTGTTTTCCACTGGAGTATTGTTCACAATGGTCCTAAGTATATGTATGCAAAATGGCTCCTCGTCACTCTCTAAGACACCTAGAAAAATCTTAGCAGCTATGCTATGATACTAAAAGTCAAAGTATATTCTTGTCCTAGCATGTAGTTAATTGATGAAGCCTGTGTACACGATGTGCTGTGCGTGCGTGCGTGCGCGTGTGTGTTTGTGTGTGTGCTTGCTTGTGTATGTGCTTTGTGCGTGCCTGCGTGCTTGCGTGTGCATGCGCGGGGTGCATGTGTATGTATGTGTGCGTGCGCGTGCGTGCGTGCATGTGCGCGCGTGTGTGTAATTTGCAATGCCATTATTTACCTCTAAAATTATGTTAGGCGTATCTTTTTCTCTTTTGACTCTATGACATTTCTTCTTGTTGTGGTTTCCCATGGCTTCTGCTCTTTTGCCACACTGATGACTAGTGGTTGATTCCCCCTCTCTGCCTTCTAACTAATGCTATGACTTCCTTCTGCTAGCTGACGGTGGTGGTACATGGTGTGGGAATTTTAGTGATTTGAATTGCATTGTTTTAAATCCCGTTCCGCTTTTCGTAAAATCTGTTTTATCATTATCATTATTTGTTTTTCTCAGTGTTTGTGTGTGTGTGTGTGTGGGGGGGGGGGGGGGTGAGGGGTTGTATGTATGTTTGTTTTTTTCTTCTCTTGTTTTTCTTTGTTTGCTGTGGTTGTTGTTGGTTTGTTTTGTGTATTTGGTTGTTGTTGCTGTTGTATCTGGTTGTTTAGTCGTTCGTGTTCTTTCATGATTTTTGGATGATTATATCACTGATAAAGGCGGGGACTGGATGTGAAAAAAGCTCAGAAGTGCTTATTCATCATCCTCAACATAGAAGAATTTTGATTTTATTTAATATAATTTGATTTTAATTGATTTGCTGTGTGTGTGTGTGTGTGTGTGTGTGTGTGTGTGTTGTGTGTGTGTGTCTGTTGTTCTCTGTCTGTCTGTCTTCTTCTCTCTCTCTCTCTCTCTCTCTCTCTCTCTCTCTCCTCTCTGGCTGTCTGTGAGACTGTATAAGTGTTGTTTTATTATTAAGATGTATCCCTACGGGCGGGGACTGGATGTAAAAAAGCACATGAGTGCTTATTCATTATCCTCGAAATAAAAGAATTTGTCATTGTCTTTGTCTTTGTCATGTCTATCTCTTCTCTCTCATCTCTCTCTCTTCTTCTCTCTCTCTCTCTCTCTCTCTTCTCTCTCTCTCTCTCTCTCTCTCTCTCACACACACACACACACACACACACACACGGGGGTGTATTACTTGTGTGTTGGGAGGTTTTTCTGTGTTAATTCCTGACCTTTCCTTTTTTGTTGTTGTTTTCGTTATGGCTGTTTCTCAGCCTCCCTCCATACCAGTGCTACAGTCATTGGCAGGATCAGCAGGCAGGCAGACTCTGTGAGCCTGGTCCTCATGAAACAATGAGCTGACAGCTCACGTGTTGATGACATGTGTCAGTTATAAACGGGCCAGCCTACCACGTGACTGTCAGCATGAGCTGGGGCCTGTGTGCTATGTCGTCAGCGCCTGGGCTTTATCACAGTTCTTGATTAAACCATTGACGCTAGGGGCAACAGCAAAGTGAGAGGCTGTATGACCAGTGGCTTTCCCACTCATGGACTTCCACTTTACAGCTTAGTCTTTAGTGATCGACTATGACTCTCTGACTAGGAGGCTTGACTCGCACAGTCCTTATGTGCTGCAGCCCTGGGGGCTGGTTGGCCTTTGGAGAACATCTCCAACGCTGACTGTCCTCATGCCCACTTGGCCGAGAGAGTGGGGATGTACTGTGGGCAAGGCATATCCACTATAATCAAATTTCTGCCCAGTTTCCAAAACAGCAGCTGCCTCCTCTGCTGTTTGGAGGTCATCGTCGGACACGACCGACAAACATAGGGGGCCTGTTTGTGTGTTGTCTTCCTTTTCTTACTTTATGTCGACATGTCCTGTTGTTTGACAGCCGTTTATAAGAGAGACGCTGTTTCTGACATTTAAACTCACTCTCTCTCTCTCTCTCTCTCTCTCTCTCTCTCTCTCTCTCTCTCTTCTCTCTCTCTCTTTCTGCCTCTCTCTCTCTCACTCTCTCTCTCTCTCTCTTCATTTTTTTTTAAAATCTAACTACATGTGTTGCTTTTATATCATGCTCGTATACCCCTTTATAAGGGACCTTGGCCTATAAATAAATAAACCATCCGAATATCTCTCTCTCTCTCTCTCTCTCTCTCTCTCTCTCTCTCCTCCACAAAAAACAGTCAAGTGCAACTATGGACTGCACTATAAAGAATCAGTTAAAAAATGTATCAATCAATCAATTCATTGAACAATCAACCAATTAACTAGTCATAGTATTTCAGGGGTGGCAGTACAGTCCCCCAGTTTACTCAGCTGTAAATATGTACCTGCCCTCATTAGGGTCAGGGAAGGTAAAGCAGCGAGGGAGATGAAATGGGCACCCCCTCAATATGCTGGCCCCTAGAGAAAGTGAGGTCTCTGACGCCTCGCTCCCCAACGACCTTATAGGTTTATGGGAACACCTTTACCTGTTTCATAGTTAGCCCTACAGTGCACAGACGCTGTGTAGAGGCTACCTGATGATATTGTATTATATGTTGTTCTCCCTTTTCTCTGTCTTCTCCCCTAGTTTCTTGAAGAGTCATTGGTACACTGCACTCAAGTTTTCCGGTCCCCGTCTCTTGGGCAACTTGAACCTGGTAAGCCCATCCCTCTCCATGTACAGGGTGCATGCTGGGTATGTTTGGGTTTTTGTGACTGGCAGAATGCTGACAAAAATCATGAGATCTTCAGCGTGCATGCTGATCTTCTGCCTGGTCATACATGATGATGATGGTGATATTGATGAGGAGGAGGAGGAGGAGGAGGAGGAGGAAGAGGAGGATGGCGAGAAGGAGGAGGAGAATGGTGATGATGAGGAGGAGGAGGAAGAGGAGGATGGCGAGAAGGAGGAGGAGAATGGTGATGATGAGGAGGAGGAGGAAGAGGATGATGGCAGAGAGAGAGGAATGGTGATGATGGGAGAGGAGGAGGAGGGGAGAGGATGGCAGAATGGAGGAGAGAATGGTGATGTTTAAGAGGGATGGAGGAGAAGAGGAGGATGGCGAGAAGTAGGAGGAGAATGGTGATGATGAGGAGGAGGATGGTAGCATGAGGATGGCGAGAAGGAGAGAGCTGCTGATAGGAAAGGAGGGAGGAGGAGGGAGGGGAGATGAGGATGGCGAGAAGGAGGGTGAATGGTTGATATGAGGGGAAGGAGGAGGGGAGGAGGAGAGGAGGATGGCGAGAATGGATTGAGAGAATAGGTTGCTGATGGAGGAGGGGGGAGGGGAGGAGGAGAGGGATTGGCGAAAGGGAGGAGAATGTGTGATAGATGAGGAGGGAGTGACGAGGCCAGCAAGAGGAGGATGGCGGAAAGGGGTGATGAGCGACGGAGGAGGAGGAAGAGGATAATAAGTATTACTATCCTCCTCCTACTACTCATTATTGAAGAATGCTATCAAGCACTGTATGGGCTCTTAGATAGGTTGCTAGTATCAAAGTCTAATGTTTATTTCCACAATGGTACATTGATTAAGCAATGCATTTGCTTTTTCATCAGAGTGCGTGTGCGTGTGCGTGTGTGCATGCGTGTGTGCATGTGTGCATGAGTGTTTGTACGCGCAGGTGCAGGCGCAGGCGCTCGCACGTGCATGCGTGCGTGCGTATGCAGTGCGCGTGTTGCTCTTCTCTGCATGCATCTCTTCCTTCATCTCTTCTCTTCTTGTTTTTTCCCGTGTGTGTTATCTGGCATCAATATCAAATACCAATCATCCCTTTTCTCACTTAGTACTCCCAGCTGGCAGGAGAGAGGTCACGTGCGCATGACACGGTGAGATCACGTGCCAATTATGACAACAGGCTCGTGCCTTGTGCATGTGACTTCAAACTTGGCCATTGTGTATTGGTGACCAACCCCCACCTCCACACACACACTTCCACCTCTCCTTTCTTCCCCTGCACACCCCCCCCCCCCCCCACTCCCCTCCTTACTAGTTGTTTTTTCTTTAGGATGATAAAGCCATTGCTGATGTTTCTGTTAGTATGGTTGGGTTGCTTTTATTATTGTGTGGCGTTGATAAAACTCCAACCCAATCCAATCCAATCTTGTTTTTATCCCCCCCCCCTCCCCCCCACCCTACCCCTGACCACAGAAGCCATAATTACGAGGGATGTCACCTTGTAAGTCTTTTAAATCTCAAAGGAAAACCCTGCGTCTAGTATACCGATTATTACAGGGATTAAAACTATTTCTAGCATTACTTCTCTAGGGGTCAGCATTTAAGGGCGGCGCCCATCTCCTCTCCCTTGCTGCTTCACCTTCCCTGACCCTAAAGAGGGCAGGTACACTGACGTGCTGATGTTCCTTGTGTCATGGCTGGTTAAACACAGAACTGAAGATGCAACAAACACCCATGTCTGGATAGCACGTTATGGTGATTGAGTGTAAAGAGGTGCAGTATGAACCCATCACTGCAACACAGAAGAGAAAGGGAAAAGGAAGGGGGGGGGGGGGAGGAAGAACAAGCAAGACAGACACAAAGAAACTCAAAAGCATATAACAGACAAATATATCTGTGCACATGTAAATGTATCTATGGATGGCTGGCTGGATGGATGGATGGATCAATGGATGCATGTATGTATGTGTATATGCATGGATGGATAAATGGATGGACATATGGATGTATTGATGTGTGTCTGTCTGTATGTATGTATGTGTGTATATGTATATATATAGAGAGAGATATATATATAGAGATATGTGTGTGTAGTAGTAGTAGTTGTTGTTGTTGTTGTTGTTGTTGTTGTCTTTGAATTAACATACATGCACGTAATGTGATTAAGACGACAAAACAAACAAATCAAATACACACAAATAACTACCTATTAACAAAGCAAGATGAACAGAATTTAAAGGAATCCACTGCACACAAAATATTACAAAAACGTAACATTATCTCAAGGGTTAACTAAGAACGATCAAAAGCCTCCATAAACAAAGGGTTTAACCCAGAAAGTCATGTTCAATGAAAGGTTAAAGAAAATCTTAATCAACTGGCACCCCTGAAGCACAATTAATGAACACTTGTTGTTGCACTTATATGCGCAGAAGTGCAGGGTGTTGGGATCCAGAGGAAGAAGTACATGAGACAAGAAGTCTACAGCAACAGAGCAAATGTGGCTGGACCAAGTCGGCCAGGCTGTGGCCAACAAGGCGTGTCTGCTGAAGGAAGGACAGCCTCTTGGCCACTGACATCGCCGGCGCTGGAGACCTCTTTTCTTTGGACCTTCCCAGAGAAGGTGTGAAGAGATCGGTCAATGTTCCCAGTGAGAACTGGGGTGCCATGGTAAGATGGGTGAATTCCGTCTGGCATCATGCGTCCCTGACCCGTTTGAAGATTGTCGTGGGAAACAAAGAAACAGGAGGATGTCGTGGGAAACAACAGAAACAGGAGGATGTCGTGGGAAACAACAGAAACAGGAGGATGTCATGGGAAACAAAAGAAAACAGGAGGATGTCATGGGAAACAAAAGAAACAGGAGGATGTCATGGGAAACAACAGAAACAGGAGGATGTCATGGGAAACAAAAGAAAACAGGAGGATGTCATGGGAAACAACAGAAACAGGAGGATGTCATGGGAAACAACAGAAACAGGAGGATGTCATGGGAAACAACAGAAACAGGAGGATGTCATGGGAAACAACAGAAACAGGAGGATGTCATGGGAAACAACAGAACAGGAGGATGTCAATGGGAAACAACAGAAACAGGAGGATGTCATGGGAAACAACAGAAACAGGAGGATGTCATGGGAAACAACAGAAACAGGAGGATGTCATGGGAAACAACAGAAACAGGAGGATGTCATGGGAAACAACAGAAACAGGAGGATGTCATGGGAAACAACAGAAACAGGAGGATGTCTCAGGGCAAACACATGAGAAACAGGATAGAGTTCATGGGAACACAACAGAAACAGGAGGATGCTCTACGCAGGCTGAATCATGTAAAGTCGTTGATAAAGGACTGCTCTTTGTGCATTCAAATCATGGGTACAGGTTAAGGAAGTTTTAGCTTATACGGCCCCTAATATTTTTTATTATAGATCTTTAACAGAGAATATAACAATATAAACAAGTCTTTCTGGCTTTCAGGCTCTTTATCCCGTAAATCATTGATGCACACATAGATCAGTGCAACTTCAGATGAAGACAAGTTAGAATGCTCCATTTCATGAGTGACGTCTTCAGCTGCAGTTATTTTTCTCATGGTTGCCTGAAACCCATAGGATCATGCCCAGCCTGCGCCCCTCAATCCCTTTGAAAAACAGAGTCATGCAATATCAAGGCCGCAGGAAACTGTGTGTTGTTATGTTGAGGACTAGATTCTTCTGATCCACCAGTGTTTCCTGATTTACCATGTTCTCCTTTTTTATATCTTGAAATACTAGTGTGTCGTTTTGATTGCAGGACACTCCACTTTGATTTGTATTGTTATTGACTTCTTTTTCCCTTTCTATAGGTTGCGTCCTTTTGCATGACGCAAAGTTGGAACTGACGTTTCAATATTCTTTCTTGCAACACGTCATTTTCTTTCTCTCTTTCAGCAGACCTAGCCTGGGTATTTTCTTTGCAGCTCTCTCCCTGACCTGTACCGGGCTTTGGTCAGGCCTTGTGGGTGGCTTTGTCGGGGAGAGGGAGGTCCAGATGGGGCTGCCCCAGAAGGACCGGTAGATGTGGATCAGGTGGATGGAGCAGTGGCTACTACTTGCTGGGCTTGTATGGAAACATCTCTTGCCGTTGTGGCACAGTGGCTGGGCTTCAGAAAAGTGGCATTGTTGCGTGCATCAAGGTTTGTTCTGGACCTGACAAACTCTTGAACGGTTTGTGAAATTTTGTGGCTAAACTGCCGTTGTCCATGGAAATAATAATAATAATAATAATAATAATGTATGGAATTTATATAGCGCTGAATCTTGTAAAGCAACAAATCAAAGCGCTCAGATGACTTTTTTTTTATCGAGGATAATGGAATAAGCACTTATATGCTTTTTTTTAACATCTAGTCCCCGTGTATATGCGGCTTTATAAATTTTGTCATCTGTTCCCACCGGCACACAATGGCCTACTCTTTCGAGAAGCATAACAGGATTTAACGTGTGCACAAAATGTTCTGCATGCGTTCGCACACGGGGCCTCGGTTTTTAGTCTCATCCGAAGGACTTTACTTTGAAATGAGCTGCTTTGTGTCATCAACTCGTTGACAAACTTTCTGCATTCAAAACGTTGGAAGATTTGCACGTTGATGAACAGTTAGAGGCAACACATTTTTCCACAAGAAAATTTGCTGCTTTCAATTTAAAGATACTGTCAGCTGGTAGGTAGGAAGTTTGGTGCAGTCTACATGAATTTGTCTCTTGCAGTTATGGCAACCCAGCCTTGAAATTCCAGGTCTTGTCGATCCACAAAACAGTTATTCTTTCGAGGGTTGCTGCTACTAGTTAAAGCACTAATAACCTCCCTTGTCTTGACACTCGAACTGGGAGCTGATTGTTGAGGTTTTCTTTGAGTGTCTAACCATCCAGACCTGCTCGCTTTCCCCAGAGAAGTAACTCAGCTGTGCTTAGTTCCCGCCATGTTGAATCTCGTCCTATGTTTGTTTTTTGGTTTTTTGCTTTGTTTTGTTTAATGTCTATTCACTACATGGTGATTTAGACCCCCCCCCCCCCCCCCCCCATTCATACCAAAGTAAACCTCTCCTTTTATACTTGTCAAGAAGAATTGGGCAATCAAACAACAAATGGTGGACTGAAAGTGGAATAGAACAACAACATGTTAGATTTTTTTAAATATTTATTATTCCATGCATTTAATCTCCATTTATGTATTAGAATTTCTCATTTCCGTGGGCAAGGAAACTGCTGATAATGTTTTTCTATAATCTTTGAATGTATGCATTTCATTAACTTAGAATAAATTTCATAAGACGACAATGCAAGATTAGAAGCAAACACTTCAGTACTGTATTCAGAGGCACCTTGTTTTGCCAAAGAATCAACCAGCTCATTCGATTAAATTCCACAATGAGAGGGGATCCAGCAAAAAGTTATGCTGATGCCTTTTCTTGCAGTAGAATGTATCAGGAATTTTATCGCAAATACAATATCATTCCTTATTTTACCATGCCATGACTTAAAAGCCATTAACACTGCCTTTGAGTAAACGCAAACAGAATTTGGCAAACATCAACAGCAGTATTAGACAAAAAAATTCAAAGCCATAAGAATTGCAAATAATTCAGAAGTAAAAATAGAAAATTGTTGTCCTAAATGAAAAGATTTTTTAACTTTTAAAGTCGGAATCACATATGCAGCACCACTTTTGCCTGTTTCTAATACAGATCCGTCAGTATACACTTTTAAGTGATTAGAATAATTACTTTCTAAGTGACTTTTTACATCAACGGTGAGAAGATTTTGATCTTCATTTTTCTTTATTTCCGTGTAGTCGATGTCAAATTTAGCTGAAATATGTTCCCAAGGAGGAAACAGGAACAACAGGTAAAATTGGAATTGTTGATATATTGATGTCATTTTCCTTCATAAGTGTGTCTGTATAATTTTTAATTGGCTGCAGAAATGAAATATTGCGTGCTTGTTTAGGAAAATCAGTGTCATGATTCATAAATATTTCCTCTTTTACTGAATTTGGAATAGAGATACTACGAACCACGTATTTTGATACTGCCAGTTTTCGCTGATCAGAAAGAGATAGTAAGTGATCTTCTTTATAAGTATTAGCTGTATTTGCATGAGCCGGAACACCAAGAGCTATCTTTACTGCTTCACTGTCTAGACTTTGTAATTTTTTAAGTAGATAATCTGCAGCAGAAAAAACAATTTCTAGTCCCTATATTAATTTTGAACGTACCAAGGACAGAGCCAGATGTATCAGAGTCGTAGTGTCTTGACTCCATGCCAGAGAACTTATTATCTTTAAAAAATTAAGTCTTTTCCTAGCTTCAGTTATCATTTGGTTGATGTGCATCTTCCAGTTCAACTTTCTTGTTAAAAATACACCTAAGAATTTGACATCTTGTTTGTATTGAAGCACCTTTCCTTCTAATTTCTGGATTGGTAATTTTAATGGGTTGTCACCGTTATAAAAAAGCACAAGACACGTTTTTTCTGCTGATAATTCTAATCTACTTTCTTCCATATAACTACAGAATTTATCTAATTCTTCCTGATATATTTGTTCAACATAATTGATCACTCTCTTTTTCGTGTTTTGCCTAACTGACGTATTTATCCAAATAGCAATATCATCTGCATACTGAACAACTTGAGTATTAGATGACAAAGAGCTAGGGAGATCATGTACAAGAATAGAAAACAAGAGAGGTGCAAGTACTGATCCCTGTGGTATACCCAAGTCGATAGCTTTCAAAGATGAGTACACTGAACCTAATTTAGTGCAAATTGATCTATCTGACAAGAAACTTTGCAGATATGTATATAATATGCCATTAATACCAATGTATTTTAATTTATGTAGCAATTGGTCATGACAAACTCTATCATAGGCTTTCTTTGCATCAAAAAATGTGGCTAACACACTTTTTCGTTTGGAAAATTGCTTTTTAATTTGATGTGTTAGTTTAACTAAGTGGTCAGAAGTACATCTTCCCTTTCGAAAACCAGCCTGATTTGTTGGGATCACATTATTCTTTTCACAAAAATGAAATATACGCTTATGTATAATTTTTTCCATTACTTTACCCACATGAGAAGTAAGAGCAATTGGCCTGTAGCTATCTATCGATGACCGCAGTTTACCTTTCTTTAGGATTGGGACTACAATCGACTGCCTCCAGATTTTAGGTGGAGTGCCATTTATCCAACAGTTCTGGAAAAATGAAAAGAGTAGCTTTTTTCCATTTTAAAGGCATATGGGCCAGCATTTGATAAGATATACCATCAGTACCAACAGCCGTCTTGTTATGTGTAAATGAATCTAAAGTTTCACTAAATTAATCATATTGAATGGGGGCATTTAAATAATCAGCATTATAAGCTGACAATTTTTTTGATTTATTTGCTTTTTCTAATTCGATATTTGATTGTATTCTTAATGATGAACTATTACCTGAAACCCGTCCTAATATATATATATATATTATATATATTATATATTATATATTTTATATATATTATATATTATATATATATATGTAATATATGTAAATTATGTGCGCGCGCGCGTGCGTGTTTGTGTGTGTATGTGTGTGTAAATAGTACGTACATATGTATGTACCGTATCTACGTATGTATGTATTTTACATAGTACGTACGTACGTATGTATGTGTGTATGCCTCTGTCTGTCTATCTGTGTGTCTGTCTGCCTGTATGGATGTATATATGTATGTTTGTATGTATGTATGCTGTATGTATGAATGTCTGTCTGTATATATGTCTGTCTGTCCGTCTGTATGCATGCATGTATGAATGTGTGTATGTCATTTATCTGCATTTATGTATGTGTGTGTGTATGCATGCATGCATGTATGTATGTATGTATGTATGTATGTCGTCTATCTGCATGTATGTATGTATGTATGTATGTATGTCGTCTATATGCATGTATGTATGTATGTATGTATGTGTGTATGTATGTCGTCTATCTGCATGTATGTATGTCGTCTATCTGCATGTATATATGTATGTCGTCAATCTGCATGTATGCATGTATGTATGATTGTATGTATGTATGTATGTATGTATGCATGTCATCTATCTGCATGTATGTATGTATGCATCTCGTCTATCTCCATGTATGTATGTCGTCTATCTCCATGTATGTATGTCATCTATCTGCATGTATGTATGTATGTATGTATGTATGTCGTCTATCTGCTTGTATGTATGTATGTATGTATGTATGTCGTCTATCTGCATGTATGTATGTCATCTATCTGCATGTATGTATGTATGTTGTCTATCTGTATGTATGTATGTATGTATGTATGTCGTCTATCTGCATGTATGTATGTATGTATGTATGTCGTCTATCTGCATGTATGTATGTATGTATGTATGTATGTATGTAGCATGATCTGGCTGACCATTGAAGATTATGCCACCAGCTTCCTCAAATCCTCGCAGTTCTCAGTTGTCTGTAATATGTCGTTCCTGTCAAGACCAGTCACCTCTCTGATGTTGTCTTCCACCTGTTTACTCTATCTGCCTCTGTCCATCTACAATACATATAATATATATATATATATATATATATATATATGAATTTTATTATTATATAATTGTGTGTGTGGTGTGTGTTGTGTTGTGTGTGTGTGTGTGTGTGTGCTTGAAGATGGCAGGCAGTACCTGTACATAAACATAGTTATCAACAGAAGCTCATTGCCCATGTAGCTTGTAGCATAAACTATACTGGCAGTACAGTAGAAATAAATCTAAGAGAGTTGGGACTTATTCCTAAACTGTCCTCTTGACTTTTTGTGTTGTGTGCTGTTGTCCTTTTTCTGTCTCTGTTCACCTGGGACGGACACTTTTTCCTGTAGGACGAACTTTGAATCAGCCTGACATGGGAATGGCTGGCAGTTTAACTTGTCCGTTGTATAATGACAACAGTATGATTCTCTCTGCTTTCCACTTTGAAGGAGGATAGTGTCTGTTCTTAAAGTGCAGAGTTTAGCATACAGTTCAACGTTGCTGGGAGCCCTGTGACTGGCATTTTGGTAGAGAGAATGTGGAAAATAGCAGCACTTCATACACAGCTAAAAGCGTCTTGCTGGAAGCCAAATAAAGAAGTCAAGTGTGTGTGTGAGAGAGAAAAAGAGAGCAAGAATACTGTCTCTGCAAAGAATCACTCTCACACACACACACACACACACACCTTCCTAACACACAGTCACACACGCAACGGCAAGCAAAGCTCACCAATAAATTCCTCAATCCTCTCATCGAGCAGTTACGAAACCATAAACCGATTTTCCACTGTTGCCATAGCAAGCAGGCAACCAGCTACCCCCACCCCCTCCCTTACCAAAAGGTAACGCAAAGGGAGTGGGGGTGGAGGGTAAAACCTGATTAGTTCCCCACCCTTAATCGGATTCCAGGGTGGGCTAGGACGCCAGTATTTAACTGTCAAAGACTGTCAGGACAGTTCCAGTGTAGTGACTGCATTTCCGCCAAAAGTTTGTTTTTGTGACTGTCTGTTGTTTTTGTTGAAATTGTGAAAGAAGTGCTGGTTACAGAGACGAGCATCCTAGTTTTCTGTAAGTAGTTTTCAGTTGTGTTTGAATTTTAGGATTTTTAACATCTATGTAATTTTCTTTACTTTGATTTTTTTCAATGAACTTTTGTATATTTTCTTTTGTGTATTTGATAGCTTTGTTTGATGGCAATTTACCAAGTGAAATATTTTTCATTTCCTCTGCAAGTTTTATGATTGTAGTTATATTTCTTTGTTATTTACTTTACAAAAATAAACAGACAAAACGTAAATATGTAGTTTTCATTGTCATCTTGTTGGTGTATGTTTAATAATAACATATTTGTTTAAGAAGGATTTTTTTAAAATGTGTTTGTTTTCAGGAATAAAATTGTTTGATTATGCGCTGTGGTTACTTTTCATTGCATCGCAAAGATTGCCATTATCAATTTTATAGTTTTAGCAAATTGGTTATCCTCTTTATTGTAGAAGTTTAACAATTATTCTTTTGAGGAGATGTTCTATGAAACAATCAGCACGTGGGTTTTGTTGTGTTGGGTTGTATTGTGTTTTGTTGTGTTATGTTTGTCACTGACTGTACGACGATTATGGATATCTATGTGTTGAGTGATAGATTTTATTTGTGCTATCATGAAAATGTGACTGTTTACGTGATTTTTAGTTCTTTCGTTATATAACAGACATTTTAATTGCCAATTTAGATTTTTATTGTCGATGTGGCAATATATATATATATATATATATATATATATATATATATATATATATATATATATATATATATATATATATATATATATATATAAACGGTAGAAAGTGAGATGAAGGCCATGCAGCACTCTTGGGGATCAGTGACTAGGTTGGCCCAGGATAGACAGGAGTGGAAGCGCTTTGTTGCTGCCCTACACACCACTGGGTGTAATAGTTAATGATTATATATATATATATATATATATATATATATATATATATATATATATATATATATATATATATATGCCTGAAGAAGAAAAAGAAATTGTAGTAGTAGCAGCAGCAGCAGCAGCAGCAGCAGTAGTAGTAGTAGTAGTAGTAGTAGTAGTAGTAGTAGTAGTTCTGTTGTTGTTGTTGTTGTTGTTGTTTAGTGGTGTTGCTGATGTTGTTCTTGTTCATATTTTAGTCAGTCTTGTTAACACTGTTTTTGCTCTTTTTTACCCCCAACAAATTTTTTAATTGTTGCTACGTTGTAATTGTTGTTGTTGCTGCTGCAGCGCTTGTGCTTGGTTTGGGGGCTTATTTCATGCTTAGACACTTTTTACAAGTGTTGGACGTGCTTGCTTGATCAATCGAAGGTCAATCGGTTGATTGATTGATTGATTAAATTATTCATTGATTGACTGACTGTTCGGTTGATTGATTCATTGATCGATCGATTGACTGATTAATTGATTAGAAGGTTTATTTGATTCCTTCGTCTCCATTTCACAGAAGTACCTACTGGTTTGTTGCCATGTCATAACACATAGTCACGATGATTCTCTCTTTCTCAGGCAGAGAATTCCAAGTGACTGAGAGACAACAAGGAAACGACAGAGAACACCTCCAGACTCAACCATGGTATGTTGAACTGAATGAGTGAGGGAGGGAGGAAGGGAGGGAGGTTAGGAATGAGTGAGTGAGGGAGAGAGGGAGTGGGGGAATTGGGGAGTTATCAATCGATTGAGGCATGTATGAATATACTGACTTACTGGCTGGTTGGCTGACTGGTTGGTTGGCTGGCTGTCTAGTTGGCTGATTGGTTGGTTGGTTATTTGGTAGGTTGGTTGGCTGGCTGGCTGATTGATTGATTGGTTGGTTGACTGGCTGGCTGGCTGGTTGGTTGGTTAGCTGATTGGATGGTTAGGTTGTTGGTGACTGATTCAGTTATTCATTGGGTTAGTACGTCATTATCTCATTAATTCGTCAATGCATTCACTGATTCACTGATTTATTCATTCCTTTATCCATTCCTTTATTCTCTATTTAAAAGAAGCAAATTCATGAAGAAACAAATCCATATGTAAACAAAGAAAATCAAAAGTGTTTGGTGCAGCTCTTGTGGAACAGAGAGAGAGAGAGTTAGAGAGAGAGAGCAGAGTTTGTCATGACTTATAGTGGTATACACTGCAATCCACTTCATTCATTCATTCATTCATTGTTCTTCTCTTTTTTCAGCCGTGGACAAACAATGACTCAGATATGGCCAACTACATGTTCCTAATGCAAACGGGAAACATTACGGTATTTTGACATCTCTCTCTCTCTCTCTCTCTCTCTCTCTCTCTCTCTCTCTCTCTCTCTCTCTCTCTCTCTTCTCTCTCTCTCTCTCTCTCTCTCTCTCGCTCTCTCTCTCTCTCCTTACCTGTCTCTCTGTCTGCTTGCCTGACTGTTTGCTTGTCTGTCTGTCTGTTTATCTGAGTGTCTGTCTGCTTGTCTGTCTATCTGTCTCTCTATCTGTCTATCTCTCTCTCTCTCTCTCGCTCGCTCGCTCGCTCGTGCGCGCGCGCGTGTGTGTGTTTGTGTGTGCGCAGGCAGGTATGGAATGAAAGCACATTTTAATAATTATACGCTAAAAACATGACATAGAATGGATGCCATGTGATCTTTCTTGCTGTCATTAATCTCTCACGAAGTGCATGACATAACTATGGGTAGTGCACCCAGTCCTCTTCCTGCCCTTCCCTTGCCAACGGGCACAGAGTTCACCACAGTCCACCATTCAGGCCCTGTCATTGGCGCTGTCTGTGTACGGGGATGTGTGTGTGTTATTTTTTTCAGATGGGAGACCGAGACCTGTTCATTCTGACCAAGCTGACACTGACTGGATGTGGACTGTCCATCCTAGGGGCACTGCTGTCCCTCTTTCTCGTCTGCTATGTTCCGTAAGTGTGGGGGTGGGGGGGGGTGTAAGTGTGAAGGGGGAGGTAAGTGTGTGGGTGGTGGGTAAAAAGGTAAAGGTGTTCCCATAATTTATGCGGTCGTGGAAGAGCGAGGCGTCAGAGACCTCACTTCTCTAGGGCCAGCATATTGAGGGCAGCGCCCATCGCCTCTCCCTCACTGCTTTACCTTCCCTGACCCTAAAGAGGGCAGGTACCCATTGACAGCTGAGTGAACTGGGAGAACTGTACTGAAGCCAAGGCGCGCAAACGGTCACCTTCGATGCTGCCTAACATTAGCTGGGGGAAAGGGAGTGCTTTGATCACTGAGCTATTCCGAAAAGGGTGGTGGGTGTAAGTAAATTTGAGGGGGAAGTAAGTGGAGATGGGTTGTGGGTGAAGGTTGGGGTGTGGACAGGGGCGGTGGTATGGGGTATGGCATGTGGGTGACTATGATTCAGTGAATGTGTGTCGTTGTATATGATACTCACAAAGACAGGAGTATAAGACCAATACCCTCTGTTTCAAATGTCTCCACAAATCTGCACCCTCTTATCTCTGTAGCTGTCTTCACCTGTACACTCCATCCCATTCCCTTCGCTCAGCCACAGATACTTTGTGCTTTCGAACACCCAGATTCAAACAAACCACTGTTGGCCGTTGCTCTTTCTCTGTTTCTGGTCCATCCTCTTTCACTTCGCCAAAAGCCTTCACTTGATACCTTCAAATACAGCCTCAAAACACACTTATTTCCTACCTGAGACTTTCCCCCACATATCTGTCCCTAATTTTCAACAGCAT
>CM054160.1:11518461-11555961 GCA_028751875.1 Rapana venosa
CTTTCCAATCCCATCGACCTTCTTCACTCCCTTCTGACTTCTTCTTCTTCAACAGCTGTTGATTTGTTTGTAGTTGTTGGTTTGTGTGTCATTGGTGACTTCTTCTTATAGTGTCTGATTCTTACTCACCTGTGTGATTTCTTTACTCGCTCTTGACCTATCCACTCACCTGTCTGACTTCTTTCTTCCCTCCCCTGTCTGACTTCTTTCTTGACTTCTGTTGGAGTCGCTGGGATACTGCATTAAATGTTTCAGAGAGGGTATGTTTCAGATAATGAATGTTTCAGAGAGTAAGTGTTTCAGACAGTGAGTGTTTCAGACAGTGAATGCTTTCAGACAGTGAATGTTTTCAGAGAGTGAATGTTTCAGAGAGTGAATATTTCAGAGAGTGAATATTTCAGACAATGAATGTTTCAGACAGTGAATGTTTCAAACAGAGATAATGCAGAACTTCTTGCGCATACGTTAAAAACCCGTTCCACTTTTTGGGACGGAAAGTCCAGTCAAGTCCAGTCAAAAACACTGAAATCATCTTTCGTGCTGATAGGAACGGATTATATTAAAACACACACACATACACACACACACACACACACACACAAACAAAAACCGCATACACACAGGTGTCATGCTTAGACACCAATCCCGCAGTTGGAATGTACCTACCTTTCTGGTAGGTCAACAAGGTCAGTTATGCAGAACGTCGCTACGGGTAAGGCTTGGAACATTAGCCAAGGAACACCCAAAAAAGTTGAAAAAAAGTTGATAGTTGAACAAATGCTAGACTGGTGTGACTGATTAAATGAGTCTTATCCTTCTTGAAAACAGTTTGATTTGTAGCAGTTATATTGTTCCAACATTTTAAAATATTTTAAACTATAATTCAAATCTAAAACAAAAGAAAAAAAGGAAATAATTACACATCAAAAATATTTTTGCTAAGAAAAGTAACTCTCTAACTCAAACGCTTACTGGTAAAAATCACGTCCCTTTTTTTCCCCCCAGTTATGTCGTGTGTTGCCGGGACTTCGCTCGAAGCGTCGCTGTGTGCTGGTGACTGTGGGCTGGGTTGTGCCCCTTGTCGTTGTGGCCTTGACCGCTGTGATTGACAGCGATTCGTACAAGGGGGATTCTCTGTGAGTGTGATGCATGTCTGTCTGTCTGTCTGTCTGTCTGTCCTCTGCATGATTGATAATGTGGTGATTATCATATTTATGATTTCCTCCATCACCACCACCACCACCTCCAACATTACCACCTCCACCTGCACCACCACCTCCAACACAACCATCATCTTCCCCACACCACCATTTCCTTCTTAAAAGCAGCTGGTGTGTTGTGGTGTGGTGTGGTGTGGTGTGGGGTGGTGTGGTGTGGGATGGAATGTTGTGGTGTGGGGTGGGGTGGGGTGGAATGGTGTGGTGTGGTGTGGTGTGGTATGGAGTGGTGTTGTGTAGTGTGGTATGCGGTTTTGTGTTGTGCTATTTTGTCTTTATTGCTTTGTCTTGTATTGTTTTTATGTCCTGCTGTGTTGCTTTGCATTATGTTGTGTTGTGTTGTGACGTGTTGTACTGCATTGTGTTGTGTTATATTGTTGTGCTGTGTTGTAATGCATTGCACGGTATTGAGTTGTATTCCATTGTATTGTAATATGTCGTTTTGCACTGTATTTTAATGTGTTGTATTTTATTGTAAAGCATATTGTATTGAATTATATTGTATTGTATTGTATACTACTTCCAGCTCACAACATATTTTATCTTCAGGAAATTCGGCCAGCTCTTCCTTGGGAGAACAGCGCCACCCATTTCTTTTTCAAGTTCCTATTCGTGTGATATAATTATACTTTTCCATGAGGGTATCTCTTCATACACACAACTCTATTGTACAACCCTCTTGCAGCCGATTGTCGAGCCCATCTTCCCGCAAGTCATATGACAGCCCAACCAAGTTACTGACAACACAATCTAGTAAAGCTAAAAGTGTGTCTTTTAACAGCAATAGTTAACCATACACGTCACTGTCTAAACAGAACACGAACAGAACAATAAGTGTGAAGACATGCAAATGACCGGATGTCAGTTTTATGTGCTCTCTGGCTCTGTCTGTCTGTCTGTCTGTCTCTCTCTCTCTCTCTCTCTCTCTCTCTCTCCTCTCTCTCTCCTCTGCTAGTGTGTGTGTGTGTGCGTGTGTGGGTGGGTGGGTGTGAGTGTGTATGTGTGTGTTTGGTTTCTTTTTCTTTTTTTTTTGGTCTTTATGTTTTTGTTTGCTTGGTTACTTTTTGTTTGTTTGTTTTTGTTGTTGGTTTGGGGGGAGGGGGATGTTGTTTTTGTTTATTTGGCGTTTTTTAATTGCTAGTTCTTTTCTTCTTCTTTTGGGGGGGTGGGGGTAGGGGAGGTCACCCCTTTTATGACAAATAGACCTAGTGAACGGCAGTGACATAAAATAGCATCAGTTGTCACTTCGGATAGCATTCTGAATAAATCATCTAAGTTGTAACTCCACACACACAACACAACACCACACAACACCACCCCACACCACACACACAACACACACACACACACACACACACAACACAACACCACACCACACCACACCACACACACACACACACACACATACACACACACGTCTAATATCACAACTGTGAAAAGACGTTAAATGAATTTGAACATCAAATTAATGCTAAATTGATGAATTGTGTGCAATCCATAATGAAGAAAACACACTTTGAATATACTTCTTGTTCAATGAAACTAGAAATTTTACTATATAAACGGAGGCTAAATGCATGGATTACCAAATACTCTAAAAATGTGACATGTTGCTGTTCTCAACCACTTTCAATCCACCATTTCTTGTTTGATCGCCCAATTCTTGTTGACCTGTTTAAAAGGAGAGGAATAGATATTCATTAAAAAAAAAGTGCCACTGTTCAAGAAGTTTTATTTGACTCTCAGCAAATTCATAACATCAGTTGCTGAGGTTATATATTCTTCCCCAGTAAGGCCTCTCTACTATATAGTTAGTTGTGAGTAGGAATATATATATATATATATATATATATATATATATATATATATATATATATATGTTATATATATATGTATATATATATATATATATATATATATATATATATATATATATATATATATATATATATATGTGTGTGTGTGTGTGTGTGTGTGAAGTCAAGTCAAGTCAAAATTTTATTTCCAGATGGTACATTGAATAAGCAATGCATTTGCTTTTTTTCATCAAGCCATCTATCTAAGAACAAATTTCGTAATGATTATACTAAGACACTACATTATTGCATCATTTACCATTAAATCAAACCAGTAAAAAAAAGAGGAAAAAATCGATAAGGAAATACATTGAAAATACAAATTACCACATATACATATACACGCACACACATACTCATGCACACCTGAGCGCGTGCGCGCTCACGTCCACACACACATTTAAATAAAAATGTTTTAAGAATTAAAAAAAGAAAATCATAAAATGTCAGGACAAACAAATTACTTCACCTACTGTTTCATCCATTCTTTCACGTTTATACTTTAGATAATAAAAAGGTACAGGAATAAAACGTTAGAAAATACTAGGCATTCATTGCCTCATTACTGACAATATTGCCTTCAATGACCTCCCTCCTCTCCTCCTCCACTCAGCAAACGTGTGCTTTTTATGCGCTCATACTTTTCAAATAGCGCGCGTGTTTGTGTGTGTGTGTTTGTATAGATATGTGTGTGTGTGAATGAGAGAGAGGTGTTGGTTTGAATGCGGGTGTGTCTTTATCACCAAGTAGTGAATGGAAATTAAACAAACACACACACACACACATGCGCGCGTGCGCAAAAACGCACGCGCGCACTCGCACACCTACTACTGCTACTGCTACTTCTGCCACTATCACTACTTCTCCTTCACATCTTGTTGTTGTCATCACCTTTAGTTCGTCGGGGTATGTTTGTTTGTTTGTTTGTTGTTTTTATTTATTTCTTCATTCCTTGCCTAGAGTTCCGCGGTTCACCAATGGTGAGATTGTGCCTATGCGACACTGTGTATATGTGATGATGATGATGATGATGATGATGATGATGATGATGATGATGTGGTGGTGGTGGTGGTGGTGGTGGTGGTGTTTAAGATGATGATGATGATGGGATGATGGTGGTGTGGTGGGTGGTGGGTGATGGTGGTGTGGTGGTGGTGGTGGTGATGGTGGTGAGGTGGTGGTGTGATGGTGTGTGTGGGGATGATGGTGGTGATGGATGATGGTGGTGATGGTGGTGGTGATGATGATGGGATGTGGGGGGTGGTGGGTGGTAGTGGTGGTGGTGATGAGATGATGATGATGGGGGTGGGTGGTGGTGATGGTGGTGGTGGGTGGTGGTGTGTGATTATGATGATGATGATGATGGTGGTGGTGGCGATGATGGTGATGATGATGATCATGATCATGATGATGATCATGATGATGATGATCATGATGATTGTGGTGGCGATGATAGTGATGGTGGTGTTGGTGATGAGATGATGAAAATAATGATGATGACGATGATCTTGATGATTATTTTCAGGTGCTGGCTGAACGCACAGACCAAGGCACGCTGGGCCTTTGTGGGTCCTGTCATCGGCATTGCTGTGGTCAGTGCCTCTGTCTGTCTGTCTGTCTGTCTGTCTGTCTGTCTCCATCTCTGTCTGTCTGTCTGTCTGTCATCGGCATTGCTGTGGTCAGTGCCTCTGTCTGTCTGTCTGCCTGTCTGTCTGTCTGCCTCTCTGTCTGTCTGCCTGTCTGTCTGCCTCTCTGTCTGTCTGTCTGTCTGCCTGCCTGCCTGTCTGCCTCTCTGTCTGTCTGCCTCTCTGTCTGTCTGTCTGTCTCTCTGTCTGTCTGTCTGCCTGCCTCTCTGTCTGTCTGCCTGCCTCTCTGTCTGTCTGTCTGCCTGTCTGTCTGTCTGCCTCGCTGGCTGCTTCTCTGTCTGCCTCTCTGTCTGTCTGTGTGATTGTCTGTTTTTCTGTATGTGTGTCTGTCTGTCCATCTGGCTATTTATCTGTCTGTCTGTCCGTCTGTCTGTATGTCTGTCTGCCTCTCTGTCTGCCCCTCTGTCTGTCTGTCTGCTTCTCTGTCTCTCTTCCTCTCTGTCTGTCTGTGTGATTGTCTGTCTGTTCGTCTGTCCGTCTGTCTATCCGCATGTCTGTCTGTTTGTCTGTCTGTGTGTTTGTTTGTCTATCTGTCTGTCTGTGTATCTCTCTGTATGTCTCTCTGTTCGTTGTCTTTTTGTTTCTCTGTCCTTCTGTCTGTCTGTCTTCATGTCGGTCTGTACATTCGTCTGTCTGTCTGATCGTTTGGTTGGTTGGTTAGTTGGCTAGCTGGTCGATTGGTTTGATCATTAGTTTTGCATTTGGAAAGGTAGGTGGAGATGGGGTGGGGGTGGGTGAAGTTATAGCGGTGTTTTTTTTCGTTTGACATACATTTCAGCTCCCACGTATGCTGGCGCAAATGTGTGCACGCGCACATAGTTACACACTTGCTAGCGCTGGGGCACACACACACACACACACACACACACACACACACACACACACACACACACACACACACACACATGTTTTTTTTTAAAGCATACAAGTGCTTATTCCATTATCCTCGATATAAACGAATAAAAAAAATAATAAAGTAAAACACACACACACACACACACACACACACAACCAGGGGTGGGTAGTGGGGGAAGAGACAGACAGACAGACAGACAGTGAGAGAGGGGGCAAGAAGGGGGTAAGAAACAGAAACAAGAAAGAAAGAAAGAAAGAAAGAAATATTGAAAGAAAGAAAGCAAAAAAGAAAGAAAGAAAGCAAAAAAGAAAGTAAGAAAGAAAGAAAGAAAACTTCATACAGCGCTACATACTGTTCAACGTAAGTTATCTTACCACTCACATCTTCAACGTAAGTTATCTTACCACTCACATCTTCAACGTAAGTTATCTTACCACTCACATCTTCAACGTAAGTTATCTTACCACTCACATTTAAAGCCAAACAAAATTGTCTTGACATCGAAAATGATGACTGATTATTTCGTACTTTGTGTAGCAATTAACCTTGTCAGTCTGTTAAATGAAAATGACGAAAATAATGCAGTCTGGACGAAGAGTCAATTTGTTTGTTTTGAAATGCGTATTCGTGCTAATAAAACAACAGATTAAAAAATTGTAAAAGTTAATCTCTTTGAATCCCGCGCAGATCCTCACCTCTCTGACGTCAGCACGTTTGCATAACATATGATTAGTGCAATATATGTTGCATAATGTCACGCCTTTTGGTGCACCGTTAATTAAAACGTAAATCTCTCCCACGCCAAAGTGGGATGGGCTGGGCCTGACTTGTCAGGCGCTTCACGGCAGCGCAACGCATCGCCGCTCATATGACATACATCAATAGTTGCTGTCTGAGCGTTAGATGGCGACGACGACGACGAAGAAGAAGTGGAGAAAAAGATGAAGAAGAAGAAGTGGAGACAAAGATGAAGAAAAGAAGTGGAGAAAAAGATAAAGAAGAAGAAGTGGAGACAAAGATGAAGAAAAGAAGTGGAGAAAAAGATGAAGAAGAAAGAGGAGAAGGAGGAGGAGAAGAACATGAAGGAGGAGAAGAAGGAGAAGAAGAATAATGATGATGAGGAGGAGGAGGAGGAGGGTGATGATGATGATGATGATGATGATAATAATAATAACAATAATAATAATAATAATACATGGAATTCATATAGGGCTCTAAGTTGCAACAAAACAAATCAAAGCACTTTCATTCATCCTAATCATTCACATGCAGCCATTTACAATTAATAGGATATTTTTTACAAGTTCAAATGTATACGCACACGCTCGCACACACGAACATACACACACATGCACACCCACACCCACACACAAAGGTTTACTCTCCGGCAGGGTGATGGGGTTTGGGCTGTTGAGGGCAGGGACAAAAATGAAATGGAACAAGAGCGGAGAATCTTAATTCTAAAATAAATGTGTCTTGAGGCCGGATTTAAAAGCGTCATAAGAAGGCTTTTAGCGAAGAGAGAGAGGGAGGTCATTCTAGATTGATGGACCAGAAACAGAGAAAGAGCGATGGCCAACGGTGGACTGGTTGAATCTAGGTATTCTTAAGCACAAGATATCTGCAGCAGAGCGGAAGGAACGAGAAGGAGTGTACAGGTGAAGACATTCACAGAGGTAGGAGGAGAAGGAGGAGGAAGAGGAGAAGAAGGAGGAGGAGGAGAAGATGAAAGAGGGGGAGAAGATGAAGAAGTAGGAGAAGAAGAAGAAAGAAGAGGAGATGAACGAGGAGGAGAGCGAGAAGGAGACGGAGAAGAAGAAGGAGGAGGAGAAGAAGAACAAGAACAAGAAGAGAAGAAGAACAAGAACAAGAAGAAAAAAAGAAAATGCGAGTCTGTGGTCCAACGGCAATGCACACGTCTGAACAGCAAGAACTCGAGGGTTCGATCCCTGTTTCAACCCCACTGTCCCCTCCACTAAACCTTGGATGGTGTCTGGGTGCTAGTCCTTCACGTAAGGCAATAGCCTATGGTCCTGTGTGCCACAGGTATATAGCATATAAAAGAATCCACGGCAACAAGAGAGATGTTCATGGCCAAAATTTATAGAAGTACAAGCCACTAGCATAGGGAAATAAAAGGCATGTATAGACGGGATAATGGTGGCGCTGATCGTGTGGCGACGTACTTAGTACAGGAATTTCCGTCCAAATTTTATTTAGAGAAATTTGCCGTAACTAAAAGTGGTGTGCAATAAAACACTAATACAGAGATATATATATATATATATATATATATATATATTAGAGAGGGTGAGAGATGGTTTCACTATCACGTACACAGCAACGTGACCGGGTAGTACTTACCTCCCTTTCTGATAGCTCTTCTCACGCAAAGTTAAGCTTCTTTGCCTACGACGTCATAGCCTATTGTAGAGGACATGACCTTGTTGCGTGATCAACTTCATTCGAGTCCGGATTTTATTCCCGGGCTTTTCATCGCTTTAGCCGCTTACTGCTCCCCCCCCCTCCTCCCCTCCCCTCCCACCCCAATCCACTCCACCCCTCCTCCATCTCACCCCTTCCCTTAGTAGCAAGGTAGGGAAGGAGGTGGTGGTGGTAGCATCGGAGGAGACATGCGTGGAGGGGGGAAGGGAGAAGGGGGACTTAAATTACAGAGACAATGGACGCAACAGGTGAGCGGTGAAACCCCCATTTGGCTCACATCATGTGGGTTCGTCAAGTCGTGGGTTCTGAATCTCGGCAAGGGTTTCTAGTGTGCATGACAGACACATTCAGCGCACGTAAAAGAACCCATGGCAACAATAGAGTTGTTCCCTGGCAAAAGTTCTGGAGACAAAAAAGGTACTCTAATAGGGAAACGAGTACACGTGGAGGCAGGAAAAGAAGGGAAATATGGGTGGCGCTGGTCCTGTGGTGACGCGCTTTCCCCGGGAGAGAGCAGAACAAGTTTCACGCAAAAAAATCTGCCGTGTCTTCTTCTTCTTCGTCTTCTTCTTCCACCTCGTCGCCATTGAACGCTCACACAGCAACTATCGCTGTCTGCTATATGAGCCAAAATACGTTGTGCTGACGATAAAAGCGCCTGCTAAGTCAGGTCCAGTAAAATTTTCAGAACAGCATGTAAATTTGGAGCCTGATGTAAAAGAAATATCACCGAAGTGATTATTCATCACCCTCCGAATACAAGAATCTAAATAAAGAAGTAAAAGCGGAGAAAAATCCCCTTAGGTGACGACAGCCAAGCAGAGACTCGACCCCTGCCCCCTGCTACTGCTGGGTTCTAAGCTCAGATGACAAAATTTACAAAACCGCATACACACGGGGACTGATGTAAAAAAGCATATGAGTGCTTATTCCATTATCCTCGATATAAAAGAATAAATAGATAAATAAATAAATAAGCTCTAATTACTTCGCGTGTATGTTTATGTGTGTCTGTGTGGGGGGGGGTTGTTGTTGTTGTTGCTGCTTCTGCTGTCTTCAATTTACGTCTGTTCACGTCTAGTGATGTTTGATAGACGAAGGGGGGGAAAAGGGGGGAGGGTAATGTCTAAATCAAAAACATGTCAAAAACAATTTACAACCCACGAAAAATAGGAACAATACAAACATAAAAACAAGTCGTTAACGTTAATGCAACTATGACAAATGTCCTATGGCACTGTGACAGTGACGGTGTGTGTGTGTGTGTGTGTGTGTGTGTGTGTGTGTGTGTGTGTGTGTGTGTGTTACGTGTGTATCTGTGTGAGTTTGTGTGTGTGTTTTGTGTTTGTGTGTATGTGGGGGGGGGGGGGGGGGGGTTGTGCGTGCATCTGTGTGAGTTTGTGTGCGTGTATGTGGTGTATGTGGTGTGTGTGTTTATCTGTGTGAGTTTGTGTGTGTGGTGTATGTGTTTGTGTTGTGTGTGTGTGAGTTTGTGTGTGTGTGTGTGTGTATCTGTGTGGGTTTGTGTGTGTGTGGTGTGTGTGTATCTGTGTGTGTATCTGTGTGTATCTGTGTGTGTGTGTGGTGTATATGGTGTATGTGTGTGTATCTGTGTGAGTTTGTGTGTGTGTTTTGTGTGTGTGAGTGGTGTCTGTGTCTGTGTGTGTATCTGTATGTGTTTGTCTGTATCTTGTCTGTGTGTGTATCTTGTCTGTGTGTGTGTGTGTATGTGAAGTGTGTGAGTGAGTGTGTGTGTATCTGTATGTGTTTGTCTGTATCTTGTCTGTGTGTGTGTATCTTGTCTGTGTGTGTATCTGTATGTGTGTGTGTATCTTGTCTGTGTCTGTGTGTGTGTGTCTGTATGTGTGTGTGTGTGTGTGTGTGTTGCAGGTGAACGCCGGGGTGATGGTGTTGATGCTGTTCATGCGTTACCTGCTGGACACCAAGAGAGAGGTGGTCACCAAGAAGAAGATCAAGTGAGAGGGGAGAGCTGTGTGTGCCTGGTGCCTCTGTGCGTGCGTGTGTGTGTGTGTGTGTGCGTGTGTGTGTGTGTGATGGTTATGTGTGTGTGTGTGTGTTTGTGTAATAGTGTGTTTGTGTTGGTGGTGAGTGGGTGGTTTTGTGTGTGCGTTTCTGTGTAAGTGTGTGTGTGTGTGGTGGGGGGGGGGGGAGCGAGTGTTGTGTGTGCGTGTGTGTGTGTTTTTGTATGTAAGTGTGTGTGTATGTCTCAAGTCAAGTCAAATTTTATTTCCAGATGGTACATTGAATAAGCAATGCATTTGCTTTTTTTCATCAAGCCATCTATCTAAGAACAAGTTTCTTGATGATAATACTGAGATACTACATTATTGCAACCTTTACCCCAAAAAGTGTATCAATAAAAAGAGTGTGTGTTTGTGTGTGTGTGTGTGTGTGTGTGTGTGTGGTTATGTGTGAGGAGTTATGTGTGAGTTAGTGTGTGCTTGTGTGTGTGTAAGTGTGTGTGTGTATGCGTGTGTGTGTCATGTATTCATCTATTTGTTTGTACTTTGTTTTTATTTCGAGGATAGTGAAATAAGCATTCATGTGCCTCTTTACTACCAGTCTTCGTATATATTCGGTTTTGTAAAGTAAGTGTGTGTGTGTGTGTGTGTGTGTGTGTGTGTGTGTGTGTGTGTGTGTGTGTGCGTGTGTGCAAGCGCGCTCGCGTGTTTGTGTACATGCGTGAGTCCGCGGTGCGTTTCCAACTTTATGTGCATCTATGGATGTGTGTGCCTACGTGTGTGTACATATGTGTCTTTGCTTACATTATACTCATGTGTTGGATGACTTGAGGGTATAATGAACTTTCATTGGACCGTGTTTCTGTTGGTTTTTCTTAGGCATTTGCTGGCCACAGTTTTCTCCCTTCTTCCCGTGTCTAGCCTCCCTTGGCTGTTCGGGTTAGCGCCCTGCACTGACGTTGTATGGCAGTACTTGTTCGTCATCTTTAACTCTTCCCAGGTGAGGACACCTATGGTGACACACTGGTGTCTACCCAACGTGTTTTGATATAACGTACGCATGTATGCAAATGTTCACATAGCTGACATCATCCTTTTATTATTTCACTCCTTAAGGTATAACTAAAACTACGTTGTGCTGAAGACAGCAGTCCTTACATCCCATTCATCATCCCCAGATTATAACGCAACACCGTGCCCATCTTAGTGTATGAGTGTGTGTGTTGTGTTGTGTTGTCTTGTGGGTGCGTTCGTGCGTGCGTGTGTGTTGTATGTGTGTGTGTGTGTGTGTAGACATACATGCTATATGGGGGGTTTTCTTTACAATAACAGCTTGTTACCCCCCTCTATCTTCACTGTGTCCCCCCTTCTCCGGATTGTTTCCCCCTGAACTACAGCCCCAAGATTTACCAAAGAATTTATGAGTCCATCCCTTCACCCACCATTAAGGTAGCCACATTCCGATTTCGGGGATGATGTTTGAACAGACACCAGTGTGTCAACAGTTTCTACATCAACTTTTGTTTTCCGTTGCCTACCAGCACGAAATGGCCTACTCTGCCATAAGGCAGAGCGGATTTTTCACGCATGTGGAAGATGTTCTGCGTGCGTTTGCACACGGGACATCAGTTCATAGTCTTATCCGAAGCACTTTTGGGGAGTAAAGTCGGTACTGGTGTTAATTCCAAGGGAGAAATCCCCTCTTCTTCTTCTCTCGTTGGCTTTTTATACCGTTAGATGAGTTTGGGAGAAATAGTGGAAAGTCCTTTCCAGCTCCTCTCGTGGGCCGTACAGCTTGGTTTGCAGGGTGGCTCGAACCCCGGCCGTCAGAGCACGAGATTTACGCTTTAACCACTAGGGTATCTCCCACCCCCACCCCCCACCACCAATCCACCCGCCTGTCCCAGATTCAGAGCTAGTTGACCTATATCCCAGGGGAAGAATGGTAACAGCTTTAAAACAAGGAAACTGAAAGTAAATTGCCATCTGGGCTTAAAACTGAATGTGTCACAATCTCCAACATCACTGGCCTTAATTTAACTCTCTCTCTCTCTCTCTCTCTCTCTCTCTCTCTCTCTCTCTCTCTCTCTCTCTGTGTGTGTGTGTGTGTGTGTGTGTGTGTGTGTAACAACACTAGAAAAAAAATGTACAGTTGAAGTGGTTTACAGTAACGAAAAATATGGAAAAAAGAAAAGAAAAAATCACGTACATAGACGATAAAACAGAAGCATATCAATAACTAGCTTGTTGTTGTGATGATTATAAATGTTCCTTATGTTCTATTTTGTTCCATGCTTATCAAAGAAATCTTCTTCTTCGCGGAAGCTCAGACAGCCACTATTGTTGTCCGTTATATGAGCGAAAATGCGTCGCGCTGCCGTTAAGCCCCTGACAAGTTAGGCCCAGCGCATCTGACTTCGGCATAAAGGAGAATTGTTATCTTTTAAGTCTTTCTGCACAAAAGGCAGGAGAATGGACCAAGAAGGCAGAAAATAGACAAGAAGGAAATAACTGGAAGAAAAGGAACAGGGCAGAAACAAAGAGAGTAATAGAAAAGAGGAAATTTCTAGCAGGAAATTTCCAGAAAGTGGGGATACTATTTATACTGACAGGGCCCCAAACAACCCAACAGGGGAATTGAAGAGATGAACCCTAGTCAAACCAAATAAGAACACATATACATGTAGGGGGTTCTCCCTTTTTTTCTTTTGCAAAACTTGGTTTTAAGGGCACCTAAACACAATCTATACATGAGGCTCTTTAGTAATCTGTGATGAGAGTGGCACACTTCATTACAACTTGATAAACATCTGTATGAAGCACTTTGAAATAGTTTGTCGACATAGCTGTAGTTGTTGTGGCTTTTTTTTCATACGCTTTTTGTCTTCAGCAAAATGGCACACTTCATGAAGACTGAAAGGAATGTGAAAGTCTATTTTCAAATTCAGCCTGTGTGTGCGTGTGTATGTATGTATGTGTTTGTGTGCGTGCGTGCCTGCGTGAATGTGTGCGTGCGTGCTTGTGTTGTGTGTGTGTGTGTGTGTGTACACGCGTGCAGGCGAGCGCATGATGAGTCCATATGCCCCAACTCCTCCATATAACGTAAGCCAATGACGTCAGTAAAACAATGCAACTCATTGTTTTGTGTGGGTGTGAACACTCATGTTCTTCGGCATTTTAACACGGCATTCCCCCAAAGGGAATATTACAGAACTGCTGTTTAACAAAGCCGCATTGCTGTTATCAACTGTTCTAAGAGAGAATTAATAGACAATAAATAAAAGTGGCATTTGTTGGGAAGCAGTAGGAGTGCAGGCTGGAGAGGAAGAAACATGATCAACTTTCCGATTTGTCTGAACATTTCGTTTTACGTTTTGTTTCTCTCTCTCCCTCTCTCTCTCTCTCTCTCTCTCTCTCTCTCTCTCTCTCTCTCTCTCTCTCTCTCTCTCTCCCTCTCTCTCCCTCTCTCTCCCTCTCTCTCCCCCTCTCTCCCTCTCTCTCCCCTCTCTCTCTCTCCCTCTCTCTCTCCCTCTCTCTCTCCTCCTCTCTCTCTCTCTCTCTCTCTCTCTCTCTCTTCTCTCCTCTCTCCCCCCCCCCCCCTCCCCCCCCCTCTCTCTCTCCCTCTCTCTCTCTCACTCACTTACTCACTCATATATGGAAGGAACGAATCAACAGTCACTTTGCAACATCTCTCAAGAAATTCACAGGACAGTAAGGGGCACAGTTGGCAGTGAAGGAAGGAAGGGAGTGTGGAGAGGGTCAGCCTACTGTGGTCTGGCAGTAACTAATGGCGTTGTGTGAAAGGTGGACGAGGTTTTAACCTCTGCTCATCTCCAAAGACGGAGTACAGCTACCCTAGTAGTGGGCGATATTTTAAAAAACAACAACGGTCGCATAGGCAAACTCTCAGCCGCCCGAATTTCACGCAGAGAAATGTGCGGTGACTTAAAGTGGTGTACAATGTATGTTTGTCCGTCGTGTTCGACGATGACCTCCAACACAGCAGAGGAGGCAGCCGCTGTTTCGGAAATTGGGCAGAAATTTGACTATAGTGGAGATGCCTTGCCCACAGTACATCTCCACTCTCTCTCTCGGCCAAGTGGGCATAAGGACAGTCAGCGTTGCAGATGTTCTCCAAAGGCCAACTAGCCCCCAGGGCTGCTGCAGCACATAAGGACTGTGCGAGTCAAGCCTCATAGTCAGAGAGTCAGAGTCGATTACTAAAGACTAAGCTGTAAAGTGGAAATCCATGAGTGGGAAAGAAAGCCACTGATCATACAGCCTCTCACTTTGCTGTTGTACAATACAACAATGATAACGCCAGAGAAAAGAGCCCCTCTAGAAACGCCCACATCTCATTACGGATTCGAACACACGTCCTCAATTGCCGTCAGATCACGAACACGACGCTCTAACCACTAGGCTATGGGGCACGGGGTAGACAGCCTGGTGGTGGTTACAGTGATGCGCTCGTGATCTGCTGACCCGGGTTCGAATCTCAATCAAGAGGATTTTTTTTCCTCTGGAGTTAACATCATTACAGACTCCACTCTCCCAAAAAGTCCTTCGGATGAGACTGTAAACCGAGGTCCCCTGTGCGAACGCACTCATAACATCTTGCGCTCACGTTAAAACCCGTTCCGCTTTTTGGAAGAGTAGGCTATTGTGTGCCGGTGGGAACGATGACAAAATTGACAAAACTGCATAAACACGGGGACGGGATGAAAAAAGTACATGAGTGCTCATTCCATTATCCTCGAAAGAAAAGAATAAAATAACATTAAAAAACAGTTCGCCCTCTGACTACTCAGAATGAATAACCCTCTCTTTTCCTCCTCCAGGGCTTCTTCATCTTCATCCTCCACATGCTGCTCAGCCCCCAGATCCGGTCCCTACTGCGCAAGCGCATGAACAGCGAAGGCGAGGCCAAAGGGCAGGAAATGCAAATGTCCAAAAGCGGAAGTACCGGAGGCAGCAATGACGTCACGGAGTCTTCCGTTGTCAATGTGGGCTGTGGGATGAAAAACATCACCAGTCGTCGTGGCTGATGTCTCTGATGGATTGATGGGTTGATGTTTGGCGTAGTGATGATAATGTTTGGACGGAGGAAGGGAGGAAGGAAGGGACAGAGGAAGGGATTTAGGATAAAGAATGTGCTTAGCTGTCAGGGATCGTGGATTTTGAGAAAGAAGAGGTTTTTCATGAGATGGCTGATGAGATACCGTTAGTTTGCTTTTGTTTGGGATGTGTTTGTTGTAAATGAACAATTATTGAAAGTCATCATGAGTATGTATGAAAATGTAAAATCTTGTGTTTTTGTTAATGGTGGAATCTGTTCAGACTAATTCAAGAGTTTTACTGGTGTTCGTCAAGGGGATAGTCTTTCTCCTGTTTTGTTTTCTATGTTTCTGAATGATTTGGAACAATAATTGACAAATAGAAATTGTTTGTCGTTGAATATTTAACTTTTATCTAATGGGAAAATGTTAACCAGCTATGTTAAACTTTTAATTTTGCTATATGCTGATGATACTATTTTATTCTCTAATACAAAGAAGGGGTTACAAGATGCTTTAGACAATTTATATGCTTACTGTTCTCAGTAGAAACTTGTTGTGAGTCCACTGAAAATAAAAATCATGATACTTTGCCGCAATAGATCTCGTAACATATTTACGTATGGTGCAAAAAGCGTTGGAAGTTGTTAATAGTTTTAAATATTTAGGAATTAACTTCAGTAAGAGTGGCCGTTTTGCAAAATGCAAGAAAATGCTTATGATGAAGCTACTAAAGTTATGTTTAGTTTGATAAGGACTGCAGGCAAAAGAACTACCTATACATGTGACACTTGATTTATTCGATAAAGTCGTTGTACCTGTTTCGCTGTATGGATGTGAAATTTGGGGATATGAAAACCTAGCAATAATTGATAAATTTCAGTTGAGATTTGTAAAGTATCTTGTTCGTTTAAAACCTACAACGTCAACTTTTGAGAAAGGGGCAGATATCCTTTGTCTATTTTGGTCTCTGTTCGAATGGTTCGTTTCTGGATGCAGCTGCTTGACTTTCAGTCTGAAAAGCTATCCTCAAATGTTTATCAGATGATGAAAGATTAACATAACAAATCTTTGATTCAATCATCATGGCTAAATAACATACAAAATATTTTGGTACAAATCGGATTTGACTGTTTGTGGGAGAGTTTTGTTCAAATATTTATTCTACAAGTTCACATATCAAAGCTTTCTTGATAGAAAATATTCTTAATGACTGGAGGACTGAGCTGTGGAATATTAGTAGATGCTTTTATTATAAAAATTATAAGATCGATTTTGGTATGGAAAATATATAACCTGTCTACCAGATGTATATGTTTACGCTCTTATGAAGTTTCGTTGTAGCTGTCACAAGCTTCCTATTGAAATTGGACGTTTCCATAATATACCACGGGAAGAAAGAATATGTTCAAAATGCAATATATCTGTTTTAGGGGATGAATTTCATTTTATCATGGAATGGCCCCACTTCAAACATTTACGACAAGATTTGATTCCCCACCATTTTCTTCAACCCATGTCCAGTTATAATTTTTGTAAAGTAATGAAATGTAAATCTCGAAAAGTTCTCCTATCTCTCTCAAAATTCATTAAAATTTGCAGGTATTTAATAAATTTCACTTGTCTTTCACGAGCGTATAATATTATTGTGTCTTTTAAAGAAATTTGTCTACTTAAAAAAAAAAAAGTCTGGAATCTGTAATATTGCTTACCTATCATTTTGTGATCAACTCTCGCTTTTCACTCCCTGTTAGTACTGATCAAATTTGGGGTGTATTGTTGTTGGTTTTATCCTCCTGTTGAAGTCGTTTGTAGTCCTTCATACCCCAAAAGTGGTGAAAGGAATTAAATCTTGAATCGTTGTTTTCTTTTCTTGTTTCTCTGGTATTTGTTTTGGTTTTGTTTAGTTTGGTATTGTATTCGTTTTCTCTCTTCTCTTTTTTCGGGGGTGGGGGGTGGGGGTTAAATGAAAGGAACACAAAACTACTTATTGTGTTCTCTCTCTCTCTCTCTCTCTCTCTCTCTCATTTATATATATATATATATATATATATATATATATATATATATATATAAATATATATATATACTATATATATATATATATGGCTACTATTTGTATAGCTGTGTGTGTGTTTTCACACACACACACACACACACTTGCACACACTCACACACACAAAACACTCACACTCACACACACACACTCACACACACTTACACACACTCACACACACACTCTCACACACACACACACTTACATACATACACTTTCTCACACACACACACACACACACACACACACAACACACACACACACACACACACTCAAGTCACTAAACGATTCATTGATCATTCAGATGGTCAATCAGTGGATCAATCAATCGATCAATAAACAAGAAATTAATAGATTGATCAAGTGTTCATGTGGTCAGTCAATCAATAAACCAATCGGTGGTCTAGAGGTAACGCGCCTGTCTAAAAAACGAAAAGTCCGGGTCTAAAATGTGCGGCGGTTCGTACCCCGTTTGGACCGGAAACTTTTCCCCCGTCCATTAGACCATGAGTGGTGGTCTGGGCGCTAGTCTTTCGGATGAGACGATAAACCGAGGTCCCGTGCGTTACACATAATTATTTAGCGCACGTAAAAGAACCCACGGCACAAGAGAGTTGTCCCTGGCAAAATTCTGTAGAAAAAAGCTACTCTGATAGGGAAATAAATACAGTTGCAGACAGGAAAAGAAAAAAAATGGGTGGCGCTGCTCTTGTGGCGACGCGCTCTCCCCGGGGAGAGCAGCCCGAATTTCACAGAGAGAAATCTGCCGTGACTTAAAGTGGTATGAAATGAAATGAAATCCGTCAATCAATCCGTCAGCTAGTTTATCGATGAGTTATCAAACAATCAAAGAATCGATCGAGCAAGCAAGCAAACGAACAAGCAGTCAATCGTCTGATCAATCAATCAGCTAATTGGTCATATAACAAGCCAAATAATTGACCAATTTGTGGGTCAATCAATCAATCAATTAGTCGACCGATCAGTGTGTTAATGAGTCTATGTGTTTTATCAGTTGGTTTTCCTAGTAGTAGTAGTAGTAGTAGTAGTAGTAGTAGTAGTAACATATTAAGAAGACTTTGCTCTTTTATCTTAATCCACCCACCCACCCTCTCTATCTCTCTCTCTCTCTGTGCGTGCGTGCGTGCGTGTGTGTGTGTGTGTGTCAAAGTCAAAGTCAAACTTTTATTTTCAGATGGTACATTGAATAAGCAGTGCATTTGCTTTTTTTCATCAAGCCATCTATCTAAAGAAAGAAAAAAAATAAGCGAGAAAAAAAAGATAATGTATATGCAGACATAGAATAAAAAACCTAATCTATGGTAAACTATACAAATCAAACAAAAAAAACAATAACATATGCATATGTGGAATTAAAACAAAACAAAAATCCCAGAAAAATATGAGACCATACAATTCAAATAAATCAAAAATCTTGAAAAAATATCCGTCATAACACAAACAAACAAGCAACAAAGAAAAACCAAACCAAAACAAACAAAGAAGACAAAACAGAATAAAAATAAAAAACCCACACCAACTGCTTCCCTCCCCCCGCCCCCTCACACACACATATACACACAAACCTTCAACCATACAAACAACTGAATAAAACAACAACAAAAAGATGAATCAACAAGAACAACCACAACAAGGAAATAAACAATCAAACAAACACAAATATACATACACAACAACAACAGCGACAATAACTAACATAGGACAAGAATAACAGCCAAGACAAATGAAGAACAATATAGAACTAACAAAAGACGAGAAAAAGAGTCCAAAATACCCCCTCCCCCTCCCCAAGAAAACCACCCTAAACCCAAAACAAACAAAAGGCAAAAATAAACCAGAACCCCACCCCCACCACTACCAACAATAACAACAACAACAACCAAATGGATATAAACAAAGGAATACGTGTGTGTGTGTGTGTGTGTGTAGCAATATGCCAGCAAGCGTGCAGTACAAACAGAAACTTTCCTAAATAAAGCAAAAGTTTCTGAGAATGATTTATTTTCCGTCTTGTTCTCTTCATGCATATCATGATAATTTCAACCTAACAGATAAGTATATACTGTTGTTACTGTTGCTATGTCTATGTGTACTATGATAATATCAGTAATATGTGATTTCTTGTGCTAGTTTCTACTCACCAAGTCTCCATTAGATTATTCTACATGATCAGATGAATTGGTTGTGTGCTATACGAGGATGGATAACATTAACTGTACATAGATGGCTGCTTTATGTGTGTACTTTTTTCTTCATGACAACTCAACCATTGTTGTATAATCAAATCTGTATTGTTGATGACGATAGAATACAGTGCTACGCACGATACGTTCTTTGTACATAGGTTGTTATTACAATGTGTGACATATTAGCTGTCTGTCCGATTTACTGTGAATGCAGAACAAATCAGAGGATTGAAATTCGCACACACACACACACACACACACACACACACACACATTTACACACACACACCTACGCACGCACGCACACAAACACACATACACATACGCACGCACGCACACACATACACACGAGAGCGTGCGCGACCGCACGCATTTATAAATATACATATAACACATACACACACACAGACACACACGCACGCACGCATATACACACACGCACACACTCATACACACCAGATAGCGCGCACGCACGCATTTATAAATTTACATATAAGACATACACACACACACTTACACACACACAAACACACACACACACACACACACAAACACACACACACACACACACACACACACACACACACACACACACACATGAATTAACAGCCATCCAAAATGAGTATATACCACCCCACCCCCCTCCTCCACCCTCTTTTCTGCATTATTTCGTTGTGATTTGGTGCTCATCTTCTTTGTTTATTTATTTTGGCCTTTCTTCCTTCCTTTCTTCATTGCATTTCTCTCTTTTCTTCCTGTCTTTATTTTTCTCTTTGTCTCTTTCTCTCTATCGTTCTTTCTTTTTTCCCTGTTTTTTGGTGTTGTTTCAATGTCCTCCCTTCAGCCTTTCTCCAATTTCCTTCTTTCTTTCTGTCACTGTCTCTTCCTTTCTTTTTTTTTCTTTCTTTCTTTTTTTCTTTTCTGTTCTTTTTCTGTCTTTCTCTCACCACCCCTCTCCCACTCTTTCTTCGCTACATGAATTTTTTTCCCTTTCTTTTTTCCTTCTTTTTTTTGTGGATTTTCTCTCTTTTTTGCACACGTTTGCTTTTTGTTGTCTGTTTTTTCCTCTACTTTGCTGTCTCTCTTTTCTTTTCTTTTCTTTTCTTTTCTTTTCTTTTCTTTCTTTCTTTCTTTCTTTCTACATTCTTTGTTTTTTTATTTCGTTTTTTCGTTCGATTTTCTCCCAGTATTTCTGCTTGTCTTTCTGTCTTTCTTTCTTTCTTTTTTTCTGCCTGTCTTTCTGTCTGTCTGTCTTTCTTTTTTCTGCTGTCATTCTGTCTGTCTCTCTGTCTGTCTTTCTTTCTTTTTTCTGCCTGTCTTTCTGTCTGTCTGTTTTTCTTTCTTTCTGTCTGTCTTTCTGTCTTCGTGTTTTTCTTTCTTTCTTCGAAATATTTTTTGTTTTAAATGTTCTTTCCTTTCTGTTTCTGTTATTAGAAGTGTCCGTCAGTTTAAAAAAAATTCGTTTCTGTATTTGAACAACACGATATGTAAATACTTCTTCCATATTAATGTTTGTCATACATAATAATGTTAACTATCAACATGATCTAATACTTTGGACCAGTATCATGTATGTTGTGGTGGTAGGATAATATTATTTTCATCATTATAATGTTTACATGTGTTTTAATTGATGGTATGATGCTGAATGTTCAGGCTTCTGTCGGAAATAAAGGACACTGTTGTCACACGTGTGTATGTGTGTGTGTGTGTGTGTGTGTGTGTGTGTGTGTGTGTGTGTGTGTGTGTGTGTCTTTGTGTCTTTGTGTGTGTGTGTGTGTGTGTGTGTGTGTGTGTAGTTGGTGAGAGAGAGGGAGTCAAAGTCAAAGTCAAACTTTTATTTTTAGATGGTACAATGAATAAGCAGTGCATTTGCTTTTTTCATCAAGCCATCTATCTAAAGAAAAAACGAGAGAGAAAAAGATAATATATATGCAGACATAGAATTAAAAAACCCTTATCAATGATAAATCATACAAATCAAACAAGAGAAGACAATAACATATGCATACATGGATTTTTTTTAAACCCTGAACAATGTTAAACCATATAATTAAAAAAATTTAAAGATCTTGAAACGATATCCACCATAATACAAATAAGCAACAAAGAAAAACCAAACCAAAACAAAATAAAAAAGACACCAACTGCTTCCTCTCCCCCCCCCCCCCCCCCCCCCCACACACACACAAAAAAACCTTCAACCATACAAACAACTGAATAAAACAAACAAAAAACGATAAACCAACAAGAACAACCACAACAAACAAATAAACAAACACAAACATACGTACACAACAACAACAGGTACAATAACTAACATAAGACAAGAATAACAGCCAAAACAAATGGAGAACAATATAGAACTAACAAAAGACGAAAAAAGAGTCCAAAATACCCCCTCCCCAAGAAAACCACCCTAAAACCCAAAACAAACAAACAAAAATAAAAATAAACCTGAACTCCACCAACAACAATAACAACAACCAAATGGATATAAACAGAGGAAACTGAAGTATCATCATCATCATCAGACCCGTGACCTTGGCGGTCGTGGGGGAGACATGAAAGACGATGCCGTGGTAAGCCTCCTCCATCCATCTCGGTCCTCGGCTCTGCGCAGTAGTGCCGAGTCATTCATCCTGGTCCATTCTCTGATGTTGTCCATCCATGACTTGTTCTGTCTTCCCCCCCTTCTGCCACCTTCGAGTGTTCCCTGCAGTACTGTTTTGGGCAGAGTGTTGTGGCGGGTGACGTGGCCGAACCATGTCAGCTTTTTCTTCTTGACGATGGTGAGAAGGGGTTCCTGTGGACCTGCCAGCCGTGTTATTTGACTCTTGACAAATTCGTTGGTCTTTCGTTCTCTCCAGGATATGCCCAGTAATTTTCTATGGCATTTTGTTTCGAATGACTGGATTCGCTTTGCTGTTTCAGCAGTCAATGTCCAGGTTTCACTTCCGTACAGCAGGATCGACTGAATTAGGGCTTTGTAGAGCTTTAGTTTGATTGGGAAACTGATCTCTTTACTTTTCCATATGGTGGTGAGTTTTGTCATGGAAGATGTTGCCATGGCTATTCTGACTTTGATTTCTGTCGTCGATCGCCCGTCCTTTGTGAGTGTAGCGCCGAGGTATTTAAAAGCATAAGTATAGTTTCCCTTTAAATCATTTAAACACTTACATACACGTACACACCCTCACCCATATCCCCTTCACCACATATACTCATATATAAAGGAAAACAAGAAATAACCAAACAGACATTGGATTCAGAGCAAAAAAGTAAAACAAAGACTATTCCCTCCCTCTCAAATGGTCATATACACGCATGTACATTTGCTTTTTTATTTAAGGCAGAACAAGTTAATCCTTCCATCAAAGAATAAATTCAGGCAATATAAACCCACCCAGCAATACTAGCATTAGCAATAACAATTTAGGTCATCTAATACAATGAAAAAGAAAATAAACAGCGACAATATAAAATAAATCAGCATATTTTTGTGTAACACAAAAACGTAAAAAGCCCCAAACAACAAGAAAGTAAAAATCCAAAATGGAACCAATTACACAACACACACACACACTCACACACGTGCACACACACACACACACACACACACACACACACACACACACACACACACACCAGATTCAAAGCGTGTTGGGCTTGATATCATATCAACCCATACATAGATCAATGCTTACACATGTACTCTATATGAATATGAAAACTTGGGTCATATCTGAATTTAACAACAAAAATAACGTCAGTGACACTTTAATTACTCTCTTAAGTTTACAAGCTGTGTTCTGAACTTTTATTCATGAAATATCTTTTAGATGTGTTTTATACTGATTTTTGCTCTTAATACATTTCAAATTTGGGGGGAGTTTATTCCATAGGTCACTGCCTGAATACAAGAGGCTCGATTTATATAGGTTATTTCTGGGTCTTGGAAATGTTAGCAAATGGTTGTGTCTATGTTGTTTAACTTTGAAAGCTTTGGTAATCTTCGGAGGTGCATTTTGATTAACAACTTTTTGCATAAACACAGCTTTATTGAATAGAAGTCGGTTTTGAAATGTCAGGACATTTATTTGCTTATAATCCTCAATTGTCAGGGTGCTTGTTTTGAATAATACAAGTTTTACTGCTCTTTTATATAAATGATGAAAGAATTTTAGTTAGTTGCACTGCAGGTATCCCAAATAGTTGACGCATAGTCAATGATTGGTAAAATTTGACCGCAAAAAAATAGTTTTCGAGAATGATTATTTAGAAAGTGTTTTATTTTGGATAATTGAAGTAGCCTGTGAGCTAGGTGTGTACCTAGTAACATTATGTGATCAGTCCAAGTCATATTTTTGTCAATGGTAACAAATAATATTTTATGAGAGTCAACTTCTTCAACTATTCCGTTATCCAATAACAGAGATGGAAACCTATGTTCATTTTTTGCCTTTTCTGTCTTGCTGATACGTACATACACTTTGTTTTATGTGCATTTAAGGACATGTGGTTTAATTGAGTCCAAATAATCAACCTGTTAATACTATATTGAAGTTTGCAAGTTAACCTGCAGGAGTCTGAATCACTACAAAAGAGAGTGGTATCGTCAGCAAACATTTCACAGCTACATTTAATAAAACAGGGTAAATCATTTACATAGACTGAAAACAAGAGTGGTCCCAATACTGAGCCTTGTGGTACCCCATGTCTAATGGGTAGTAGTTCTGATGCTTGGTTATTTACAGATACAAGCTGCTGCCTATTGGACAGAAAATTTTCTAGTAGTTGGATAACTTCAGGTGGCAGTTTGTACAATTCTAATTTGCGCAATAACAAAGAGTGGTTGATCACATCAAATGCTTTTTTAAAGTCAACAAAAAGGAGGCCTGTAAATTTATTGTCATGTATATTGTGTAGGAGACTGTCTTTGAGCTGAGTTAGAGCAGTGTGACAGGAATAGTTTTTACGAAACCCTGATTGATCCTCGTGCAATAGACTGTTTTTATAAAGTAAGAATTTAGGGATGTTTGTATGTGTTTTTCAATGGGTTTAGATAGTACAGAGAGAATTGATTTTGGCCTGTAATTCGAAGAAGAAGAACAGTCGCCTGATTTATGGACTGGTATAACTTTTGCCTTTTTAAACTTGCGAGGAAAACACCTTTTCTCAATACACAAGTTGTATAGATATGTCAGTGTTTCAACAATAACCGGACTAGAGAGTTTTATAATCCGCGCATCTAACAAAGTGTGTGTGTGTGTGTGAGGCTCACAGGGGGACGGGATGGTCTGGTGGTTAGAACGTTGCACTGGTGATCTGACGGCCCGGGTTCGAGCCACCGCTGACACGGCTGTTCAAGGGGCATTACCCCTGGAGTTAACATCAGCACCAACTCCACTTCCCTGAAAGTCCTTCAAATGAGACTAGAAACAAGGGTCCCTTGTGCAAACGCACGCAGAACATCTTTCACACACGTTAAATCCTGTTCCGCTTTTTGACATGTGTGCCAGAGGGAACAGATGATTTTTTTAAATGCAAGCACACGGGGACTAGATGAAAAAAGCACATGAGTGTTATTCTACTATCTTTGGATTAATAGAATGAACGAACAAATAAATTAATTCATTATACATGAATAAATCATTATGTAAATAAATAAATAAGTAAATACATAAAGAAATGAGTACACATTTACACACATACGGCGCGCGCACACAACACCACACACACACACACACACACACACACACACACACACACTGACCAACGGAAAAATAGATTAAATATGACCTATCAAAAATGGACTTATTACATTGGAGCAATGACCATGAACCCCATACAGACGAGTTAAAAACTATTTATTATCTTATGGGAAAAAGAAGCCTTAGTTACATCATCGGAACGAAATTTTGCATGCCAGCACAAAGCACCCCAGACAACAGAACGGATTAACGTAAAGATCCATACGTCGAACGGTGTTTATAGTCACATCAAGACAAACGTAACATACAGACAGACAGGCAGACAAACCAGTAACCATAGACAGACAGAAAGACAAAAGGATAAACAGACAGACAGACAGAAGATGAATGGTGAGCACAGATACCTGACCTCACAGGAACATCAACTGTAGTCTGGTGACACCGTGAAGATAAAAGACTGTGAAGACACCTGCAGCCTTCAACAGACAGACAGACAGGCAAACAGACTCACACACACACACACACATACACACAGACAGACACACAGCTAGATCAACTGGCAGAAGACACACCGACCTGGCCAGCCCAAAAGCTGTGTCAGTTCTTGATGTCAGCCAAGTGACAAGGGCCTACATGACCCTGTTGTCATGATGTAACATGTTGATGTTTTCCTCAGCCATAACAAACTCTTACCATAACTCTCCTGCATATTATGAGAAAAAAGATCGTTCTGAAGCCGAAGCATGGCTGCCTTTATGGTGAGGTCGTGGAAAAAGAGTCATACACACACACGTCTTATCCAATATGTTCTTACAATTTCACAGTGATTCCCAAAGTGGAATGAGTAAGTCAAAGCGCTTTGTTCTGGGTGACCCCCAGGGTGTTAAGCTGAGGAACGCGCAACAAACAACAACAACAAGACACAGAAACACGGAGGATAAATGGTGACCACAGATGTCTGACACGAAAGGACCATCACCAGCAGCGATGGACTCTAACAGATGAATGGTCGGACAATGCCTCTATGCCAACTGGCTAGTTCAACCCCTGACCTCCTGAACCAGACACAACGCTACACAGGTGTCACCTTGTCATACATATGTCACCTTGTCACAACACATTTGTCCCTGTCGATAAGTACGCCAGCTGTTCTCCCTCAGGGATCGGCATCCCCAGAGTCCAGCGCCACACACACACACACACACACAGGGGGACAGAATAGTTGAGTGGTAGAGCGTAGCACTCGTGACCTTAGGCACGGGATCGAGCCACACATGAGGTGACCAGTTTAGGGAATTTTACCCTGGGTTAACATTAGTGCTAAATCCACTCCCCAAAAAGACTTCGGATGAAACTATAAACCAAGGTCCCGTGTGCGAACGGACGCAGAACATCTTGCACACAAGTTTAGAATCCATTCCACCGTTTGGAAAAGTAGGCTATTTCATGGCGGTAGAAACAGATGACAACATTCAATAAAAGGCATACAGTTCTGTTCCTAGCGGCACACAATAGCCTCCTCTTTCAAAATACTAAATGGATTCTTGGCATGTATACAAGAAGCTCTGTTTGCGTTCGCACACAGGGCCTCGGTTTATAGGCTATCTTTTTAGGGAGTCGAGTCGGTACTGATGTTAACTCCAAGGTAAAATCTTCTTAAGCGAGTGCCTACATGTTAGTTTGATCTTTGTCTTTAAATCACAAGCACAATACTCTAACCACTAGGCTATCACGACAACCCCCACCTTCCTTCTCCTGGAGTTAGCATCAGTGCGGACTCTACTTCCTTAAATGTCCTTTGGATAACACTAAAAACCGAGGTCCCTTGTACAAACGCAGGCAGACCATCTTGCACACACGTTAAAACTCTATCCACCTTTTGTAGAAGAGTAGGTCAGATATGGGCAGTGGGATGGATGACATCAATATACCCAGAATGCATCGCACTACCTGAAGAGGTATGAGCTCTGCCAGATTCAACTTTTCCACAAACTGCCTGAACAATATGGTGTGGAGGCCCCAAAACACCCTAAGGAGTTATGGAGGAAGTCAGGCCAAGTCAAAGCAGCAGACAGCATAGACAATGTCAGCTGACACAGTGAACATTCTATCTATCTATCTATCTATCTATCTGTCCCGTAGTCTGACGACCGTGGGGGCACCCTCAAAGACTCAACAACCAGTTCCCTCCATTCCTCTCTCTGTTCTGCCTTTCTCAGGGTTTTGTTGAGTTCTAGGCCTGTCCATTCGCTGATGTTATCCTCCCAGCTCTTCCTTGGTCTGCCTCTTCTTCTTCCTCCCTGGACAGTGCCTTGTAGAACTGTCTTTGCAAGTCCTTTGGATCTTGTGACATGCCCATACCATTTAAGTTTACGTTTTTTCACGATCGTTAGAAGGTTCTCATAGGGTCCAATGGTTTGCTGGATTCTGTTATGCACGCTTTCGTTGCTTATGTGGTCTTTGTAGGAGATGCCAAGGAGTCTCCGAAAGCATCTCATCTCCACCGCCTGTACTCTTCTCTCCAAATCTGCAGTCAGGGTCCATGATTCACAGGCATACAGAAATATGAACATTCTGGTCTCGAAATTATCAGTCAGCTGTGAAACTGCGTCAAGGAGATCCGCTCTACAGATAGATATCAACCTGTCTGAATCCACTTCTTCTTCTTCTTTTCTCGTTCGTTTTACACGTCAGATGTGCCTGGGAAAAGTAATGGCTTAGGCGTTCCAGTTCCTCTAACAACTCACATTTATATTTCACACAACCAATGCGTACATTATATCATACACAGACGCCCCATGTTTCAACAAACACAGGCATACATTACTTTTACAAACAAAGCATGCATTACTTTTACAAACAAAGCATGCATTACTTTTACAAACAAAGCATGCATTACTTTTACAAACAAAGCATGCATTACTTTTACAAACAAAGCATGCATTACTTTTACAAACAAAGCATGCATTACTTTTACAAACAAAGCATGCATTACTTTTACAAACAAAGCATGCATTACTTTTACAAACAAAGCATGCATTACTTTTACAAACAAAGCATGCATTACTTTTACAAACAAAGCATGCATTACTTTTACAAACAAAGCATGCATTACTTTTACAAACAAAGCATGCATTACTTTTACAAACAAAGCATGCATTACTTCTACAAACAAAGCATGCATTACTTCTACAAACAAAGCATGCATTACTTTTACAAACAAAGCATGCATTACTTTTACAAACAAAGCATGCATTACTTTTACAAACAAAGCATGCATTACTTTTACAAACAAAGCATGCATTACTTCTACAAACAAAGCATGCATTACTTCTACAAACAAAGCATGCATTACTTTTACAAACAAAGCATGCATTACTTTTACAAACAAAGCATACATTACTTTTACAAACACAGGCATACATTACTTTTACAAACAAAGCATGCATTACTTTTACAAACAAAGCATGCATTACTTCTACAAACAAAGCATGCATTACTTTTACAAACAAAGCATGCATTACTTCTACAAACAAAGCATGCATTACTTTTACAAACAAAGCATACATTACTTTTACAAACAAAGCATGCATTACTTCTACAAACAAAGCATACATTACTTTTACAAACACAGGCATACATTACTTTTACAAACAAAGCATGCATTACTTTTACAAACACAGGCATACATTACTTTTACAAACAAAGCATGCATTACTTTTACAAACAAAGCATACATTACTTTTACAAACACAGCATACATTACTTTTACAAACAAAGCATGCATTACTTTTACAAACAAGCATGCATTACTTCTACAAACAAAGCATGCATTACTTTTACAAACAAAGCATGCATTACTTTTACAAACAAAGCATGCATTACTTTTACAAACAAAGCATGCATTACTTTTACAAACAAAGCATGCATTACTTTTACAAACAAAGCATGCATTACTTTTACAACACAAGCATGCATTACTTTTACAAACACAGCATGCATTACTTTTACAAACAAAGCATGCATTACTTTTACAAACAAAGCATGCATTACTTTTACAAACAAAGCATGCATTACTTTTACAAACAAAGCATGCATTACTTTTACAAACACAGGCATACATTACTTTTACAAACAAAGCATGCATTACTTTTACAAACAAAGCATGCATTACTTTTACAAACAAAGCATGCATTACTTTTACAAACAAAGCATGCATTACTTTTACAAACAAAGCATGCATTACTTTTACAAACACAGCATGCATTACTTTTACAAACACAGCATGCATTACTTTTACAAACAAAGCATGCATTACTTCTACAAACAAAGCATACATTACTTTTACAAACACAGGCATACATTACTTTTACAAACAAAGCATGCATTACTTTTACAAACACAGGCATACATTACTTTTACAAACAAAGCATGCATTACTTTTACAAACAAAGCATACATTACTTTTACAAACACAGGCATACATTACTTTTACAAACAAAGCATGCATTACTTTTACAAACAAAGCATACATTACTTTTACAAACACAGGCATACATTACTTTTACAAACAAAGCATGCATTACTTTTACAAACAAAGCATGCATTACTTTTACAAACAAAGCATGCATTACTTTTACAAACAAAGCATGCATTACTTTTACAAACAAAGCATGCATTACTTTTACAAACAAAGCATGCATTACTTTTACAAACAAAGCATGCATTACTTTTACAAACAAAGCATGCATTACTTCTACAAACAAAGCATGCATTACTTTTACAAACAAAGCATGCATTACTTTTACAAACAAAGCATGCATTACTTTTACAAACAAAGCATGCATTACTTTTACAAACAAAGCATGCATTACTTTTACAAACAAAGCATGCATTACTTTTACAAACAAAGCATGCATTACTTTTACAAACAAAGCATGCATTACTTTTACAAACAAAGCATGCATTACTTTTACAAACAAAGCATGCATTACTTTTACAAACAAAGCATGCATTACTTTTACAAACAAAGCATGCATTACTTTTACAAACAAAGCATGCATTACTTTTACAAACAAAGCATGCATTACTTTTACAAACAAAGCATGCATTACTTTTACAAACAAAGCATGCATTACTTTTACAAACAAAGCATGCATTACTTTTACAAACAAAGCATGCATTACTTTTACAAACAAAGCATGCATTACTTTTACAAACAAAGCATGCATTACTTTTACAAACAAAGCATGCATTACTTTTACAAACAAAGCATGCATTACTTTTACAAACAAAGCATGCATTACTTTTACAAACAAAGCATGCATTACTTTTACAAACAAAGCATGCATTACTTTTACAAACAAAGCATGCATTACTTTTACAAACAAAGCATGCATTACTTTTACAAACAAAGCATGCATTACTTTTACAAACAAAGCATGCATTACTTTTACAAACAAAGCATGCATTACTTTTACAAACAAAGCATGCATTACTTTTACAAACACAGCATGCATTCTTCAGGAAACACCTCACAAACAACAAAAGGAATACAAACATGCCTATTCAAGCACAGGGATGACAGATAAACATGGCGCCCAAACTCCTGACCCCTACAACCCAAACCTGTTTGTAAGCAAACTAGGCCTGCCTTTCAACCACCCCCATTCATCTTTCTAAGACAGATAACTCTCTCACACACACAAACATAGGTGGGGCTTGGCGCAATGGCGACTTCTTTCAGGGGCGTTTACTCTCGGACAAACAAACAGGCGACCGGACGTGTTGAATGCGCATGCCCTTTGTGAAGTCATGCCTGACAACGAAGCTAGCAGCGCCATGGTTGCTTTATAAATGACGTTTTTAGACCTGGACGTCCCTAGACGTTTTCTTGTCTGTCACATCTTCCCTTGGAGAGTGGGAGGTTGGGGTTTGCTTGATTGCCGGGAAGATAGATAGATAGATATCGTTCTAGGTCTTCTCCTCCTTTATTCATCATCATGAGAGTGTTTCTCCTCTTTGGGCTGTGTTTAGGTAAGATGCTATATAAATTCCATTTGTTATTGTTATTATAGATGCAGCTTTTCTGTTGTTTTCTTTTATGATTTTGTTTTTTTAGTGAGTTAGGGCTTTTTTTGGTACAGTTTCTCTGTCTCTCTAAGTCTCTGTCTCTCTCTCTCCCTCTCTGGTTCAGTCTCTGTCTCTGTATGTCTATCACTGTCTCTGTCTCTCTTTCTGTGTGTGTGTTTCTGATGGTCTCACTGTCTGTCTGTCTCTGTCTCTCTGTCTCTGTCTGTCTCTGTCTGTCTGTCTCTGTCTATCTCTGTCTGCCTCTGTCTGTCTGCCTCTGCCTGTCTGTCTGTCTATCTCTCTGTCTCTCTGTCTGTCTCTTTCCCTCTCTCTCTCACACACAATTTTCCTGGTGTGTTTTTGTTTGTATTATAGCTGATTTATTGATTCTTTGATCGGTTGGTTGGCTGGCTGGGGACTGGTTGAATGGCTGGTTTTGATGAAGACTTGACAAAGAGCACATTTGAAATTGCTCCTATAAGTCAAAGTTGAGGGGCATCTGTTATTTTAAAAAAAATCTTTTTCAAATATTTCAAAAGTCATAAAACAAGCTTAACGAAAGTTGAATCAAAGAAGAGAAATCCTGCCTTTAAAAAAGTATTTCCTATCTTACCACTCGTCCATTTATTATGTACTGGAAATGTTTTCATTTATAATGGGCTGAGGTAGTTCCTCGTGTACTGACACACTAGGTGATATATATATAGTTATTATTTATTATCATGTGGACTTCCTGTCGCTGGCAACTTTCCATAATAGTCTGTCATTTTCTCTACACACACACACACACACACACACACACACACACACACACACACACACACAGAGTCATGTATACTACTTATTGTCCTTACAGGATGCCTTTTCTGTTTTGAACACACACACACACACCACACACACACACACACACACACACACACACACACACACACACACACACACACACACAAAGAGTCATGTATACTACTTATTGTCTTTACAAGATGCCTTTTCTGTTTTGAACACACACACACACACACACACACACACACACACACACACACACACACACACACACACACACACACACCACACACACTCACTCATTCACTCACTCACTCACTCACTCACTCGTGTTTACATCACTGAAGAACCCCGATGTGTTAGTTCAATTTACGAGCAGAGAAAGAAAAACAAGTTGTTGTTGTGGTGGTTGTTGATGATGTTGTTGTTGTTGTTCCTCACTTAAAGGCCTTCGCATTTGAGATAGAAAACAAAGAAAAACAAGAAGCAGGAAAAAGGGAAACGAAGAAAAGAAAGAGAACGACAAAAAGAGAATGTGTTCTGTAAAAACAAAACAAAAAACAAAAACCCAGAAGCCAAAGAAATCAATCAAGAGAGATCTTTTTTTTCTTTTCACGGCCAGAGATGCAAGGTTCACCAATAGTGAGATTCTGCATATGCTGCTCTTTCTATCCACCATGAAGGCAGTTGTATTTTGACTTCGTGGATAAGAGGTATAAAACAACTTACAAAAAGTACGCTCAAAAGAAGAGAAATTTCAGCGAAAAAGGCTACGTGAATTCAAAGTGGAAGTCAAAGTTTTTATTTCGAAAACTTCTTTGTGGGCACATGAAAAACACATCTATCTATAATAACTAAATTATGTCTAGCGATCAAAACTGCGATCACTTCTTAACTTAAAGAAGAGGGGGGAGGATAATGTTAAGGAAAAGAAAAGATATGCAGAAGAATACGAAGAAGAAAAAGACATGTGTGTGTATGAATGCAAAGAAGAAAAGAAAAAAGAAGAAGAATCCAATGAAGAAGAGGTCAAATGCAGAGATAATGCAAAGAAGAAGACTGCAAGAAAAGAATGCAAAAAATGTAAAGTAGAAGAAGAATGCAAAGAAGAAGAAGAAGAATGTAAAGAAGAAGAAGAAGAAGAAGAAAATAGAATGCAAAAAAGAAGAAGAATGCAAAGGAGAAGAATGCAAAGAAGAAGAAGAACGCAAAGAACAAGAATGCGAAAAGAAGAAGAATGCAAAGCAGAGTGCAAAGAAGAAGAAGAATGCAAAGAAGAAGAAGAATGCAAAGCAGAGTGCAAAGAAGAAGAAGAATGCAACGAAGGCAAAGAATGCAAAGAAGAAGAAGAAGAAGAAGAAAAAGAAGAAGAAGAAGAAGAAGAAGAAGAAGAAGAAGAAGAGAAGAAAGAAGAAAGAAGAAGAAGAAGAAGAAGAAGAACGAGATGGGAACCAAGGTCAGCAGATCATAAGCGCATCACTCTAACCACCAGGCTATCCAGTCCCCTCTTGTGCAAGTGTCTTGCCATACTTGCCACACACACACACACACATCACACACACACACACATACACACACACACACACACACACACACACACACACACACACACACACACACACACACACACACACATCCCGTTCAAGAGGATTTCCTTCTGGAGTTAACATCAGTGCCGACTCCACTCTCCCAAAAAGTCCTTTGGATGAGACTATACACCGAGGTCCCGTGTACGAACGCACGCAGAACATCCTGCACACACGTTAAAACCCGTTCCGCTTTTCGGAAGAGTAGGCCATCGTGTACCGGAGGGAACGGATGACAAAATTTACAAAACTGCATACACAGGGACTGGATGTAAAAAAGCACATAAGTACTTATTTCTTTATCCTCGAAATAAAAGAATAGATAAATAAATACACACACACACACACACACACACACACACACACACACACCACACACACACACACACACATTTCCCACTTGTGCAAGTGTGCTGTTGTGGCTGAGGATATCCTGATTACACTAAACGAAACTGTTTGTTAAACACTAAATTAACAGGAATGGGAAAAAATTAACATAGAACAACAATGACATACCTACAACAAATGCCCTATGGGACTTAACAATAAACCCTTAGCAATAGCAAACGCTAACTTGATATCATCCAGAACCTATTCAAGGGAAGTTTAAGGAAAACTAGGTAAGGTTTTAAAGTCTTGCATTCAAGAACAACATGGGTGTTTGGATATTATTGTTTCCACATAAGTGTGTGTGTGTGTGTCTTTATCTATTCTTTTATAACGAGGATAATGGAATAAGCACTCATGTGCTTTTTTTACATCCAGTCCCCGTGTGTATGCGGTTTTTTAAATTTTGTCATCTGTTCCCACCGGCACACGGTGGCCTACTCTTTCGAAAAGCGGAACAGGATTTAACGTATGCGCAAGATGTTCTGCATGCGTTCGCACACGGGGCCTCGGTTTATAGTCTCATCCTGAAATATTGTACACACAAGACTGATGTACATAATGAACTGTAGGATTTATATATACTGCACTGCAAAGTTCACTGATTATATCCAACATCCCTAATCTACACTGAAAATGAAAATCTAACTGGCAGCACCCAGCTGTGAATCAAACAAAACAAAAACAAAACAACTCACACACACCCTCACCTCAGTCAAGAGAAAGGTTATGGACAGCCATTGTTAACACCAAACAAACAAAAAGTGTGTGTGTGTGTGTGTGTGTGTGTGTGTGTGTGTGTGTGTGTGTGTGTGTGTGTGTGTGTGTGTGTGTGTGTGTGTGTGTGTGTGTGTAGTGTGTGTGTGTGTGTGTGTGTGTGTGCTGCAGGTCTGGTGGCGGTGGTGGGGGCATGGGACGACTGGCTAATGCTGATGGCACTGAGCGACATGCAACGACAACAACAACAACAACAACAACAATATTATTCACGTCAGTACTGCTGATGTCTGGTTTGTAGAAACGGTAGAAACTGCAGGATACGGTAGGGTAAAGTAGGGAAGGGTAGAGACTGTTACAGGTTAAGGTGTTCCTAGGACCTACCTGGTCATTGGGGAGCGAGGCGTCAGAGACCTCACTTCTCTAGGGGCCAGCATATTGAGGGCGGCGCCCATCTCCTCTCCCTTGCTGCTTTACCTTCCCTCACCCTAAAGAGGGCAGGTACACATTTACAGCTGGGTGAACTGGGGGACTGTACTGAAGCCAAGGCGCCCAAACAGTCGCCCATCTACTGGCAACCATGCTCGACGCTGCTTAACCTTAGCTTGGGGAAAGCGAGTGTTCTAACCACTGAACTATCCCGTCCCCAGAAAATGCAGAGTGGAGAAGGATGATTATTGCGGGGTAAGATAGGGTGTGTGTGGTACAGGGTGATTAGTGTGGAGTGGAGTAGGAGTAGGATATGGCTAGGTGAAGAAGGGAATTGTGTGGTAGCTAAGGGTGCAGAGGCGACAACTTGCATTGTGAGCAGTAGAGGACAATTGAGTGAGTGGGAGGGAGGAGTGGAGGGAAGTGAGTGGAGGGGAAGGGAGAGTGGAGTGGGGTGAGTGGATGTGGAAGGGTGAGTAGAGTGGAGTGGAGTGAGTGTGTGGTAGAGTGAGTGTAGTGTAGTAGTGTATTTAGTGTAGTGTAGTAGTAATGAGTGCTACGTAGGTAGGGTTAGGAGTAGAGTGAGATGAATGCAGTGTAGGTATGAGTGTAGATGATGTGTAGTGTAGTGGTAGTTGTAGTGTAGTGTAGTGTGTAGAGTGTGGTTGTAGTGTAGTTAGTGTGTGTATTTAGTGTAGTGTAGTGTAGTGTAGTGTAGGTGTAGTGTAGTGTAGTGTAGTGTAGTGTAGTGTGTGTGTGTAGTGGGTGTAGTGTAGTGTGTGTAGTGTAGTGTGGTGTAGTATTAGTGTAGTGTAGTGTGGTGTAGTTTAGTGTAGTGTAGTGTAGTGTGGTTGTATTTAATCGTGGCGTGTTTTAGTGTAGGTAGTGTAGTGTAGCATCGTGTCGTGTATTTAGTGTAGTGTAGAGTAGGTTTGTGTAGAGTCGTGTCGTGTCGTGTCTGTCGTGTCGTGTCGTGTCGTGTCGTGTATTTAGTGTAGTGTAGTGTAGTGTAGTGTAGTGTAGTGTGGTGTAGTGCAGTGTGGTATCGTGTTGTGTATTTCGTGCAGTGTAGTTTAGTGCAATGGAGTGGAGTGTAGTGTGTTTGTGACACATAAAAACTATGAAATTCGGACTTTTGTTGTTCGGGCTGATATGTTCCATTGTCTGACATTTCAGGCTTTAAAATGTTTGGGGGTTTTGTTAAGTCTTTGTATCATGTCCTTATATCAGATATTCACTATTTTGTTATACACTTTGTCCTCCAAATTATAACACAAAAAATGTTTTTTAAAAGCTTTAAAGCGGAAAATGCCCTACACGGCATGTCCGACAGGACAACTTCCTCAAAGGGAGACTACTTCTGACAAAACATATTCCATATTATATTTTGGAAGGGAGAAAATGACAAAATCTCAAATGAAGTCTTGCATCTTTTTGTTGTTTGGTTTTCTTTGGGGGGGGGGGGGGGTTCTAGCTGTGTGTTTCTTTATTTTTTTCATATATCTGTGTTGATTCATTTATTGATCATTATCGACTGTTTGGGTGGTTGCTTGATGGACGGATGGGTAGATGGATGGATGGGTGGATGGGTAGATGGATGGATGGATGGATGGATGGATGGATGGATGGATGGACGGACGGACGGATGGATGGATGGATGGATGGATGGATGGATGGATGGATCAGTATGTGATTGCTTCATAGACTGGAAGATAAACAGAGGAAAGGGCAGACTACCTGACTCTCCGGTCACTCCACCAAGTGTGTGATGTTTTACTCCAGTGACCTTTGCTCTCCTGCCCTAGCTAGAGCTCATGTAGTTCCCCTATGGCGGGAGTTTTGCGTATGCGACCGAGTTTGCCCACCATGGAGCTAGCCACAGTGTGTCTTCAGGGATAGTGATTATTTAACACAGTGATAGAGTGAGAAGCTGACCAACTGACTGACTTATCTACCGACTAACAGAATGACTGGGTCATCAATCAATTGATCAGTTTGCTGTTAACTGACAGATTGATCGATCAACTCATCGACTGATTGATTTGTTTTGTGTTCCTCGGCAAGAGCTCCGAGGTTAACCAAAAATGAGATTTTACGTATTAGCCCCTTTCTGTCCACCATCAAGGTGGCCGCATTCCGAATTCGGGGAGATTATATCTAAGCATGTCATCAGCGTACATGCGCTCAATGAAATTTTGTCATCAGTTCCTACCAGCACACAGTGGCCTGCTCTCCCGAATTGTAGCACAGGTTTAAACGTGTGCGCAAGATGTTCTGCCTGCGTTTACACACACGGGACTTCGGTTTATAGTCTCATTCCAAGGACTTTTGGGGAAAGTGGAGTCAGTGCTGATGTAAACTCCAGGGGGAATATCCCTTTAAGCTGGCGTCTCGGGGGGATGGATGGTGGAGGGAGGGAGGGAGGGAGGGATGGATGGGTGGATGGATGGATGGATATATGGATGGATATATGGATGGATGGATGGATAG
>CM054160.1:11563461-11573461 GCA_028751875.1 Rapana venosa
TTTCGTTCTCATCATCATGGTCGTTGTCATAATCATCACCACCCTTGCCACCACCTCCACTTTCATCACCCCTATCACAACACTTACTTTTCTCACACAGACCTATGCTTCCGTTACTCTTGATGAGCCGGGATTTCCATTGGAGAGCTTAGACATTCACATTTAGAAAATTGCCAGACAATGCCGGCTATTCCAACTAGGAATTCCGAAGAGACTCTTTTCCAGGTCAGAAACATTACAGAACAAAATCAACGATGTTAAGTACAAAAAATATTGAAAAAATGTTTTCAGTTCACATCACTATAATAGTGCATAATTATGTAAGTCAGTACTGGCAATATCCATTAGGGTTTAGGTTCTGTATTTGTACGTTGGAGAATGAAACCAGCATTTTTTTTTTATTTCTTCGTTTCCGAAAGATCTTCCACTAAGTCAGCAATTCCTTATTAAAATGTTTAAATATTTTCAACGAAGCATCTGAGGTAAGGAGGTAAAGGTAAAGGAGTCCCATAACCTATAAGGTCGTAGGGGAGCGAGGCGTCAGAGACCTCACTTCTCTAGGGCCAGCATATTGAGGGCGGCGCCCATCTCCTCTCCCTCGCTGCTTTACCTTCCCTGACCCTAAAGAGGGCAGGTACCCATTTACAGCTGGGTGAACTGGGGGAACTGTACTGAAGCCAAGGCGCGCAAACGGTCACCCATCCAACTGGTAACCACGCTCGACGCTGCTTAACTTGGCTGGGGGAAAGCGAGTGCTCCGACCACTGAGCTACCCCGTCCCCCATCTGAGGACACTTCGATATTTTCCAAACAAACGCCAAATAAGATTTCTATATTTTTTCAAGTTGATATGAGTAAAATATGTTTCGATGCTTTCCAAATAGACATCAGCGAACGTTTAAATATTTTCCAAATGAACAGAAAACGTTTAAATATTTTACAGTCTTTTCAAAAACATAGAGAACGTTTGATTACTTAAACAAAAACAAACAGAATACAGAAAATGTGTCAATATTTCCCCTAATTTCCCAAACAAACGCGATCTAAGTTTTTTAACATGAACCAAACAAACATCGGAGAAAATTTGCAAATTTTTCTTTGAAAAAAGTTTCATAGTTTTCCAACCAGTCATCAGAGAAAATGTTATCAATATTTTGAAAGTTCTCCAATATGTAGTACATTAAACTGACATAGTCCACAACTTTCCAGAGGATTTGTCATGATTCTTTACCTAAAGCTAAAGCTTTGTGAATTAGTCATTCCTATCTGTTTACAAATTAGATATTCTATAAAATAAAATTAACCTTTATGGACAAAACCAGCAATTTTCCTCGATACCATCCTGAAGATTCTTCGATTGTACCCTGAAAAACAAACTTAGCAGTACCTGTGAAAATTTGAAATAATGGTACACCGCTTTCAGTCATGAAAGATTTCTCCACAAGAAATTCGGGCTGCTCTTTCCAGAAAGAACCTATCGCCAGAAGCCCAGCGCCACCCATTTTTTCCCTGTCTGTATTCATAGTTATGCACAGCGTTTTACAATTTGGTGCGGTGGCATGGTAAATGTCTGGCTGTGTTTTCTGCCCTGTGGACAATTGTAGTCTGTTGGTCAGCAGAGTGACTGATAGCCGGAACTTCGTATGGAACTTGATTCAGGATTTTGCAGGATTCCCGAAAAAAAAACGGTTCAGGAGTTTAAACCAGTACTTATATGTCACGCTAGAGCACGCGTGCACGTGCACACGCATGCTCGTACCCCCCCCCCCTCCCACACACACACACACACACACACAATATGTGTGGGGACTATAACAACCCATTTCCTTCTCATGGTTGAAAACCCTGACCTGCTGCTATGTGGCAAAGGTCACCAGTTGGTGGTGGTGGTGTATACCACTGCTGTAAACACTTTGTAAACACACAACAGTCAACCAAACAAACGACCAAACAACCAAACTCAGCCGGAAATAGATATATCACAAAACTAATGGCCGCCATGTTAAAAAACAAAACAGCCTCGTTTTGGATGCTGAGCGTGCGCAGAAGCAGGTTTTTCATTGACCAAAATGGAGGCCCAAAAGACATAAATTGGGGGATTTATGCCTTCCTCCCCTTTGCTGGGTAGCTTGTGGGCTTGGCTGGTTTACACCATGGCCAGTTTCATCACAGCCGGTCTTCTGGGCATTGCCCTTTTCCTCTGTGAGTATCTGGAATTGCTGTCATGTTTTGGAAAGAGGGTTTTGGGGTTGGTTTTTTAACGTTTTTCGGTATATAAATATATTTTTATCACAGTAATGCTATTGCAACATTAAAAGATCTTTAATGGGAGCAACAAGTTCATAGTTTATACTGAGCTCTTCTGATGGAAGACGTACATTACAAAATAAATTCCAAAGAAAGATGGGTTGTGTTTTTGGTTTAATGTCTATTCACTGCCATGTGTTTCGTACAGGGAAAGTTGAATTATTAAACAATGAATCCAAAAAGTTAAAGGCATTCAAGGCCCAAGAAAGATCTAGTAATCTTCCGACTGTGGAATGATCAATGCCTTCAAAAATTGATAGTACGTATTGCTAAGAACCGTGCAATACACTTTGAGCATTCCCATAGTGTTCATTTGTATCAGTTTCCTTCTTTGTGTTCAAGTTTTTAAGAGTGGGACAGTCAAGAAGTAGGTGATGGACTGTGTTAGAATGAGAATATGAGCATGTCATGTTTTGGGAATATTTTGTGTTCTTAAACTTGTGTTGGAAACTGTTCTCGAGTGTTGGAGACTGTTCTCTTGAAAATAGTTATACTTTGGTGTCAATGTTCAATTATCTACAGTATGAACATTTTCAAAAAACGACAACAAAATGAGCGAAAATGTGGTAACGGGTGAACGATACAATTATGTCTGTCGTTTCTCATTTTCTATAGTGAGAATATTATTCCTGAAATTCAAATTCTTTATGTCCAGTCATCCATATAGGGATATGAAGGATTTTATATAATACCAAGATAAAAATCATAACTAAATAGCGTATATTGTGCACCATGTAACTAGATATTTGAACACTATACCATGAAACCCTTTTTTTTGTTTACATAATTTCATATTCTTTTGGCATGTTTCACATGTAACTTCCGACTGTTATTAATCATTTTCAGCAACATCGAGCAAAGTTTTCTATTTGTTGAAGAAAAAAGAGTTTTCATTCTTTAAAGTGCTTGGATGTTTAAGTATAGTATTTTGGAAAAAAAATATTTACGAGTTTCATTCCATTTCAATGAATAATTCGTAATAGAGGAAATATGAATAATGATGCTCTCTCTCTCTCTCTCTCTCTCTCTCTCTCTCTCTCTCTCTCTCTCTCTCTCTCTCTCTCTCTCTCTCTCTCTCTCTCTCTCTCTCTCAAAACAAACCTAAAAAGACTTGGGGTAAAACGAAGTGGACTGCACTGGATGATAACAGTGTCTTTTTGAACAATCCCATCGAGAGTGAACATGAAGCACTACGCTCTTTTTAAAGTGACTGATCATTAGGTATACCAGCTGCCAAATGACGTTCTGTGATGTTTCGTTTTTGTGGCACACTACCATTGGCTCCTTCTTCTTCTTCCTTTTCTTCTTCTTCTTTCGTCCTCGTCGTCGTCGAACACTCAGACAGCAACTACTGTCTGTCATATGAGCAAAAATGCGTTGCCCTTAAGCGCCTGACAAGTCAGGCCCAGCGCATCCGACTTGGGCGTGGGAGAGAATTGTTATCTTTTAAGTCTTTCTGGAAAAAAGGCAGGATGAATGGACCAAGAAGGCAGAAAATGGACGAGAAGGAAGTGACAGGAAGAAAAGGAACAAGGCAGAAACAAGCGAGGGATGGAAAAGAGGGAATTCTTATCACAGAACTTCCAGAAGGTGGGGATGCTATTTATACTGACAGGCCCCCGGCATCCCCACGAAGGATTTGGCTTGTTGTTGCTGACAATAATTATTTCTGTGTTTTATATTTTTTTCGGAATAAACATTTCTTTAAACCAAACGGAGCTGAAACCAGACTTAGCACTAGGGGAGGAAACACAATCTTTTTCAGATGGACGGACACCTTAGCTTCCAGTTGAATTGGGTTGTTGGGGGGGGGGGGGGGGACCACTTGTGTTATCATAATGATGATGATTATGACTATGAATGATGAGTGATGATGATGATTGAGAGATGACGTATGATGATGATGATATGATGACATGATTATGATGATGATGACGATATGATCTGATATGATGATATGATGTGACTATGATGACTGGTATGTGATGGACTATGTTGTTGTGTGATGCATTGGTGACTATGACGACTATGACTATGTGACTATGGACTATGATGACTATGATGACTATGATGACTATTTGGAGACTATTTTCTATGAAGTCTTGTGTGATTCTATTTTTGACTAGTGGTGACTATGCATGTGATGATGACAGATGTGATTATGACTATATGACTTATGACTAATGATGACATACTTGGCTATGATGACTATGATGACATGATTAGACTATGGCTATGACTATGATGACTATGAGACTATGATAGCTATGATGACTATGGCTATGATGACTATGATGACTATGACTATGCTGACTATGGCTATGACTATGATGACTATGACTATGATGACTATGATGACTATGATGATGACTGACTACGATGACTATGATGACTATGATGATGACTATGATGACTATGATGATGACTATGATGACTATGGTGCTGTATCTATTGCTGACACAGGTGTGAGGCCCACGGAGCAAAGCCTGGTCGGGGAAGACTGTTTACCTGTCTTCCTCTTCCACAACTGATGACCTCCCCCTTCTCTCTCGTCCTCCTGCCTGTCATAGCCATGTGATGATGTTGTTGTTGTTGTTGGTGCTGTGTTGCGTCGGTGTGGTGTCGGTGGTGGTGGTGGTGGAGTGTGTGTGGTGTGTCTGTGTTTTAGAGTCCCTTGTTTGTGCATGTTTTTTTGTTTGTTGTCTGCTGCTGTTGTTGCTGGTTTTTGATATTTCATTGGTGGTGGTCTTCTTCTTCTTCTTCCTCTTCCTCTTCTTTTTCTTCTTCTTCTTCTTCCTTCTCTTCTTCTTCTCTTCTTCTCTTCTTCTTTCATTCTTCTTCTTCTTCTTCCTTTTCTTCTCTTTCCTCTTCCTCTTCTTTATTCTTCTTCTTCTTTCCATTCTTCTTCTTCTTCTTCTTCCATTCTCTTCTTCCTTCTTCTTTCTTCATTCTTCTTCTTCTTTCTTCTTCTTCTTCTTTCCATTCTTCTTCTTCTTCCATTCTTCTTCTTCTCTTCTTCTTTCCATTCTTCTTCTTCTTTTTCTTTCCATTCTTCTTCTTCTTCTTCTTTTCCATTCTTCTTCTTTCTTCTTCTTTTCCATTCTTCTTCTTCTTTTTCTTTCCATTCTTCTTCTTCTTCTTCTTTTCCATTCTTCTTCTTCTTCTTCTTTCCATTCTTCTTCTTCTTCTTCTTTCCATTCTTCTTCTTCTTCTTCCTCTTCTTTGTATTCTTCTTTTTCTTTCCATTCTTCTTCTTCTTCTTCTTCTTCTTCTTCTTCTTCTTCTTCTTCATTCTTCTTCTTCTTTTTTTCCATTCTTCTTCTTCTTCTTCTTCTCTTTTCTTCTTCTTTCAGTCTTCTATGATTTCTTCTTCTTTGCATTCTTCTTCTTTGCGTTCTTCTTCTTTTTTACATTCTTTGAATTCTTCTTCATCTTCTTCTCTGAATTATAGATAATGGGTGGATGCATGCATGGATAGATAGGTAAAAAATGGATGAATGGGTGATTGGATGGATGGATAGATGAATGGATGGATGGACGGACGGACGGACGCACGGATGGATGGATGGATGGATGGATGGATGGATGGATGGATGGATGGATGGATGGATGGATGGATGGATGGAGGGATGGATGGATGGATGGATGGATGGATGGATGGATGGATGGATGGATGGATGGATGGACGACGGATGGAGGATGGATGGATGGATGGATGGATGGATGATGGGAGATGGATGGGACGGGACGGAGTGGATGGACGCACGGATGGATGGATGGATGGATGGATGGATGGATGGATGGATGGATGGATGGATGGATGGATGGATGGATGGATGGATGGATGGATGGATGGATGGATGGATGGATGGACGGACGGACGGACGGACAGACGAACGGACGGATGGATGGACGGATCAACAAATCGCAGCAACCACCACCTACACCATAATTATTATAACCTCGCAACGCTCACTTTCAGGGAAAGGACAGTACCCCACCGCCACCACCACCAACAACAACAACAACAACAACAACAACAACCGATACAACAGCCGCAGGTTCCCCTACATCCCCCGCTACCAACCCTACCGCTACACCTCCGTCAGAAGAGCTGACAACGACCTGTGTCTGTGTCGGTGTGCGGGGGTGGGGGGAGAGAGGGAACAGGGACCCCGCTTTCACCCCTCCTCCCCCTCCTCCTCCTCCTCGTCCCGGTCACGTGGCCGAGAGAGGGAAGGAGAACTGCCAGAGGTGGAGTGGGAGGTGGAGGTGGAGGTGCCTGAGTGGGATTGGGAGTTCCTGGATTTCTGGTGGGTTCTCTTTCTTTGTTTGTTTGTTTCTTTGTTTCTTTCTTTGTTTCTCTTCGTTTGTTTCTTTGTTAGTTTTTTTGTTGGGAAGGGGAAGGGTTGTTTGTTGGTTGGTTGGTTGGTTGGATTTTTGTCGGGGATGGGGAGGGAGGGGGGGGGGGGGGGGGGGCGGGGGAAGGGACTGTATTGGGAGGTGTTGTTGTTGTTGTTGTTGTTGTTGTTTGTTTGATTTGTTGGATTGTTCTTTGATTGTCAGTTGGTTGGTTGCTTGGTGGTTGGTAGCTTGGTTCTTGGTGGCTTGGTTGGCTGCTTGGTTCTTGTGGCTTGGTTGGTTGCTTGATGGCTTGGTTGGTGGCTTGGTGGCCTGGATGGTGGCTTGGTGGCTTGGTTGGTGGCTTGGTGACTTGGTTGGCTGCCTGGTTGGTTGCTTGGTGGCTTGGTTAGTGGCTTGGTGGCTTGGTTGGATGGTTGCTTGGTGGCTTGGTTGGATGCTTGGTTGGCTGGTTGCTTAGTTGGTTATTTTTGGGGGGGGGGTTGTCTGGGGTTTTATTTTATTTTTGCTTTCTGTTGTCTTTTTGTGGTTGGGGTTTTGTGTATTTGTATATGTGAGGGGGTGGGTCTTTGGGGAGGGGGGTGGTGTTAAAAGTCCGATTTTGTGTGTGGTGGGGGGGGGGGGTTGGAGGGTGGAAGAAGGGGGAGAAAGAGGAAGAGAAAAAGGGGATAGAGTGTGTGTTGTGTGTTGTGTGTGTGTGAGGGGAGTGGAGGGGTCGCAGGCGGGGGGGGGGGGGGGTGGAGATCTTACTGAAAGTTGGTATCATCATTTTGGAAAATGAAGTTAGTGTGTTTTGTGACGCAAGGGACAGATATACAATGTCTGTTTGTCTGTCTGTCTGTCTGTCTATATATTTGTCAATCTTTCTGTCAGTCTGTCTATCTATCTATGTGACGCTAGGGGCAGATATATTCTGTGTATATATCTATCTATCTGTCTGTCTGTCTGTCTATCTATCTATCTATTTATCTATCTGTCTGTCTGCCTTTTTTTATGTATGTCTGTCGATGTGACGCTAGGGGATATCTATCTCTCTATCTCTATCTATCTATCTCTATCTATCTCTATTATTCTATCTCTCTCTATCTTTATCTCTATCTCTATCTATTCCTCTATCTCTCTATCTCTCTCTGTCTCTCTCTCTGTCTCTCTCCTGTCTCTCTCTCTCTCTCTTCTCTCTTCTCTCTATATATATATATATATATATATATATATATATATGTGTGTGTGTGTAGTGTGTGTGTGTGGTGTGTGTGTGTGTTGTGTGTGTGTGTGTGTGTGTGTGTGTGTGTGTGTGTGTGTGTGTGTGTGTATCTATCTATCTATCTTAGTGGCGCGAGGGACAGAAAAGAAATTATCCTGTTTGTCTACCTATGTACCTGCCTGCCTGTCCATCTGTCTATTTGCTCTCTCTCTCTCTCTCTCTCTCTCTCTCTCTCTCTCTCTCTCTCTCTCCTCTCTCTCTCTCTCTCTCTCTCTCTCTCTCTTCTGTATAACATTGTATTCATACATTGGTGTGTGTGTGTATGTGTGTGTGTGCGTGCGTGTGTGCGTGTGTGCGTGCGTGCGTGCATGTATGCGTAAAAAATAAGTTTATATGTCTTTTGTAGTCATTTTTTTATAACACTGTAGTCATACATTGAAGTGTGTGTGTGTGCACGCGCACGTGCGTGTGCGTGCGTTCGTGCGTGCATGCGTGTGTGTGTGTGTGCGTTCGTGCGTGCGTGTGTGTGTGTGTGTGATATTTTTATTTGAAGTTATTTTGGAATGTTTAAACCCGTATGATATATAGCTTTCTTGTGTCTTCTGATATTATGATACATATCAATGTACCTGCCCCTTTTGTAATTGCCTTTCATGGGATGATTTAAGTGTTTTTGACTTGACCTGACTTGACTTGACCTAACCTGACTTGTCTGTGTGTTCAACAGATCTGTGGAGAGGAATCAAGGGCATCTCCATCCCTGAACACAGGCAGATCAACAGCCCTGAACATACCCCAGTGCATTACGTCTTTTATCTAGTGTTCTGGCTGGTGGTGATGGAATAATTTCAGCAGCAGCAGCAACAACAGCAGCAGCAGCAGCAGTAGTAGTGGTAGTAGTAGCAGTAGCAGCAGCAGCAGCAGCAGCAACAGTAGTAGTAGTAGTAGTAGTAGTAGTAGTAGTAGTAGTAGTAGTAGTAGTAATGGTGGGGATAGCAGCAGCAGTAGTAGTAGTAGTATGTATGTATGCATGTATGTATGTAGACTATAGATGTGTATAATTTATGTATGCATGCATGTATGTATGTACGTATTATCATTGTTGTTATCATACTGACACGTTTCCGATAGTCATTCAGTTATGAACACACATGTATTATTACAGAAAGTAAAAATGATTATGTAGTAAGTTCAAAGGGATACATTAGATTTCAAATGATTCTGATTTAAAACTACAATGTGTCTGTGTATTCATTCATTTGTTCCCAGTCTATGAAGGTCAGAAAGTACAGCCTGTAACATGGAGAAAGTTGATGATCTCTTTTTAACCAGGGTAAAGTCCACTTCGACACAAACCAGCCATGGTGCCAACCACTTCGACATATTCTATTCCAACGAGCAAAGGCATAAACATGTTGCGATCATGATGGTGGCTGTGACGCATGTTACGTCATTTCCGTTAAAAGTTGGATTTTTTGGGGGGGTTAATGAAAAATAAACTTGATAATTTATTTTGTGAATGCTTTGTTTGGTAAATTGGAAGAAAATCTCTGTGTGTGTGTGTGTGTGTGTGTGTGTGTGTGTGTGTGTGTGTGTGTGTGTGTGTGCGTGCGTGTGTGTTCTTCTACTTGCCTTTAACGTCCTTCCACGTTAAGTAATTGTAGACGATAGGGAAAGGATTATGACAAATGTATAAATAGAGGAGGGAAGTGTGTATATGAATGAGCATGTGTAAGTTCGAGCGCGTCATTAGAGGAAAGAGAGAGAGGAGAGTGAGAGAGAAGAGAGAGAGAGAGAGAGAGAGAGAGAGAGAGGAGAGAGAGAGAGAGAGAGAGAGAGAGTGAGAGAGAGAGAGAGAGAGAGAGAGAGAGAGAGAGAGAACATTGTGTGTGTGAGAGAGGAGAGAGAGTGAGATAGAGAGAGAGAGAGAGAGAGAGAGAGAGAGAACATGTGTGTGTGTGTGTGTTGAGGGGAAAAAACACCTCAAGAGGAACACCACACACACACACACACACACACACACACACACACACACCACCACCAAAAAAAAAGCAGAACATTACTGGAATACCATAACTAGTTTAACATAACTAATAATTAATACAACATAAACGTGTGTGTTTGTGC
>CM054160.1:11593461-11623461 GCA_028751875.1 Rapana venosa
ATCAATAAACAATGACAATTACTACTACCAGAAATATCAATGAATATACGATGAAACTACTAATTAAAAAACATTACAGCAGATGACAGAGTGTGTGTGTGTGTAGAGAGAGAGAGAGAGAGAGAGAGAGTGTGTGTGTGTGGTGTGTGTGTGTGTGTAAGAGATGTATTGGAATCATTAGTGAAAGTGAAGTGCGTGGAAGGAGAATGAATGTTGTGACATCTTTAAAGAGAGCATGATAGGAATGAAGGTCTTGCAGGAATCCTCAATACACATAGTGAATGAGAGAAACTGTTGGGAATGTGGAATGAACTACCATGGGTGTTTTTTTTATAATTGATTATTATTCATAAACAGAGGTCAGAAGACTCTCAGTCTCATGTCCCTGACGGTACACTTTATGCTGAAACATGGGTTGTGGGTGTTGCTTACAAAGATACAGGTCTACATTATTTTAAAAGAAAGTGTTTTTTGTGTGGCTGGATATGAGGACGACATGAATGGCTGATTGTACTGATCATTGATCATGGTTTTGTTATAAGTCAAAGTCCATGGAATTTTATGAAACTGATCTATGTCTTTCATGTCCATATGCTGAATCTGTGTGTGTGTGTGTGTGTGTGTGTGTGGTGTGGTGTGTGTGTGTGTGTGTGTGTGCATGCCTGCAAATCCATGCAGAAGTGTGAGTGATAATGATAATGTTGCCATATGATATATATATCAAAGGTGTCTATGAGAAAGCAGCAGAGTAAATGATGCATCACTCATCATTGAAAGTGTGATATTTTAAAAAGTGAAATAAAAACTATAATCAATTAACTCGTGTTTTTTGTGTCTGTAGTTTGTGTGTTTGCTCTCTCCCCCCACCTCTCTCTGTCTTTGTATGTCTGTCTCTCTCTCTCTCTCTCTCTCTCTCTCTCTCTCTCTCTCTCTCTCTCTCTCTCTCTTCTCTCTCTCTCTCTCTCTCTCTCTCTCTCTAGCTATCTCACTTTCATGCATGCGCGCACGCCCACACACACAGGCTTTCATACACGAATACACCCACACACACACACAACAACACACACACACCTCTCTCTCTCTCTCTCTCTCACTCGCCATGACTCACATGCGTGCTTGCTCTCACACACACACACACACACACACCTCTGTATGCACGCACCACATCCATCCATTCAAAGGTTTATCATGAACAGACAGACGGACAGATCTCCATGGCATTCCTCCATCGGTTCCTGTGGTGAGCCTCTCTGTGCCGTGTCACCACCGTTCTTTTCTTTTTCTGTTTCGTTCCTCGGCTAGCGCTCCGAGATCCACCAATGGTGAGATGTTGTGTACACGACCGTCTTTGCACTCCATGAAGGTAGCTGCATTCCGACTTTGGGGATGACATGTGCGTGATCTTTAACCTGCACATTTGATCATCTGCACGAGTATGATCATATACACAAAAGGAATTAAAACACTGGCAAGTCTGAACTTGAAGTTGACCTAGGAGTGGTAAAAAAAAATCTCCACCCTTAATTCACCAAACGCCTCCGAGATTCGAACCCACGACTTCATGGACCCATGGGATTGAAGTCCAACGGTGGTACCCACTCGTCCACGGCATCCATCAGGACCATAATGATGATGATCTTTCTTGAAGTCATCCAGCCAACTGGTTGCCGTCTGCCAAGGGTTCTGCAGCCCTATCTTGGCTGCTTGGGCTACACACCGGAACTTTTGTTTAAATCACTCTTGTCCTTTTGTTTTTCTATGTGACTCTATTGTTCATACCGCACGTACTAAGGCAATAATAGTAGTAGTAGTAGTAGTAGTAGTAGTAGTAGAAGTAGTAGTAGTACTAGTAGTAGTAATAATAATAGTAATAATAACAATAATAATAAATCATGGAATTTATATAGCGCTATATCTTGCAAAAAACAAACCAAAGCGCTTTCATTCATCCTACTCATTCACATACAGCCAGTTACAATTAACAGGTCTATTTACAAATTCAAACGTATCCACACACGCTCGCTCGCACGCACTCACATGCACACTCACGTTTGTGGGTGTTGCTTACAAAGATACAGGTCTACATTATTTTAAAAGAAAGTGTTTTTTGTGTGGCTGGATATGAGGACGACATGAATGGCTGATTGTACTGATCAATTGATCAATTAATAAAGGTTGTACACTCCCGCAGGATGATGGGGTTTTGTCGGTTGAGGGCAGGGGCAACAAAATGAAATGGAACAAGAGGGGAGTATCTTAGGTTTGAAGTAAAATGTGTTTTGAGGCCGGATTTAAAAGTGTCATAAGAAGGCCTTGGGCAAAGGGAGAGAGGGAGGTCATTCCAGATCGATGGACCAGAAACAGAGAAAGAGCGATGGCCAACAGTGGACTGGTTGAATCTATGTATTCTTAAGCACAAGATAACTGCAGCTGAGCCAAGGGAACGAGAAGGAGTGTACAGGTGAAGACATTCGCAGAGGTAGGAAGGTGCTGTTTTATGGAGGCATTTGTTACAGAGGGTACTGATCTTATAGTTTACTCTCTGTGGCACAGGCAACCAGTGGAGAAATAGCAAGAGAGAGGAGTAATGTGCTCAGATTTTTCCTTTGTTAGGACTAGTCGAGCTGCAGTGTTTACGTTGAAGGGAGTGGATTGATGATGCTGAATCACAGAAATAAAAACCACTTTTTGTGAAAAACTAGCCTCTGACTCAAAACTCATGTGATTTTGAACAAATTTGGTATGTTTGAATTTTTTATATTTTTTCAGCAAACACTGTAACTACTCAGTCCTTTGTCGTCTGCTAGCTTCCTTACCGCAATATGCATGCGCGGGGTCAACACTGTAGCAATACAAGCAATCCTCATTTGATGAATATTTCCAACTTTCTCGTGACTACCTGGTATTGCTCTATGTCCTCAATCCCAAAAACAAATGCACAGTGCATTTTTTCAAACATAAAAAAATCTGTGAAAATCACCAAAACATCTTTCGATTCGCACTCTATACAAATCAATACCGCTGTGTACCCTTGGCTGCCCCCAAAATGCCGAACTTCACGTTTCAGTGAGCACAGTTGTCATTAAGTTAGTCAGCGACAGAAAAAGAGGAAGAAGGGAACTGGGTTTGCAGAAAGAAGAGAAGAGAGGAAGAGAAGAAGAAGCGAACAGAACTGGAAGAATGCAAAGAGGAAGAAAGGAGGAGGAAGAGAAAAAAAACTGTGCAGAGATACTGATCAAATTATGTTTGGTTAAAATTTAAGCCACTGAGTGAGGAAAACTGTGGTTCATTCGTTTGTTTGGAATGATGACAGCGACCATCTCAGCAAAGTGAAGGAGTGTGAAGGGAATTTGTAATTACACAGAAACAGGTCTAACAGTCATCTTCAAGAACCAAACAAACCTAACATAAAGGTTCATTGACTTTGTTAGGAATAGATAGAAAAAGCATTTCCCTTTTTTGTTTATTGCAGTTCAAATGATCATTTTATAGCGCGAAGCAGTTTTTGTTTATTCATTTAACACGCATTGATACTCTGGAATTCTCATCTATTACCATCTACACCTCCCATCCCTTTCCCCTTACATACTCCCCCCCCCCCCCCCCCCCCCCCCCCCCTGTCTCTTTGTTGCTCACTCTCTCTGGATGTAAAAAAGCACATGAGTGCTTATTCATTATCCTCGAAATAAAAGAATTTGTCATTGTCATTGGTCATTGGTCATTGTCATTGTCATTGTCATTCTCTCTCTCTCTCTCTCTCTCTCTCTCTCTCTCTCTCTCTCCTCTCTCTCTCTCTCTCTCTCCTCTCTCTCTCTCTCTCACTCCCTCCCTCCTTCCCTCCTTTCTTTCACATAATCTCTGAAAGTCTGCTCATATAACATTTGTTTTGTGTAATTTACTATTGCTGTTGCTTTCCCTATAAAAAAAAACAAACAAAAAAAACAACAAGTGCAATGAATTTGTTGATGTTTATGGTTTATCTCCCTTATATTGTGGAGTTTATTATGGGGATTATTTGGTTGTCACCCCCCCCCCCCCCCACCCTTCTTGTTTTTATTCTGCTTTTGGTTTCTTTGCTTGGTTTTTTTGGTGGTTTTTTGTTTTGTTTGTTCTGTTTTGTTTTTCTTATAGTGTTGTTTTCTTTTGTTTTTTTTTGTGGAAGTTGATTTTTGTTCCTTTTTTCTTTTACTGTATGAGTGTATGGGTATTGGGTTTACCTTTTTTTCATATAATGTGTCCTTAAGGGCGGGGACTGAATGTAAAAAAGCACATGGATGTTTATTCATTGTCTTCGAAATAAAGAATGTGTTCTCTCTCTCTCTCTCTCTCTCTCTCTCTCTCTCTCTCTCTCTCTCTCTCTTATCTCTCTCTTCATTATTCTATCATCTATTTCATTATTATTTATCTATTATATATTATTTATATAATATCACCACATGTGAAAATATGCTATGATTATGAATTTGAACGCACGCAACCCACAGCAACAATAAATAGAAAGCAAAGAATGAAAAACCAAAGCAAAACAGAACCCCCCCCCCCCCCCCCCCCCCCCCTCCCTACTTACAAATATTTTTAAGTTGTTTCACATCGGATACCCAATTTAACTAGCCTATAAGGTTAGGGAGTGGGGTTCACTTTATGCACTTGATCTGAAAACCTGTGGGGCAACCAAAAAAAAAAAACAAACAACCAGCTTCCCGCCATTACCTGATCTTCTGTCCGTTCCGCGTTTTGATTGGCTTCTAGGCCTGTTCCCATTCGTAATTATACCTCCACTTCCTGACAAATGCCTCTTCTTCTTCCTCCTTGGCAGTGCCTTGTAAAACTGTCTTGCAAGTCCTTTGGATTCCTTTGACATGCCCAAAATACATTTCTAATGTTTGCTGTTATATGCTTTAAATTTTTTTTTAAAGTTGTTTCACATCTTGGTATAGCTATCATAGATTTAATGACTAGCCATTAAGTAGGAAATGGTGGAGTGGGGAGGGGCGGAGTTCCTTTTATTGCAAACTTGATGTGAAACTGGCATCCAAAAAAAAATTAGAAAAGTACGAGACCTGGCCTTGATTCAACCTGGAATCTTCGATCCGTAGTGGTCGTCTGTATCCATTTGCGCCAATGCTCATGTTACACCGACCGCTAACTTAATCTACTTCTCAGACAAAATGAGTAACCATTCTCATTGCTAATCTTTTGATTTGATTATCCATGCCATATATTTACTTTTATATATAATAAATTAAGCAAGATCTACAAAGATATTTTGAAATAAAATTCAGGGAATTTAGAATGCTTGTAGGTTTGTTGTCACGAACTTTATCAATTCGATAAAATTAGGTAATTGTTGACCTTGGAATTCATGTTGTTTACTTTATTCAGGGAAACAAACACATTGCCATCGCAAACATGGTTTTATTCAACAGAAATGATCCATGTGGGATCGTTTGTATCATTTTGACTTATACTGCTGTCCTGTACGCGGACTATGTCATTGTTCAACACCTTATTCCTCCAATGTCCCACACGTAAGCCACATGAATGCGTCAGATTTGTCATTTTCTGATTTATCTCAGTGACCCTCAAAATAAAATAATTAGTAAATTACGTCTATAGATCATAATTATATTGTTCCCTACTACAAAATATGCAGAAACAACAGAATAGCCTGAGTCACTGTGTTACTATGTACCTTGATAACTGGTGTCAGTTAATTCCAGTCTCGATCTTTTGGGAAATTCAGGGTAGAAGTTAGAAACGAAACCTTTTCACTCGGCTTTTGTGTTGTAAATCACTGTTATAAATTCACTTATTGTTACTTGTTAAAGTTGTTGGTTTTGTTGATTGGCTTCAGTTTACAAAACAACAACACACCATTGTTTTAGTTTTTAAATTATAGAATAACTTTTATCTTAGGCAGGGGACGGGATAGCTCAGTGGTCGGAGCACTCGCTTTCCCCCACAGTTTGTTAAGTGCTCGTGTCAGACGTGTTTACAAGTTCATTGGTGGTTTACCGGTGTTTGCGCGCCTTGGCTTCAGTACAGTCCCCCAGTCACCACCTAAATGGGTACCTGCCCCTAGGGTCAGGGAAGGTAAAGCATCAAGGAGAGGAATCAGATCACCGTCAGCTTAATATGCTGGCCTAGAGAAGAGGTCTTGACTCCTCGCCCTCAACCTGCTAAGTTATGGGACTCCTTACCTTACCTTGTACCCTTTGGATTTTCTCTAAAAAATACACTAATAGTAGTTTTGTGGTGTAAAATATATTATTGATGGTCTTTAATATCAATGTTACGACCATTTCTGTTATGTAGGTATGTTGTAGTTTTGTTTCACATATGTGTCCTCTCTCCTTTTTGTAAATTCTAATATGAGTCTTTTATTTTTAGAAGCTAATCCTTCTGAGTTTATTCAGATATTTTTGTTTGCTGTACTTGTGTGTACACACACACAAATATGTATATAGTACTAGATTCAAATATGTTTTTAGCTGTTAGACGTTAAACCATGACTGACTGATTCATCCACAGCAATGTGTGTTGCAGGTTGTGGGGAGCCATCAATGCTGTGGCCTTCAACATCATCGTCTTTCTCATCGCAGCGTCTCACCTCAGAGCTGTTTTGTCTGACCCGGGGATGATCCCCCTTCCCTCCGCCTGCATGGATTTTTCTGACATGCATGCACCGCAGCCGCCAAAGGAAAATGTGAGCGAGAAAACTTTCTAAAGCAGCTGGTCCTGAATATAATTATTTGTGTCAAGTGGCTTTTTAAAATATTTTGTCAGTATTGTGTTTTTCACAAAAATCTTCAGCTAAGTTGTGGTTGTTTTTTTTTGTTGCATGTCTGTGAATGTTATTTTTTTAAATTTATTGATTGTGTATAGATCTACTCACTACTGACTCAGTGACTGTCTTACAAGCAGTTTTGATAGTTCCAAGTAATCAGAGCATAACACAACATAATATATATATATATATATACATAATAATCACATATATATATATGTGCACAACATGGGTGTGAATTCAATGCTTAGTGCTGTTTGGGTGGAGAATAAATAAGTTCTACAAAATACATTGCAGTTAGAGCCATCTCCTTGGAATAGATCACAATGTATTTCAATGGCATGTTTGTTTTTTTAATCCATTAACTCAGGCCATTCGAGAGTAAAGATCTACAGCTGGTGACAGATGATCCATTTGCAGTCTGGTTGGCCTTGTTCAAATCTAAACTGTTAATATAATATGATATAATATAAATATAATATAATATAATATATATTATAATACCAAGAAGCTTACATGCCACTGTCTTTTCTGAATTGGATCTGTCACCCCTGAAGATATATTAATTATTATAGATGTTGGTGCTGGCATTGACTGGCAAATTTTAATTTGACTCCTGTTCATGACAGTTTTCCAGTTCAAGCAGTTCAGAACATCGCTTGCCTGTGGTGTCAACATTTCTGTTTTCTGCCAGTTGTTGGAAGGTTAACTTAACTGCTTGAGAATGAGGTATAGATAGATAAAATCTGTCTTGAGACTTGCACATGTATTTATCACATTGTTTTGAAACTAAGAAAATACTGTTGAGTTTTGGTGACCATTTTAAATTCATGTTCAATTTGAATCTGTAATAATACTGACATGCTCTGTGTTTTTGACAATTTATCCACTGACCAAAATAGACCCCAAAAAAGAAGAAAAGAAAAGAAGATCCAAGGAAATGTTAAAGAAAGATCTATACATGTCTTCCTGAAGAAGCCTTGTTGTCTCAGTAATCTGATTTTCTTTTCTTATTCTTGTTATTATTATTTTGAATTTGACTCATCAGTTTTTTTTTTGGGGGGGGGGGGGGGTCTGGAGCGAGGATTTTCATGGTCGGATGCCCCTCCTGACGCCAACTCATTGGTATCCGCAATGAGTCGTAGCCTTTGAGTAAAAACTCTAATCCACAAGGCAGTGGAGTGAACAGTTATTTTTTTCTCCCCTGGGAGAAACATGACAAAAAAGGAAGAAGAAGAAGATTCTTGTTATTATTATTATCATTATTATTATTATAGAATTATTATTATTATTATTATTTACTGCGTGGTGATTTCAGATGGATGGGTGGACAGTGTGCATGAAGTGTGAAACATACAGACCCCCTCGTGCTCACCACTGTCGCATCTGTCGGCGATGCATTCGTCGCATGGACCATCATTGCCCGTGGTGAGTTTTGTGACGAGTGACAGTCTTCGTTTAGAACGGTTAGAATGGGGTAGAAGGTAGGTCTGTGTTCCCACAGCCTAGGCAGTTGTTGGGAAGTGGTAAGTGGCAATAGTGGTACCCATAATTTGTTAAGAGTTAACAAAATGTGTGTATTCAGTAAAATATAAAGCAAATTAACTCTGTATGTTTGCCATTTTGATTGATTGTATTGTTGAAGCCTTTACTAATTGCTTATTTGATCATGTTTCTTATTGAATAAATCTTGTTGTTGTGTTGTTGTTGTTGAGTGTTCCCCAACTGAACCCTGGGGGTCCTCCCAAATATGCGCACTGTCTCCCTCACCACACTGGCGATCCCTGTGAGGCTGTGCGTGATGTATACACTGGATGAGCACACTGTGAGACTGTGCGTGATGTATACACTGGATGAGAACACTGTGAGACTGTGCATGATGTATACACTGGATGAGCACACTGTGAGACTGTGCGTGATGTATACACTGGATGAGCACACTGTGAGACTGTGCGTGATGTATACACTGGATGAGAACACTGTGATACTGTGCGTGATGTATACACTGCATGAGAACACTGTGAGACTGTGCGTGATGTATACACTGCATAAGAACACTGTGATACTGTGCGTGATGTATACACTGCATAAGAACACTGTGAGACTGTGCATGATGTATACACTGGATGAGAACACTGTGAGACTGTGCGTGATGTATACACTGCATGAGAACACTGTGAGACTGTGCGTGATGTATACACTGGATGAGAACACTGTGAGACTGTGCGTGATGTATACACTGCATGAGAACACTGTGATACTGTGCGTGATGTATACACTGGATGAGCAGTTTCCCTGTATCCTTTTATGGCCGTTTTTAAGTTCTTAGGTATAATTGTAGGAAGCTATACACTAATTTCAAAGTTTTGTCCCCCTCTTTTATTTGAGAATATGTCCCAGAAGTCAGAATGCGGCTACCTTAACCACTAGACTGCCTTACCCCGGAAATTTTCCGGGGCTAAGCGTGCACCCTATACGCCAACAACCCGGAAAATTTCCAGGGTGTTGAACTGAAGTAAACAAGCCTGCTTCCTTGACTACAGTTAAAGGGAAAGAACTCCAAAATTAATGGAGGTCACTCTCCTGTTGCTTGGCAGCATCCAGCTGCAAAAACCGTAGCAAAAATGATCGTTTTTTAGCTCGTATTTTGTGTTTTTATGCATGACTGCTTGGGAAGTTCATGTTCAAAATGGCTGACACTTCTTGTTGAAGGCATAAATAACTTTACACAACTGTAAAAGTGGCAAATAAAACTGTAGATTTACCTAACAGTGATGAAAACGATGGTGTATGATTCAGCTGATGGTGCATTAAAAAAAAAGAATGAGATTTTGGCCTAGACTTATGTTTGACGTTATTGAGATTGGGGGTACTCAGAATGACAGTGGTGATAAAGAAATCGTATTTTTGGTCAATTTTTTTACATTTTAAATATATTTTCGCAGTGAAATATCATGCTAACTAATTTGAGCTTGCCTCGAAGTACGATATATATACTGTCACTGGGCAGACTATCAGGAATATTCATGTAGCAGTTTCTGAGTAAGAGGGATATGAACATAGCAGTGGTACATAAGAATTTTATTCCCCGGCATATATGGTGCACTTGCACTGGGCAGTTAGGAGGTTAATTGGTGGGGAAAAACAGTTGCATACACTTAATCTCAAAGAACAAAAAATTAAGAGTATAGGTCATTATGTTTAGAGTTTGTTGCGGACAACGACAATCTCAACATAACGATTCAAAGCATAATGTTCAGCATTGTGATGTAGGCCGTGGCATTTTGCAAACACCAGCAACTGACAAAGGTTATGGCCTGGGTCATTGGACTTGTGCACGTTTTGATTTGGTACAGCAAAAACTGGTTTACAAGCCAGAAATAACACATTGTACCATTCAACTTTGTGAGAGAGGAAGGAGATATTGGCAGATTATAAGAGTTCCAGAAAATAAAAGTCTTTTGTTGTTGCCCAGTTCATGATAAGCTATACATATGTAATTGTAGCGATTCAGCTTAGAGAAAGGGAGATCACTAGATATTTGCAAATTACATATGTCTTCCCTTCTTCCTGTCCAGTTTGTTTTTTGTTGTTGCTGTTATTGCTTTTGTTGTTGTTGTTGTTGATTTTGAAGAAGTGTTTGTGTTCTACTTTATAAGATTTAACTGTTTATAAAGCCCTGTATGGGCTGACAATGCTTTTTGTTCTGTTAGCGTTATTGTGTAAGAAGAATGAACTCGTCACAAGTAAGATGATTTGATAGACAAGCGATTTTTCTGAAATTAGTATTGGAACTAGTATATCTGCTAACATATCATAGTTGATCAAATCTGTCCGCTTAGCAAATAAAAGCTCAGTTAAGATATTTGCTGTTTTAGTGACCTACTTTCTGAAACTTTATGAAAGAGGATTTTAGAAAACAAAAAGCAATAAACAGAACAATTTTTCATGTGTTCAGCTTATGACTCTTCAGAATGGATACAATGCACTTGTTCTCCCCAAAACTGAGGTTAAGCATGTTGAGCATGGTTGCCTTCATGGATGGATGACCATTCTTGTGCTATGGCTTCAGTACAGTCCCCAGTTCACCCAGCTGTAAATGGGTACCTGCCTTCTTTAGGGTCAGGGAAGGTAAAGCAGCGAAGGAGAGGAAATGGACACTGCCCTCAATATGCTGGCCCCTGGAGAAGCTGAGGTCTCTGACATCTTGCTCCCCGATGACCGCATAGGTTATGGGAACACCTTCACCGTTAGATTGGTTCAGGAATGGGAAATGGGATAAGAATCAACAACAACAACAACAACAACATGTTGACATTTGTAGTATGACTGAATGCTGCAGCTTATGAGTGCTCAGTGGAGACATGCTGCTGCTGCTGCTGCTTCTGTGTGTGTGTGTGTGTGTGTGTGTATGTGTATGTGTGTGTGTGTATGTGTGTGTGTGTGTGTGTATGTGTGTGAGTGTGTGTGTGTGTGTGTGGTGTGTGTGTGTATGTGTGTGAGTGTGTGTGTGTGTGTGTGTGTGTGGTGTGTTGTGTGTGAGTGTGTGTGTGTGTGTGTGTGGTGTGTGTGTGTTGTGGTGTGTGTGTGTGTGTTGTGTGTGGTGAGGTGTGTGTGTGTATGTGTGTAGTGTGTGCTGTAAGTGTGTGTGTGTAGTGTGTGTTGTGTATGTGTGTGTGTGTGTGTGTGTATGTGGTGTGTGTGTGTATGTGTGGTAAGTGTGTGTGTGTGTGTGTGTGTGTGTGTAAGTGTGTGTGGTATGTGTGTGTATGTGTGTGAGTGGTGTGTATGTGTGTGTGTGTGTGTGTGTGTGGATGTGTGTGTGTGAGAATGTGGTGTATTGTGTGTGTGTATAGTGTGTGTTGATGGTGTTTGTGTTTGTGAGTGTGTGTGTGATGATGAGTGAAAATGTGTGTGGAATTGAGGTTGATGTGTGTTTTGTAGGTGTGTAAGATGGTGTGTTATGTTAGTATGTTTGGGTGGATGTCTGAGGTTGTGTTTGGTAATCAATGTGTGGTGGGTGTATGATGTCGTGTCGAGTTTTGGTGAAGTGTGTGTGTGAGTGTTGTGGTTGGAAACATTTGGGTATCAAGACAGAATGCAAATGTTTTGAAACTTACCTGAGTTTCTGAATGGCACCAAGGCCAGAACATAGCAACGAGTTGTTGTGGAGCAATTGCAGAGGTTAAAGTTTTTGTTAGTGTGTACAGACATTGTAGTTGTATGTATCAGTATGTTGGAGTATGCTGGTGGTTATCAGGATCAACCATTGTGTGGTGGGAACAACCAGAAGTTTTCTCAGTTTTATCTATTGGGAGTCTTGTCATGAACCCATCGTGTGCAACACAGACAAACCCGATAAACACAGGTGGGGTACATTGTTGTTGTATAAACATGTAATATTACAGCCAATGCACTGCATGTATCACACATCAGGCACAGGACACACACAAACCACACCCCTGCACTAGTGACCCAACCATCCACCCCTCAAAACTTCGAGCGACATAACCGACCCCCCTGCTAACCACATCAGACCATCTGCACTTGCCCCCTCTCAGCAAGACAGCCATCTCTAACCAATGAACACTGACACAACATCTCCACTCAAACATAGTCCTTGGGATTGATATAAAAACAAAAGGCGAAAACATGCAGAACATTCTATTAAATTTAAATTAAAAACCCTTCACACACCCACCACTAAAACTTACTGGAAATGTGTCAGGTGGGAACGAATGAAAGTTGATGATGCTGCCTACCAAGGGCTAGAAAACAAAATGTACTTTAGTTGTATTACATTCCACGAATTTAGAATTGATAAAAAAAAATGTTAAAAAAAACCACTCACACACACACACACTAAAACTTACTGTGGAACGCATGGTCAGAGATGTATGCTTCATCATGTTGAGGTTGGATGTGCTGGGCCTCACTTGTCAGGCACCTAGCAGCAGCACAATGTATTTTAGCTTGTATGATAGACCACAGTGGATGCTGTCTGAGCTTGTGATGAAGAATAAGAAGTACACTTGAAGGTATTGACACACTGTAACATAACCCTTACCCACAAACATAGCAGGGTTAGCTTGCTCCTTCAAACTCCTGGAATTTTGAGACTGGGTTTTTAGCTAAGGTCTTGAATCCCCTTGAAAATGACCAAAATATCAACCGGTGACAAAAACGTCCTTGAAAACCCTTGAAAATTGGGGCATGTCTGTGGAAACCATAGCACACCACACCACACTACAGTACACCACATTACAGTGCACCACGCTACACTACACTGCACTACACTATGCTATGCTATGCTACGCTACACTGCACTGCACTACACTTCACTACACTACACTACACTACACTACACTACACTACACTACACTAAAACTATACTGCACCCACACCACACCACATTACACTATACTACACACTCCACAATACACCACACCATACCCCACCCCACCCCACTCACATTACCATACACTACACTGCACTACACTTCACTACACTACACTACACTACATTAAACTATACTGCACCACACCACATTACACTATACTACACCACTCCACAATGCACCACACCATACCCCACCCCACTACATACACTACACTACCTACACTACACTACACTACACTACACTACACCACACTACACCACACTACACTATAATATACTACACCACACCACACCACCTCACCCCACACACCACACCACTGCACACCACTGCACCCCACCCCACCCCACACCGCACCACACTACAGTTAGCATCAGAATTGGAGTTGAAGGCCACTGTGCTATGTTGTGTTGTGTTGTGCTGTGTTGTGTTGTTCTTCAATTTAATGTCTGTTGACATTAAGTGATACTAGACACAAAAAGGCAAATAATTTAGAAAAAAAAGTTAAGGAACTGTCCAACTACTGTAACCATAATACAATGAAAGAAAGGAATTTACTTTATGAATAACTGTATAACTACAATAGATCAAAAGATATACATATTTGCATGCTAAGAACCACTGGAAAAAAGTAACAATTTCGAAAACTATACCATCACTTTGGGTTAGATAAATCACACCAAAGGCCAGTCATAAGTCTTATTAATAGACTGAAGTTAAATGCTTTCCATTCAAAATTTTCTAGAAATGTGCATTGCGTGTGTGGTGGGGCAATCTCAAACATTTATATTCTTTTCGAATGTCAAGTGTTAAAAAAGCACCTTCCCACCACTTGTGAGAGAACTTTGCATAAGGCTTTGAATAACTGTACATTGTTCAGTGAAATTGCTTTGCAGTTGAAAGAGTGTTAGTAATTTGCTATAGCTCGGGTAAATATGTCGTTTATTGTTGTGTTGTATACATCTCCATGTGTGGCTAGTATTACTGTACATTGCTCTGTGAAATTGCTTTGCAGTTGAAAGAAAGTTGTGTAAGAAATTTGCTATAGCTCAAGTAAATAAAAAAAAATTATGCTGTTTATTGTTGTGTTGTATTCATCTCCAGGTGTGGCTAGTACAACTGTACATTGCTCTGTGAAATTGCTTTGCAGTTGAAAGAGAGTTGTGGTAGTAATTTGCTGTAGCTCAAGTAAATATGCTGTTTATTGTCGTGTTGTATTCATCTCCAGGTGTGGCCAGTGTAAGTGTACATTGCTCTGTGAAATTGCTTTGCAGTTGAAAGAGAGTTGTGGTAGTAATTTGCTGTAGCTCAAGTTAATATGTTGTTTATTGTTGTGTTGTATACATCTCCATGTGTGGCTAGTATTACTGTACACTGCTCTGTGAAACTGCTTTGCTGTTGGAAGAGAGTTGTGTTAGTAATTTGCTATAGCTCATGTAAGTATGTCGTTTATTGTTGTGTTGTATACATCTGCAGGTGTGGCCAGTGTCCATGCTCTCACCCTGATCATCGTCAGATATGTCGTTTATTGTTGTGTTGTATACATCTGCAGGTGTGGCCAGTGTCCATGCTCTCACCCTGATCATCGTCAGATATGTCGTTTATTGTTGTGTTGTATACATCTGCAGGTGTGGCCAGTGTCCATGCTCTCACCCTGATCATCGTCAGATATGTCGTTTATTGTTGTGTTGTATACATCTCCAGGTGTGGCCAGTGTCCATGCTCTCACCTTGATCATCGTCAGATATGTCGTTTATTGTTGTGTTGTATACATCTGCAGGTGTGGCCAGTGTCCATGCTCTCACCTGATCATCGTCAGTTGGATTCTGGATCCTGGCACCAGGGCTGAAGGCAAACATATCAAAATGTCAGTGTGTGAGTGTGTATAGATGTGAGTGTGTGTGTGTGGTGTGGGGGGGGGGGGGGGGGAGGCATGGAGGGGGGTAGGTGGGTGGATGGGTGTGGGTGTGTGTGTGAGAGAGAGAGAGAGAGTAGTGAGTGATGGATGGGTGTTGTGTGTGTGTGCATGTGAGTAGGTGGGTGGATGTGTGAGTGAGTGTGTTTGTGTGTGTGTGTGATTAGGTGGGTGGATGTGTTTGTGTGTGTGTGTGTGATTAGGTGGGTGGATGTGTGTTTGTGTGTGTGTGTGTGTGTGTGATTAGGTGGGTGGATGTGTGTGTGTGTGTGAGTGAGTAAGTGGGTGGATGGGTGTGTGTGTGTTGTGTGTGTGTAGGTGGGTGGATGGGTGTGTTTGTGTGTGTGTGAGTTTTGTGTGTGTGAATAGGTGGGTGGGTGGATGTGTATGTATGTGTGTGTATAAGTGTGTTGTATAAGTGTGTGTGTGTTTGTTGTGTTGTGTGTGTCTGTGCATGTGTGTGTGTAGATGTATGTGTTGTATATTTGTTGTATGTTTGGCTGTTAGTCTGTGTGTCATTGAATGAGTGAGTGTGAGAGAGAGTGTGTGTGTATGTGTGTGTGTTATATTTGCTGTATGTTTGTTTTTTAGCCTCTGTGTGTGTTTATTCTTTTTTTTTTATATCGAGCATAATGGAATAAGCACTCATGTGCTTTTTTACATCCAGTCCCCGTGTGTATGCAGTTTTGTAAATTTTGTCATCTGTTTCCACCGGCACACAATGGCCTACTCTTCCGAAAAGCGGAACAGGATTTAACATGTGCGCAAGATGTTCTGCATGCGTTCAAACACGGGGCCTCGGTGTATAGTCTCATCCGAGATGTGTGTGTGTATGCGTGCATGCATGTGCTTGTGTGTATGCGTGCGTGTGCATTCGCATTTATGTATGCATTTGCACAAGTGTGCATGTGCAAGGGTGAATGCATACTCATGAACAGACACATTCCAACATCTGTACTGATGTGTACTGTGTTGATGTGTGTTTCAGGGTGCATTCCATCGTGCTGATGATAGAGTCCCTGCTGTTTGGCCTTTTTGTGCTGGGCATGGGCTGTGACCAGGTACACCTCGCCTCCTCTTCTCTTTCCTAGTCTCTCCTTCTTTTGTCTGAAGTCGCCCTCCCCCTCCTCCGCTTTCTTTTTTTGGATAGAGGGAAGTGGGTGGAGGTGGGGATTTTAACTTATTCAGATCTTTGAGCTTTCTCCACTGCTTTTCACCACATTGTGCCCATGTGTAATGATTGGTAAGGAAAGGAATAAAGAAAACTAATCGCTAAAAAGTAGTTCCTGCAAGTTAGTCCGCAAAACTTTAACCACTAGACTGCCTTACCCCGGAAATTTTCCGGGGCTAAACGTGCACCCTATACGCCTACAACCCGTAAAATTTCCGGGGTGTCGAACCGAAGTAAACAAGCCTGCTTCCTTGACTACAGTTAAAGGGAAAGAACTCCAAACTTATTGAAGGTCACTCTCCTGTTGCTTGGCAACATTCAGCTGCAAAAACCGTACCAAAAACGATCGTTTTTTAGCTCGTATTTTGTGTTTTTATGCATGACTGTTTTGGAAGTTCGTGTTCAAAATGGCTGACACTTCTTGTTGAAGGCATAAGTAACTTTACACAGCTGTAAAATTGGCAAATAAAACTGTAGATTTACCTAACAGTGATGAAAACGATCGTGTATGATTCAGCTGATCGTGCATTTAAAAAAAAAAAAAGAGATTTGGCCTAGACTTATGTTTGACGTTATTGAGATCGGGAGTACTCAGAATGACAGTGGTGATAAAGAAATCGTATTTTTGGTCAATTTTTTTACATTTTAAATATATTTTTGCAGTGAAATAGCATGCTAACTAATTTGAGCTTGCCTCGAAGTAATCTACGATATATATACTGTCATTAGGCAGACTATCAGGAATATTCATGTGGTAGTTTCTGAGTAAGAGGGATATGAACATAGCAGTGGTACATAAGAATTTTATTCCCCGGCATATAGGGTGCACTTGCACTGGGCAGTTAGGAGGTTAAAGATAGGTGCTTAGTTGATGATAAAGTGCAAAGTGCCTTTTTTTCTTTCTCATAGTTTAGATTGTGGAGACTTGTAGAAAGTATCGTCCTGTGATTTTTTGAATATCATAAGATGCAGTCAGAGTCAGGTCACAAACCCACCTAGCAAACACTCTCCTCATCAGATGGGCTGCTTTGCAAAAAAAAAAACCAGGCCAGCCCAGCTATAATCAGCATACAGCATCATCGTGCTGTCTAACTGATTCTGATGAGGAATGTTTGCATAAAAAAGCTGTGTGACGAGAGCTCTTGATGTGGAATGTTGGGACAGAGTGAGTTAACCTCAAACATTTATTTCATGTTTTTCTTTTTTAGGATGGTGGGGGTGGTGGCTGGTGGGGGGGGGGGGGAGTTCCATTATCTCTTTCACATTATTTGTCGTATTGTGTTAGTTTCTCGGTGTTGCTGTGGCTTCCAGCTGTCGGCCATCCTGAGAGACACGACAGCGGTGGAGCAGGTGAAGAGGGAGGGGTCTCGCCGTCAGCACAAGTCCAAGATGGCCCTCTGTCAAGACATCTTCGGTCCAGGTCAGCTTCCTCTGTCACGACATTTTTTAAATAAACATTCATTGTTGTCTGCCTTTTTTCTTTTCTGTTCCTCGGCTTGAGCTTCACCATTGTTGAGATTGTGCGTATGTGACCGGTGTTGCCCACCTTCATGGTATGTGACCGGTGTTGCCCACCTTCATGGAGATTGTGCATATGTGACCGGTGTTGCCCACCTTCATGGTATGTGACCGGTGTTGCCCACCTTCATGGAGATTGTGCATATGTGACCGGTGTTGCCCACCTTCATGAAGGTTGTGCATATGTGACCGGTGTTGCCCACCTTCATGAAGGTGACTTCATCCCTACTTTGGGGATGCATGCTGGGTATGTTCACGTTTCTGCAACCCACCGAATGCTGACGTAAATAACAGGATCTTTAACGTGGATATTTGATCTCCTGCATGTGTAAACACATGAAGAGAATTAAGGCACTGGCAGGTCTGCACTTGAAGTCGACCTGGGGGATCATAAAAATCCCCACCCTTAATTCACCAGACGCTGCCAAGATTCGAACCCACGACTTCATGGATCCATGTGATTGAAATCAAACGGTCCTAACCTCTGGGCTTTAGTGTCTGTTGTGTAGATGTATGGATAAGTAGGGAGGAATACAAAACTTGACATAGCATTATCCATCTGGACAGAAGATCACAGTTTCTGATATATGATACATTTTTACATTTATTTCGAAAGAGCTCACTGCTTCAGTATACCTTAAAAGTCTCATACTAGAAAGAACTAGTGTATACCCGTCTTGTTCAGAGTTATCTCTGATAGAATGCTGCTTGCTTATCTTTCACATTTTCTGTTTTGCTTTTCTCCTTATTGTATGATTCGTGAATGCTATCATTTGATTGACTGTTTGAAATTATTGATAATTTACCTTTTCATTAGAGCTGGATGATGGGGGGGAAAAAAGCTGTCGTTTATGTTTATTCTTTAATAATAAGCATTCAGACGTTTCATTATCAATTTGTTCCTTCCATGTTTCAAACCGTCGCCCTCAATATGCTGGCCCTAGAAAAGTGAGGTCTCTGACGCCTCGCTCCCCTACGACCTTATAGGTTATGGACTCCTTTACTTACTTTACTATGTTTCAAACTGTTGTATGTGCTTATTCGTTTTTCTTAATATTAGGCACTCCAACATTTCAATTATTTTGTCTTTCTGTATGGATGTTGCATTTTGTTGTTTTTTTGTTTTTTCATTCATTCCATCAAAACACATGCCAACATGTACACTCACACAGGTCTGCGTTACTGTTTCTTTTCTTCTTGCAGGTCATCCACTTACCTGGTTGTGTCCCTTTGACGTTGTCTGCCCAGACGGGTCATGCTGCGTCAGACTCACATCGTCTGACCCTGTGTTAACCGTTACAGGCAATGGTGTGCGGGGGATGGGGGTAGGGGTGTGGGGGGGGGGTGGTGGGCAGGGATGTTGGCTGAGAGGAGGGGGAGGTGAGGGGAGCAAAGCAGGGAGGGAAGAGGGGAGGATACTGGAATGTCTTACACAAAACTCTGAAATAATAATATAAGGAATTTATATAGCGCTGATTTTTGTAAAACAAATCGAAGCGCATGCACTCAAATCATTTACACGCATGCAACTTTCCTCAAGTAACATATTTCAAAATTTATGCACATACACACACACACACACACACACACACACCACACTCACACACACACACACTCACACACACACAAACACACACACACACACACACACACACACACACTGGCCTTATTTCCCTGGGAAGACCATGTACTGCATAACGTCTTTTTTTTCAGTTCACGCTTGCTGCTTTTCCTCGCCTTGGTATTTTAACAATGCAGTGAATATTCAGCCTGTTTTTTTACCATGCTGCTGTGGGCAAAGAGGGGATTAGCTTCATGGTTACAGTGTTTATTCATCATGGCGGTGTTGACTAGTGTGACACTGCTGTGCTATGTGTCTTGCATACTGTGATATTGCTGCTACACACACAGTTTGGGACGAAAGGAGACAGTGTGCTCTTGCATTCCATGTTATACCTGTTGTTTCAGCTGTCCTCTTTAAAGGTCAGGTGTTGTAGCTGTTGTTTCAGCTGTCCTCTTTAAAGGTCAGGTGTTGTAGCTGTTGTGTCAGCTGCCCTCTTAAAGGTCAGGTGTTGTAGCTGTTGTGTCAGCTGTCCTCTTAAAGGTCAGGTGTTGTAGCTGTTGTGTCATCTGTCTTAAAGGTCAGGTGTTGTAGCTGTTGTGTCAGCTGTCCTCTTAAAGGTCAGGTGTTGTAGCTGTTGTGTCATATGTCTTAAAGGTCAGGTGTTGTAGCTGTTGTGTCATCTGTCTTAAAGGTCAGGTGTTGTAGCTGTTGTGTCAGCTGTCCTCTTAAAGGTCAGGTGTTGTAGCTGTTGTGTCATCTGTCTTAAAGGTCAGGTGTTGTAGCTGTTGTGTCATCTGTCTTAAAGGTCAGGTGTTGTCGCTGTTGTGTCAGCTGTCCTCTTAAAGGTCAGGTGTTACAGCTGTTGTGTCAGCTGTCCTCTTAAAGGTCAGGTGTTGTAGCTGTTGTTCCAGCTGTCCTCTAAAAGATTAGGTATTATAACGGTTGTTTCAGCTGTCAACCCAGAGGTCAGGTGCTGTGATTTTTCTTTCAGAAAATAGGAGCAAATAGCCTTAAATGTGGAACCCTTATGTTTATAGTCAGTCAGACCACAGACATGAGGAAAGCAAGTGGTGTGTGATATGATCTGAAGGCAACCCAGAAAGCAACATTCCCATTTCGTTTGTACATTTCTGTGAGTAGTTCCTTCCCGTCATTTCCTTGTTCCAGAAAAGCTTTGCTTCCCTTCATTTCCGAGTTTCTAGAAGAGTTCATTTTCTAAAAAAAGGTATCGAAGTTCAAAGTGAAATGACACTAGAATATAGCAGTATTTAACTCACAAGTCTCGTGCACTATTGTGTTTATAAGTGAATGTGTAAAACTTTTTTTTGCAGTTTAAACAGTGTTGGTGACTCGCAGGTAATAATAATAATAATAATAAATGGAACTTATATAGCGCTATATCTTGCAAAGACAAATCAAAGCGCATGCATTCAACCTAATCTTACGCAGTCATACAACCAATGACAAATAATCAATAGTTCAAACAGATATTACAAACATGGTACATACAGGTAAATACAAACAATCGTGTCAAGGAAATATACAAACATGCGTGCCTATGTACAAACTGTTCACAGAATCGCAATGAAACTTTCCTGTACTCTCTTAGCAAAGACCACACCAGTATTTCAGCACATGCCCTGCAGGGCATCAGTGTCCCAGGCAGACACTTTAGTCTTCGTGGCATCTCCACCACCCTCAAGCGCTATGAAGCCGATGTGCAAAGTTGATGATCTGAAGTCTGTAGCTAGTACCAATAGACTGCGCTGGTTTGGGCACGTTCAACGGAAAGCAGACCACCACATCATAAAAAGAGCAATGAACTTCGTAGTGGATGGAAAGAGACCAAAGGGAAGACCTAGCAAGACCTGGGCTGCCTGTATTGCAGATGATCTTAGAGAAAGGGGCATGAATAAGGAGGAAGCTCAAAACAGAGAGAGATGGAGAAGGCTCATCAATGTCAAACCTCCCCTGGGAGAAACATGACAGAAAAGGAAGAAGAAGAAGAAGACTTCCACATGGCTCCCAGGTCAGAGCTCCTTCCAACCTGACAGCCACTGACAACACTGTCGCAAGGATAGGCTCTCACTACAGAGTAGTCCAATGTCGGTGATGAGTTTATGCTGACCACTGCATCCTGGATCCAGCCATGGATATGAAGGATAATTACCAGCGTCAGGAAATGAGAGGGACATATATTAACCAGTCATGTATGAAGGACATGGTATGAGGACATGATTAGCCAGGGCCATGGATATGAAGGGAATAATTAGCCAGGGTCATGGAATGAAGGGACATAATTAACCAGGGTCATGGATATGAAGTGTCATGGATATGAAGGGACATGATTAGCCAGGGTCATGGATATGAAGGGACATGATTAGCCAGGGTCATGGATATGAAGGGACATGATTAGCCAGGGTCATGGATATGAAGGGAATAATTAGCCAGGGTCATGGATATGAAGGGACATGATTAGCCAGGGTCATGGATATGAAGGGAAGTAATTAGCCAGGGCCATGAATATGAAGGGAAGTAATTAGCCAGGGCCATGGAAATGAAGGGAAGTAATTAGCCAGGGCTATGGAAATGAAGGGAAGTAATTAGCCAAGGCCATGGAAATGAAGGGAAATACTTAGCCATGGAAATGAAGGGAAGTAATTAGTCAGGGCCATGGAAATGAAGGGAAGTAATTAGCCATGGAAATGAAGGGAAGTAATTAGAGAAGGCCATGGAAAGGAAGGGAAATAATTAGCCAGGGCCATAGAAATGAAGGGAAATAATTAGTCATGGAATTGAAGGGAAATAATTTACCCAAACTGATTTTTCGGTTTCTGGGAATGGAGGCTAGGTTTCGTGAAACCGTACACTGGGTGCCGGGAATGAGAGAGTTAAAGCAGTACACCGAGTTCTGTGTGTAGTACAGCTGACATAGGTAGGACATCGATGTGTTGTCAGCACAGAGAACTTGAGTATGCAGAGGGGTTTTCTTTGTCAGAAAACCTTTAATGAACAAATTATGATATATCACGGAGGGAGGGAGAGCGGAGAGAGAGAGAGAATCTTTATTGACTGATTATCTTTATTCCTGAGGGTTACAAATAAGTATTGGCATACTTTTTTCTTTGTCCAGCCCCAACTGTGTAATCTGTGTGTAAATCTGTACATACAGAAAGAAAAACTGTACAAAATTTCATGATGTGAAGGCATATTGTTTACTGCCCAGTGACAGAACCAGATGTTATTGGTAATATGGGTGTATGACACTGTTTGTGTTTTTGCTCATTACTGTTTGATACATATAATAAAGGTTATGGGGCATTTTTCATGCTTAGAACAGAGGAGGGCTCTTCTTTTTATTTTTTTTTTCCAAGGATAATGGAATAAGCACTCGATTGCTATTTTTCATCCAGTCCCTGAGTGTTGCATTTTTTTTGTCATCCGTTCGTACTGGCGCACAATGGCCTACTCTTCCAAAAAGTAGAACAGGTTTTAACGTGCGCACACGATATTCTGTGTGTGTTTGCACACAGGACCTCAGTTTATAGTCTCATCCGAAGAACTTTTCGAGAGAGTGGAGTTGGCACTGATGTTACCTCCAGTGTGTGTGTGTGTGTGAGAGAGAGAGAGAGTGTGTGTGTGTATGTAACTCATGTCAAGTCAAAATGTGTGTGTGTATATGTGTGTGAGAGTGTGTGTTTGTGTATGTCTGTGTGTGTAACTCTGTGTGTGTATGTAACTCTCTGTGTGTCTGTGTGTTAAGGACTTTAACTTGTTTTGACCAAAGTTTGTGTGTAAATGATGTTTATATTACTCACTTTGTTATGTATGACAAACAGAAGAGTGTTGGGCAGGAGAGCAACAGTTGCTGGGCAAGCTGACTGCCGTAGTCCACACACTGGCTCTGTCCAGTCCATGGTCTAACTAAACTGCTGAAATGTTGAATATGTGTGGTGGTGTAGTAGAACAAGCTTAACCAGTAACAACCCAAACAAACCCAATGTTCTCTGCATTTTTTGTAAAAGTGCTATTACTTATTGTGTCATGTGAAGTGTAAATGAAAGCTGATGAGGTTTAAAGAAAAAGTTTTGTTGTATGATACACATTTTTATTTTCATATTTGTCCGTTTTTACTAATACAATAATGGGAAGCATAAAAGAAAGCTTTTTCTTGCAAAATGTGTGAAGCTTGTGTGATGAATAATTGAGAAATGTTTTTTTTCTGTTTAGTGAGAGAAAGCTTTAAAAGAACTTTATTTTGTAAAGAGGAAAACAAGGTTGTTGTATGATAACTGCTCTTTATATCTGTCTACTTTTGTTAATATGATCAAAGAAAGTACAAAAGGATTTATATTTTGTAGAACCTCCTCCCCTCCCACCCCCCACCCCCATGCTTGTTTATGTGATAACTGCTCTTTATATTTTTTCTACTTTGCTAACATTGACAGTATAGTAAGCTTGAAAGGAAGCTTCTTTTGTGAAAAAACAGCCTTTTGTATGGTATATTCTTATTATACTTTTGTACCTTGTTAAAAGAATAAGGAAAAACATAAAATGAGTATCTATTTTGTGGAAAGGAATGCTTTTTGTTTGATTATTGTTGTTGATATTTTTCTACTTTGTTGATTTGACACAATGATGAGATACTGTATCATGCAAAAAAGGGAGTTAATTTTATGAAAAGGGGAGGAAAGCTTGTTGTAAAGTCATGCTTTTTTTGGTTGGTATTTTCCTCCATTTTAATGTCATGTTTGAAAGGAAGCTTTTTATAATTAAAAAAAAAGTATAATCACTTTTTTCTGAAGCCTTTTTAATGGAAAAATAAAACAAGTTTATTTGCATAATCTCTTTTTATGTGTATTTTTCTACTTTTGATGTAAGATTTTAAAAGGAAGTCTTTTTGTGTGCAGAAGAAATATATATATAAAACCAGGCTTGTGCAGCACTCTCTCGTGCTTAAGCGGACCTGGCACAACAAGTTGCTTCAGAATTACTATTTTTAGGGTAGCCTGAGATGCCCAAGTGGGATGACTTGCCACCACAGTCCCTAAATCAGAGACATTCCACTGGGACTGTAATATAATTTCATACAAATCAAATCAAGCTGCAGAAGAAAATAAAGTTTCTTGTATAAATATGCTTTTTGCATTTTTCTTTGACAAGTTCAATAATACAAAACCACTTTTTTTCATGATGTGAAATGTAAACTTGTCAGCTGTTATTCCTTTATTCTGAAGATGAAGAGGGGTTTTTTGTTTGTTTTTGTTTTGTTCATTTGTTTCGAACTTGTGAGGTTTGAAATTTCTGGTGATAACCAAGAGGAGGTGGTCAGGAGATCTGAATGTGTCCTTTCTGTACCTCACCTGACCTAGGACTTTGAACAAACTTTTTGTTTTTTAGGTTCTACATGAAGGTTGGTTACAAAGAGGCATATACATGTACAGAAAAGCTTTTTTGGGTGTATGTATGTATGTAAATTTTTCATCAAGTCAGTGCCTCATTTGCATATTCTGCCTTCTCTACCCTGGGATATTCTGATTTATGCTTTTTCCCAGTTGTGGTGAAAAAGTGTGCAAATTCTCTCTTTGTATTTTCTGATGGTGAAATTTTCTTCTTTTTTTTTTCTTTTTTTTTGTGCTTTAAAAAAAAATTATATGACCTTTTTCTGCTGACTTTACTCTGTGCCTTATTGGTTTATCTGTGTTTTGAAAAAATGATATTGATTATGGATTTTTTAAAAGTTTTTGTTTGTTGTTGCAATGAGGATAATAATTAATTTATTGTTTTAATTTTTCTAACCCAGAAGTATTTATAAGAATGATTTGACTGTTTACTGTCAGTGGAATAAACTAAAACCTGCTCTGCCAAACTCGTGGGTCTTGTGTTCTTGACTTGTGTGCTCTTAAGAACCAGTGCTCTTCGTGGAGTTGTTCATTGAATAGCTTTGAACTTTTATCCATGAGGATGTGGGAATTTATTGATGGTGGCGGTGGTGGTGGTGTGTTGTTTATTTGTTTGTCTGTGTGGTCCTCTTCAGGCTTGTTTCTTTCTTTCCTTCCTTTCATCGTCTTCTTCTTCTTCTTCTTCTTCTTCTTCCTTTTTTGTCATGTTTCTCCCAGGGGAGGTTTGACATTGATGAGCCTTCTCCATCTTTCTCTGTTTTGTCCTTCCTTTCATCGGTCCTTTCAAATCCGTATGTGCTAAATAACACCGCTGAAGCTAATCAACATCTTTACAATGCAAACAGGATACTTCCACTTCTTATCCCATTTCCCTGCCTGAAAATATCCCACACTGACCAGTGCCCCTGTGGCTGTGTGTGTGTCACTGTGTGTGCAAGCATGTGTGCGTGCTTGTAAGCATGCATATATTCATGTTAGCATACATACTTGTATGTAATTGAGAGAGAGAATGCGTGTGTGTGGGTGAGAATATCTCCGTGTGTGAGCTATAATACAAATACTATAATTCTTGCACAGTCCTTATGTGCTGCAGCCCTGGGGGCTGGTTGGCCTTTGGAGAACATCTCCAACGCTGATTGTCCTTATGCCCACTTGGCCGAGAGAGTGGGGATGTACTGTGGGCAAGGCATCTCCACTATAATCAATTTTCTGCCCAGTTTCCGAAACAGCAGCTGCCTCCTCTGCTGTTTTGGAGGTCATCGTCGAAAACAACGGACTAACATACATACATACATACAATAATTCTATCAACAAAAAGAAACCCTCCACTCCTGTTTAACTTTTGTCCATCTTAAGCCCAAACAGGGAACTATTTGAATCCATTTCTAAGGGGAAACCACCTTTGACCAAACAAACAAACAAACAAACAAACAAACAAACAAAAAATACACAAATGTGCTAACAGGGCTTTTAGTTAAACTCACAGAATAGTAACACTTTTTAGGCCAACATTTGTTCAAATAGCATTGCTGAGATTTTATGTTCCGTGATTGACGTAATTCACAGTGTAGAATAACATGCATATGTAATAAATCAGAACCATAATTCATGTTATATGTTTACAATAGTTAGCTATAAATGCTTCCAACCCAAATCTGTATATCAGGCTTACTAGCAGTCTAGTATATCAGTGGCACACTCTGTCACATCTCAATGACTGTCAGCATGAAGAATGCTTTCATTAGTTTTTTGTGATAATTCTCATAAGCTTTCTCCAGCAAATGGTTGTCCCCCTGAAGACTAAGTGGGAGGTCTAAGGGTGTTGTATTTTCAGCATCAATGTCCATTGCAGCAGCTTTGGCGTAACCATCAGTTTTTGTTCCCAGCAGCCTTGAATGTTGAAAAAAACGAACAAGTGCCTTCAAAGCTATTTTAAAGACGTGAGGTGAACAGTTTCCCAGGACAAGATAAACAGTTAGTGGCTATAGATAGATAGATAGATAGATAGATAGATAGATAGATTTGGGAGAGCAGCCCAAATTTCAGGCAGAGAAATTTCGTGACTTAAAGTGGTATAAAATAAAAATTAAAAAAATTAAAATAAAGATAGATAGATAGATAGATAGATTAAAAGCTGTGTAAAGTTGTTACCTGCCAAAAATACTCTTATCAAAGTGGGGTAGGGAAAAAGAAGGGGCATTGTGGGAGAGGAGGGGGGGGGGGGGGGGGGGGGGGATAAGAGGGGGTGGAGAACGATTACAGGGAAGCAACCTGTATTACCAGACGGTTGAAGAGTGGTTTTCCCTTCCCCTGTGTGAAAAACCATTTATATATCTATCTGTTTCTCTCTACTCTCTCTCTCTCTCTCTCTACTCTCTCTCTCTCATCTCTCTCTCTCTCTATATATATAATATATATATATATATATATATATATATATAAAATATATATATATATATATATATATATATAATATAATATATATCACCACCACCACACCACACCACACACACACACACACACACACACACACACGAGTGAGAGAGACAAAAGACACATAGAAATACATAGAGAGAGTAGGGGGGAGGGGAGGAGGGCAGAAAATGGGGAATATTTACAGCGTTGGATGAGGGATTTTCTGCCGTGGAACGCGTCAGTTCCCGCCACTCTCCTCCACTTTCAAATCCCAGCTTTGCCTGTGGGGAAGGAGGGGAGAGGGGGGGGGGGGGGGGGGGGGGGGCCTGACAGTATAAATAGCATCCCCACCTTTTGTAAAATCTGTGGGTCTACAATAAGCCATGGCTTGATGGTCTTCCCCAGCTCTGCTGTATTAACTTTGTGTTTTTTGTAATCAGCCATTGAATAACACACCAATGGAAATTCTGTGCTAGGAATTCCCTCTTTTCTATCCCTCTCTTTCTTTCTGCCCTGTTCCTTTTCTTCCTGTCACCACCTCCTTGTCTATTTTCTTCCTGGCTGGTCCGTTCTCCTACCTCCCCCCCCCCCCCTCCCCCCCCCCTCCCAGAAAGACTAAAAAGATAACAATTTTCACCCACGCCAAAGTCGGACACCCTGGGCTTGGGTTCGCACTCGGGGATTTGGTTTATATCCCATCTGAAGGACTTTTGGGGAAGTGGAGTCAGTACTGATGTTAACTCCAGGGAAAAATCCCCTAACACGGGCGTTGCCTCCGTGGTGGCTCGATCCCGGGCCGTCAGATCACGAGCGCAACGTTCTAACCACTAGGTTATGTCGCCCCGCAGTATCAACGTTTTGGGCGTGGAAAATCCACCCTCACAGAGGTATCTCAGGGGAGACTGGACTCGAACCCGCGCCTGGTGTTATTGTCAGATCACAGGCATCATGCTCTAACCACTAGGCTGCCCTGTCTCCTCCTGGTTCTACAATACGATGGATGGGGGGCGCGGTAGACAGCCTGGTGGTTACAGTGATGTATCCGTGATCTGTTGACCCGGGTTCGATTCTCGTTCAAGAGGATTTTTCCTCTGGAGTTAACATCAGTACCAACTCCACTCTCCCCAAAAGTCTTTCGGATGAGACTGTAAACCGAGGTCCCGTGTGCGAACGCACGCAGAACATCTTGCGCACACGTTAAAACCCGTTCCGCTTTTCGGAAGAGCAGGCCATTGTGTGCTTGTGGGAACGGATGACAAAATTTACAAAAACTGCATACACACGGGGTCTGGATGGGGAAAAAAGCACATGAGAGCTTATTCCATTATCATCGAAATAAAAGAGTAACAAAAATTTAAAAGATTTTTTTTTTAAATGAGACTACACTGGGGTCCCGAGGGTGAACGAATACATACGGTCATTGCACACACGTTAAAACCTGTTCCACCTTTCAGAAGAGTAGGCCATTTGTGCTGGTGGAAATGGATGACAAAAGTTATATAGTAGTAAGCACACAATGACTGGACGTAAACAAGTATGAGTGCTTTTCCCATTATCCTTGCACACGTTAAAACCTTGATCCCCTTTTAGGAAGATTATGCCATGGTGTGCTGGTGGAAATGGATGACAAAATTGTCAAAAACGCGTGCACAAGGGGACTGGACGTAAAACAAAAAGTATCTAAGTGCTTATTCCATCACCCTTGAAATAAAAGAATAGATAAATGAATAATAATAATAATAATAATAATAATAATGATGATGATGATGATGATGATGATGATGATGATGATGATGATGATGATAATAATAATAATAATAATAGTAGTAATAATAATAATAATAATGTATGGAATTTATATAGCGCTGAATCTTGTAAAGCAACAAATCAAATAAATAAATACACTGTGCGCCATTTAAACCTATTTCTGTTATAGGGATCCAAAAGGTGGTGTGCGTTTGGGGGGAGCGGGGAAGGGGGGGGGGGTGGGGGGGGGGGGGGGGGGGGGGGGGGCGGGGAGGGAGTGGGGGGCGGGAGGGGGGGGGGGGGGGGGGGGGTAGGTGGAAGGGTCAGACTGAACCTTCACGGAAAGTCACGTGGTCGCGTGACATACTGGACCCTGGTCCGCAGTGCAGACCACAACAGTCGTGATAATTGTCCGAATCAATTCTGCCTGGAGTGGACAGCGTGAGAGAGAGAAGGGAGAAGGAGGGTACGGCACAACGAGTGTGCAATGTTTAGTGCTTTGCCAGTCCAGGTTTTCAGGGAGGCAGAAAGTGTTGGGGGGAGGAAAAGGGACTGTGTGTGAAGTGAAGTGTGATGGGTTTTTTCTTCTTCTTCATCGTTTGACGAAGAGAAATTTGACTGTGGAGCCAGATGTTTATACTTCAGTGATGATTATTATTGTAGCGAGTGTGTGTACGACAGTTCTGTGTGGACTGTGCCTAGTTTCGGGGGAACTGAAATAATCCGGCTATATGTTTGGGTGGTTGTTGGGGTTTTTTTTGTTTGAAGTGAAACCTCGTGTAAAACTAACTCTCTCTCTCTCTCTCTCTCTCTCTCTCTCTCTCTCTCTCTCTCTCTCTCTCTCTCTCTCTCTCTCTCTCTCCCTCTCTCTCTCTCTCTCCCTCTCTCTCTCATCAGTTCCTAATCAGGGCAAGAGCCGGATGCAAAAAATGTATATGAATACTTACTCTGTAACCCTTGGAAAATAACGATCATTCATTCAATCATTCATTCATTCATTCTCTCTCTCTCTCTCTCTCTCTCTCTCTCTCTCTCTCTCTCTCTCTCTCTCTCTCTCTCTCTCTCTCTCTCTCTCTCTCCCTCTC
>CM054160.1:11628461-11633461 GCA_028751875.1 Rapana venosa
TTTCCTTCAGCCCTTGAAACAGATTAATGATTGTTTGCAAGTTGAGTTTAGTCCAACCAGCTTTTACAAGGTTTGGTATTTTGCGAAATACACGTTGGACTCTGACAGAACAGTGGGATTTCCCCAACACTTGCAATATGAGTTGCTGTCAAGTCAAGTCAAGTCAAGTCAAAAACACTCTAATCATCCCATGAAGGGCAATTACAATACTGACAGGCACATTGATACGTATAATTATATCGAAAGACACAAGAAAGCTGCATCTCAAATTGTTATGAACATTCCAAGATAACTTCGACCCACAACTCCCCCCCCCTCTAAAAAAAAAAAAAGTATCACACACGTGTTTTGCCATGCAGAGGATTAATCAATCGTAGCCATGTGACGTCAACAAATGACTTCATCGGAAAGTGATGTAGAGTCGATCGATTCTTATGTCAGTTGGTCCGACCTTTCCCGACACAGAGAGAGAGAGAGAGAGAGAGAGAGAGAGAGAGAGAGAGAGAGAGAGCACTGCAGCGCAGCTGCAGAAAGCAGTTGTAACAGCAGCAGCAACGGTAGATACAGTAGTATCAACAGCAGCAGCAGCAGCAGCAGTAGATGTAACAGCAGCAGCAACGGTAGATACAGTAGTATCAACAGCAGCAGCAGCAGTAGATGTAACAGCAGCAGCAACGGTAGATACAGTAGTATCAACAGCAGCAGCAGCAGCAGCAGCAGCAGTAGATGTAACAGCAGCAGCAACGGTAGATACAGTAGTATCAACAGCAGCAGCAGCAGTAGGTGTAATAGCAGCAGCAACGGTAGATACAGTAGTATCAACAACAGCAGCAGCAGCAGCAGCAGCAGTAGATGTAACAGCAGCAGCAACGGTAGATACAGTAGTATCAACAGCAGCAGCAGCAGCAGCAGTAGATGTAATAGCAGCAGCAACGGTAGATACAGTAGTATCAACAGCAGCAGCAGCAGTAGTAGATGTAACAGCAGCAGCAACGGTAGATACAGTAGTATCAACAGCAGCAGAAGCAGTAGCAACAACAGTAGTAGTAATAGTAGCAGCAGCAGCAGCAGCAGGAGTAGTAGTAGTAGTAGTAGTGGTAGTAGTAGTAGTAGTAGTAGTAGTAGTAGTAGTAGTAGTAGTAGTAGTAGTAGTAGTAGATGCCGTTGTTGTTTTTGTTGTAGTAAACTCTGCCAATGGTGTTAAAAACCACTTATTATTGCTTGCACACCAGATGAAATAAACCCACAACTGATTTTAAAAAATTATTAAAAAAACAACCGCCAAAACCTCATAAGTTTTCAAATCCCAAGAAAGAAAGAAACAGCAATGTAATAATAGTATAAGACCTGTTAAGAATTACATGAACACAAAGATAAAAATAGGAATGAAAAGCAGAAAAGCAGAACAAAATATATAGCAAAAAGTAGCCCTCACCTGGTTTAGCTCATACCTGACTGACCGATTCCAGACAGTCACAGTAAACAAGATTCAGTCAGTACCTGCCAGACTGGAATGTGGAGTCCCGCAGGGATCAGTTCTGGGCCCTGTTCTTTTCACTCTCTACACCGCTCCACTGTCACATATTATTAACCGTCATCAGATCAACCATCACTTTTATGCAGATGACTCTCAGATTCTAAGCAGTGACACTCCTGAAAATCGGCCTTCTCTCTTGACAAATATGGCCTACTGCTTTCAAGATATCCAGAACTGGATGATAGAGAACAAGTTACAACTAAACGCTGATAAAACTGAAGCCATGCTTGTAGGGACCAAACACAAACTCTCTTCCATTACAAGGGCTTCAATAGAAATCGGCAATGCATCAGTCCCTCTATCCACTTCTGTGAACTATCTAGGGGTCATTATCGACAACACTCTATATGCAAAAATTCATCACCCAGACCTGCCAGTCGTGCTACTATCAATTACGCGTAGTAGTGCAATTCGAAAGTACCTGTCGACAGACGCAACATCCAAACTCGTGGCATCTTTCATTCTTTCATGTCTTGACTATTGCAGTTCTCTTTTGGCTGGTCTGCCAGCAACATATATCCACTCCCTTCAACGTATTCAAAACTCTGCAGCTCGACTAGTCCTCAGAAAGAACAAATCTGAGCACATTACTCCTCTCCTGCGATCTCTCCACTGGCTGCCTGTGCCACAAAGAATAAACTATAAGATCTGTACCCTCTGTTACAAATGTCTCCACAAAACAGCACCCTCCTACCTCTGTGAATATCTTCACCTGTACACTCCTTCTCGTTCCCTTCGCTCTGCTGCAGATTCCTTGTGCTTTCGAATACCTAGATTCAGCCAGTCCACCATGGGCCATCGCTCTTTCTCTGTTTCTGGTCCATTGATTTGGAATGGCTTCCATATCTCTCTTCGCCAAAGGCCTTCTTGTGACACTTTTAAATCCGGCCTCAAGACATATTGTTTCTGGAAATGTTCCTTCAGCTCTCAAAACTGCTTTAGTCACACCACTACTCAAAAAGCATGACCTTGACCCTAACATTCCGAAGAACTACAGACCTGTTTCCAACCTACCTTTTATCTCTAAAGTCCTTGAAAAAGTTGTTCTGAAACAGCTCAACAACCACCTTCTCTCCAACAGTCTTCTTCCTGCGTTTCAATCTGCCTATCCCCTAACCACAGCACTGAAACCACCCTAGTCCACACCTTAAACACGCTTCTACTTGCTTCTGACTCCCGGAAAATCTCCCTTCTCACTCTACTCGACTTATAATAATAATAATAATAATAATAATAATAATAATGTATGGAATTTATATAGCGCTGAATCTTGTAAAGTAACAAATCAAAGCGCTCAACAAACGCTTTAGCTTTGTGAATGCTAGGGTTGTTTCTGTTTCTGTTTTGTGAATGCTAGGGTTGTTTCTGTTTCTGTTTTGTGAATGCTAGGGTTGTTTCTGTTTCTGTTTTGTGAATGCTAGGGTTGTTTCTGTTTCTGTTTTGTGAATGCTAGGGTTGTTTCTGTTTCTGTTTTGTGAATGCTAGGGTTGTTTCTGTTTCTGCTTTGTGAATGCTAGGGTTGTTTCTGTTTCTGTTTTGTGAATGCTAGGGTTATTTCTGTTTTCATTGGATGTCGCTTTTAGCTGGTAGCGTTTAGCCCTCGATGAGGCCATGATTATTGAAGCTCAGTGTCACCTCAGTGGGAAAAAGAGACTGGTATAACAAAGAAACAAAAAAACGAAAAACCAATCCACTGAATCACAATATTCCATCCCAGTCCCCCAAGTCTGAAGACACTCTAGGCAGGGCTGAACGGTAAGTCTTTAGAGAAGAAGTCCCATCCTAGCAATTATGCCATCCTTAATAACTTCCTAACACTTCAGGAGCGCGGTCCGTATTCAGATAGAATATGACAAAAAACAAAGAACAGACCAGATGCTGGTGATAAAATCACTCATACATTCATAGAAAATGCAGCCTTCGACACTATTGACCACTCTGTCCTTCTCTCCCGTCTTCAAGATACGTTTGGTGTTTCTGGTACAGCCCTCACCTGGTTTAGCTCATACCTGACTGACCGATTCCAGACAGTCACAGTAAACAAGATTCAGTCAGTACCTGCCAGACTGGAATGTAGAGTCCTGCAGGGATCAGTTCTGGGCCCTGTTCGTTTCACTCTCTACACCACTCCACTGTCACATATTATTAACCGTCATCAGATCAACCATCACTTTTATGCAGATGACTCTCAGATTCTAAGCAGTGACACTCCTGAAAATCTGCCTTCTCTCTTGACAAATATAGCCTACTGCTTTCAAGATATCCAGAACTGGATGATAGAGAACAAGTTACAACTAAACGCTGATAAAACTGAAGCCATGCTTGTAGGGACCAAACACAAACTCTCTTCCATTACAAGGGCTTCAATAGAATTCGATAATGCATCAGCCCCTCTATCCACTTCTATGAACTATCTAGGGGTCATTATCGACAACACACTCTCTATGCAAAAATTCATCACCCAGACCTGCCAGTCGTGCTACTATCAATTACAGCGTATTAGTGCAATTCGAAAGTACCTGTCGACAGACGCAACATCCAAACTCGTGGCATCTCTCATTCTTTTACGTCTGGACTATAGCAATTCTCTTTTGGCTGGTCTGCCAGCAACATATATCCACTCCCTTCAACGTATTCAAAACTCTGCAGCTCGACTAGTCCTCAGAAAGAACAAATCTGAGCACATTACTCCTCTCTTGCTATCTCTCCACTGGCTGCCTGTGCCACAAAGAATAAACTATAAGATCTGTACCCTCTGTTACAAATGTCTCCACAAAACAGCACCCTCCTACCTCTGTGAATGTCTTCACCTGTACACTCCTTCTCGTTCCCTTCGCTCTGCTGCAGATTCCTTGTGCTTTCGAATACCTAGATTCAGCCAGTCCACCATGGGCTATCGCTCTTTCTCTGTTTCTGGTCCATTGATTTGGAATGGCTTCCATATCTCTCTTCGCCAAAGGCCTTCTTGTGACACTTTTAAATCCGGCCTCAAGACATATTTGTTTGAAACCTAAGATTTTCGTCTCCTGTTTCATTTCATAGCTCTCCCTGCTTTTCAACAGCCAAAAAACTCCATCACTCTGCCAAAGTGTATAACCTCTGTGTGTGTGTGTGTGTGTGTGTGTGTGTGTGTGTGTGTGTGTGTGTGTGTGTGTGTGTGTGTGTGTGTGCATTTGGACTTGTTAGAACTATTACTTGCTATTGGTTGCATGACTGTGTAAGAATGAGTTGAGTGCAAGTGCTTTGATTTGTCTGTGCAAGATACAGCGCTATATAAATTCCATTTATTATTATTATTATTATTATTATTATTATTATTACCTACGAACATTGTTATTCAGTAGTACAGCACTTAACCTAGCTTGTGTAATAGCATCTCAATAAACAATATGTCTATTGAGTTCATGTAGTTTTCTTTTCCACAAATAGTTTTAAATGATCTATAGTTTTCAGAGAGAGAGAG
>CM054160.1:11640961-11643461 GCA_028751875.1 Rapana venosa
TAACGACGACGACGATGACGACGACGACGAAGAAGAAGAAGAAGAAGAAAAAGAAGAAGGAGGAGGAGGAGGAGGAGGACGACGACGACGACGAGGGGGAGGAGGAGGAGAAAGAGGAGGAGAAGGAGGAGGAGACGATGAAGAAGAAGAAGAAGAAGAAGAAGAAGAAGAAGAAGAAGAAGAAGAAGAAGAAGAAGAAGAAGAAGAAGAAGAAGAAGAAGAAGAAAGAAAGAAAGAAAGAAAGAAAAAAAGAAAGAAAAGCAGACAACTATTGTCAGTGCTTTCAGCGCAATTGGAATTCAGGAAGATTGAACACACACCTTAAAACAAAGAGTATGAATGCTTGTATAGCCTGGGTTAATTCACCAACCACAAATTTATATCAATAAACCTTTTCCATAGCGATATTTGACCCAGCTAATGCAGTCAGTATCAGTCGTGCTCTGGCCCTTACGCATGCAGCAGCTAGTCAAGACTATGCTATCGCGTTTGTTTCAGTCTGCAGTCTTGGCAAGCTATCAGAGGCAACCTTGTTTGGCCAGGTCACACACAGCATTGGAGGTTCAAGATTAGAAACAATGGACCATTCAGTCGAGACTGATGCCGCTCAGTGACCTTAGACCTCTGAAGATTAAGTCATGGCCGGATTTTGACACCCCCCCCCCCCCACCTCTCCTCCCTTCCCCCGCCATCCACACGCCCTCCTGTTTCCACTTTTAAAAAAAAGTCCGTCAGTTTCCGGACAGAGGAAAAGAAACAAAACTTTTTTTGGGGTTTTTTTTTTTTTTGGGGGGGGGGATTTTATTCTTTTATATCGAGGATAATAGAATAAGCACTTATGTGCTTTTTTTTTTACATCCAGTCCCCGTGTGTATGCGGTTTTGTAAATTCTGTCATCTGTTCCCACCGGCGCACAATGGCCTACTCTTACGAAAAGCGGAACAGGATTTAACATGTGCGCAAGATGTTCTGTGTGCGTTCGCACACCGGACCTCCGTTTATAGTCTCATCCGAAGGACTTTTGGGGAGAGTGGAGTCTACACTGATGTTAACTCCAGGGGAAAATATCCCCTTGAACGGGAATCGAACCCGGTCGTCAGATTGCCAGCGCAATGTTCTAACCACTAGGCTATCTCGTGGCCAGAGAGAGAGAGAGAAAGAGAGAGAGAGAGAGAGAGAAAGAGAGAGATGAGAGAGAGAGAGAGAGAGAGAGAGAGAGAGAGAGAGAGAGAGAGAGGAGAGAGAGAGAGAGAGAGATTTTTTTAATATTTTATTTTATTCTTTTATATCGAGGATAATGGAATAAGCACTCTTGTGCTTTTTTACATCAAGTCCCCGTGTGTATGCGGTTTTGTAAATTCTGTCATCTATTCCCACCGGCCCACAATGGCCTACTCTTAGGAAAAGCCGAACAGGATTTAACTTGTGTGCAAGATGTTCTGCGTGTGTTCGTACACGGGGCCTCGGTTTATAGTCTCATCCGAAGGAGAGACAATGACAATGACAATGACAAATTCTTTTATTTCGAGAATAATGAATAAGCACACATGTGCTTTTTTACATCCAGTCCCCGCCCGTTAGGGATACATCTTAATAATAATAAAAACCCAATACTTATACAGTCTCACAATAAAAACAAGGGGAAATAACCCTTTTTAAAACAGCTCCCCCCCAACAACCCCCCCCCCCCCCCCCAAAGCAAGCAAATAAAAGAAAACCCTAAAAATACCCCACCCCTACCCCTACCCCCCAAAAAACCCTAACCAAAACAAACAAACTAAAGAGAAGGAAAAACCAAACCAACAAAAGATTATAAAAAAGAGAAAAACAGACAAACAACAATCAACAAAAACAACATACAACAGACCAAGAAAAATAACACAACCAAACTAATAAGTCATAAAGATAAACATCTACACATTGTCAAATGGTACACATAACTTGTTACACATAATTATAAGATATTGAAATAGGGCATCATTAAAACTTAAGTACAGAGGCAAGTCCAATAAAGTATTGAAAATATAAAATATGAATCCTTCATCAGGATATACTAAAAACTATAAGCAAGACGATAAAAGGTGAGAGAGAGAGACAGAGACAGAGAGACAGAGAGAGAGAAGAGAGAGAGAGAGAAGAGAGTTGTGTGTGTGTGTGTGTGTGTGTGTGTGTTTGTGATTTGTGTGTGTGTGTGTTGTGTGTGTGTTGGTGTGTGTGTGTGGTGTGGTGTGTGTGTGAGTGATTCAGAGATAATATCCAATATATAATTCCCAAAACAGTATGCGATCCCATCAACACTCATTTTAGATTATACTCGTTTCAGAGAGACAATGACAATGACAATGACAAATTCTTTTATTTCGAGGATAATGAATAAGCACACATGTGCTTTTTTACATCCAGTCCCCGCCCGTTAGGGATACATCTTAATAATAATAACCCAATACTTATACAGTCTCACAATAAAAACAAGGGAAATAACCCTTTTCAAAACAGCTCC